>CM046474.1:14585921-15078421 GCA_025506415.1 Flaveria robusta
TTATATAAATCATCTTGAAATTTAAAACACATTTTACTATTGCCAGGATTTCTTTGGCAACACTGGCATAATTCTTTTAACTATTATTCCATTTCTCTGAATGGAATCTAACAAGATATTCTTGTTTATTATTTGGAGAGATTTGTTTCAGAATACCTCCATATCCAATTTCTGAGGCATCTGTTTCGATAATTTTTTCCCAATTTGGGTTTGCTATCATCAAACAGTGAAGGTTATTTACCTTTTGTTTGATTTTTTGGACAGACTCAATATGGTCTTTTGACCATGGCTTTGGGTTTTTCTTTAGTCTATCATATAATAGACTACTATCTTCAGCTAGATTTTTATAATAAGAAAGAATATAATTTAAACTTCCAAGAAATCTTTGTAATTGAGTTTTATCAATAATTTTATCCGGAAATTTGGATGCAAACTCAATACTCCTATTTATCGAAATAATATTTCCTTGATCTATATTATGACCCAAAAATCTTATTTTTGTTTGGAAAAGCATCATTTTTGGTCTGGATATTACTAAACTATTTTTCAAAATTATATTTTTGAAGATCTCCAAATGTTTAAAATGAGTTTCAATATCCTTTGAAAATACAAGGATATCATCGATATACACAATGATAAATTCACTATAAGGAATAAAAATATCATTCATAATATTTTGAAATTCTGATGGGGCATTTTTAATCCGAATGGCATTAAATTCCATTCATAATGCCCAATAGGTATGGTAAAAGCAGTTTTGTACCTATCTTGTTCATCAATTTATATTTGCCAATATCCTGATTTTAAATCAAAATTTGAAAATATATTGGCTTTATATAATTTATTCAATAAATCACTTTTATTAGGTATAGGATACCTAATCCATTTTAAAATCTTATTAAGGGGTTTATAATTTATCACCAATTTTGGTGCTCCTCTTTCTTGCTTTGAATGTTTATTAACATAAAAAGTTGTGCAAGACCATGGAGACTTTGAACTTCTTATTAAGTTCTTATCAAGGAGAGATTTTATTTCTTTCTTACATAATTCCATATATTCGGAATTCATTTGACACGGACGTGCCTTAGTCGGAATCTGACTCTCTTTAAAATCTTATTCGTATGGAAGAGTAACAATATGTTTCTTCCTATCCTAGAAAGCATTGGGATGATCATTACATATTTGTAAACTAAATTGGTATTCGATTAATTTAATTTTTTCTTGTAATTTTGGTTTCTCCAAATTTTCTTGTATAGATAAAGAAAATATTTCTTTTTGCAAAAATTCTATTTGATTTATTTTTGCTTTTAACAAATCTTGTTTTATATTATTCAATGATCTTGTGATAGGATTAGTAATAAATTGGAAAGTAATTTCTTTCCCTTGATAGACTCCAGTTATTCCGGTTCTATCTACTTTTATTAATGGGAAAATTTTATCAAAAAATGGTGTACCAAGTATTACTTGATTTGATAAGTCTTTTACCAATACAAAGCTTGTATTGATACATGTATTATTCTTACAAATATATGCTTTCGGTATTTTATAATTTACCTGTAATTTTCTTTTTCCAGCATGGCTGAGTCCATGATTAGTCTTATGATAATATTTAATCGGAACTAATCCTTCCTGAATGTAATTTAAATCTGCACCACTATCGAATAGTGCAACTACTTCTATAAAGAAGTCTTCTCCTATAAGGAGTTTTATTCTACCATACCACTTTTGGGAGGTAACTATTTCCATAGTACTTTGTAAATACGAATCCTGTTCTTCTCTATGAGGGAGAACTACGGATGTTTTTTCTAGACCTATTACTCTTTTCTCTAGATCTGTATTACTTTTTTGCAATTGTTTAATTTCCATTTTTAAATTATCAATTTCATGTTTTAATTCCTTTATATCAAGAGGATTTTTATAGATATTTCTTTTATTCAATTGATTTTTTAATTCAGCTAAAGTAAATGATTTTGAATCATTTTGTGAGTTAGAAGACTCACCCTCTTCATGATTTTTTATATATGAAGAAATTATTTTTCTTTTGTATTAGGATCACTTATTACTTTTAACAAATCTATAATTTCACTTGTTAAAATATTTATTTCCATATTTTGGAATTATGAAATTATCTGATAACGATTTTCTTCTTCAATTTCGAAAGAGCAACAATTTTTATCGCAACAATTTTCTTCTTCAGAAGAGTAAGAAGATTCTTCTATAATATTCAAATCTTCATTTGAAGATGGTTGTGATTCTAATTCAGAATCTGAATCTAATTATATTTCTGAAATTTTATTTTTTAAATCTTCATCTTCTAGCTTATTAAGCTTTTTCCTTACCTAGCAGGTTTTTGCTGTATGACCAAATTTCCCGCATTTTTTGCATATCAACCTGGGTTTATTATTCCTTTCTTCAATTGAGTATTTTCTTTTCTTTTCTATTCTTTTTCTTTTTCTTTTTAAATCCTTATATGGATTTTATTTTTTTGTAATTTTCTTGGATTTAGAAGATACTATTTTTTTATCCTCCATTCCGAATTGATCACAAAATTAACCTAATTGCCTCTTTTCATTTAAAGAGTATTTCTTAATTTGTTGATTTAATTTAATTTCATTACACAGGTTTAATCCTTCCTGTATAAAGGTTCCTATTAATTTCCCGTAAGTATAATCATCATAATTTATGGTATTTTCTCCTTTTCGTAAGTTATTTCTTACTCTTTCAGCAAATAAATATGGAAGACCGTCTATAAATTTTGACTTCCAATGTGAGCTATTAATCTATGGGAGTTCCATTACTCTACTTAAAAACGTATCCTTATACCATCTAAAAGATGTAAGGGTTCTACACTTAATATTCTGTAGAAGAGTTCTGATATTTTTAGAATTATCAGACCATCTGCCTGTAAAGTGTTCTACAATATTAACAATTAAAGTATATACTGAATTATTTTCAGTATTATTTTCTTCTTCCTTAATACTATTAAGTATTTTTTCCCTATCTTCTTGGGACAAATAGTTATCCCACCAGCCTTTCAATTGGCCAGTAAACCCTGATATAATCATATTAGTTATAGTTTTTGTCGAATTCCTATTATTCTGACATATGGTTGCATACATAAGCATCCTATGGACAGTCTTATAAATCTGACTTTCTGTTTGACCATCTATGTTTCATTCATAGATCATCTTACCACTATAAGAGTTATTAACTATATATTCTTGTTCTTCTATTAGAACATCTTGTGATGTTGGTCTAGGATAGTAGTATATTCTTTGGGTTGGCTTATCAGCAAACTTTGATAGTTTTAATATTTCTTCATTTATTTTTTATTTATAATTTTCTTCATTTATTTCTTTTTCAAAATCACTTAATGTGTTGATTTTTAGATTTTTTAAAACATTGATTGATTCATTTAATGTATGAATTAAGTTTTCTTCTGATTTTGTTTTGAAATCTACTACCCTCAGAGGTAATTGTATACTCGGAGTAGCGACTAATTCTTTTTTATCATTTATTATAATATTTTGTTTTTCTTTGAAATGGGATAATATTTTATCCATCTTTCTTGAAATATCTTGTAATTGTTCTCCTAATATAATTAGGTATAGAATTGAATAATTTTGTTGTTTTATTACTTTATTTATATGACTGATTGTTACTCGTAAGGTATCTCCTTCTAGTAATTTTTGAAAAGCTTGATAATATCTTTCCTCTCCCTGTTTTTCAATTTTGAAACCATTTGAATGAGGGAAAACCTTTGACACAGTATTACCATTAACATTGAATTGTCTTTCAATTACTGAAATCATACTTTCAGTATATTTTTCAATAAACCATGGAACAAAAGGTATAACCTTATTTTTTCCAGACAAGTCTTTATAAAACTCTGTTTGAAAATTTTCAGTATCTGACCCTTTAAAATTTTTAAAGAACCAATCTCTAAATAATTTCCATTTAGGTAAATAGAATTCGTTTGAGATCTCTAGTCTTACTGGAGATTCTTTAGAAAAATCTAATTTTTCTTTATATTCCATATTATATGAAATTTATTTCTGATTCGGTTAGTTCCGAATCTATTTGTTTAAATCCTCTTACGATATTATCTGAGTTTATTCTTAATTCTTCTACTTTTTTCTCAGGAAATTCTTCCCTGATTCTTGAAGTAGACGCCCTAGAAGGACTCTTTACCATATAATCTATGGGAGATATATGATAATATGAAGAATTTGACCTTATTAAGGATGGTTCATATTTTTGTTTGATATTTTCAAACTGTATCTGTACCAAACCTTTTGTGGTTTGAGATATATTTATCGGATTATTATCTATGTATTGTTTTGTTGGGGTAGCTTTTTCTATGACTCAATTTTCTGGAAAGTTAATTTCTTCCTATTTAATTTTTCTTCTTGTTGTAACTTCAGATTTACCAAAGTTTGTTTCTATCATTATAGTTTCATTTAATGGTTTATCTACCATTTCATAATTTGGATTTAATGTAAACAAAGGTTTATAATAAATTCTATAACAAACACATATTACCTCAGATCCTGGGGCATAATTGTAACCATTTGTTTTAACATTTAATGTTAAAGCATCTGTTATATTAACATCAAACAAAGATAATTGTAAATTAGGATAGACAATAAAATAGACTGGCCCATGCGCCAGACTTGATTAGATTATTCCCATAAGGGATTGTTTCCAATTTAGATTCCTAGCATCCCTAAGAGCCGCTATAAAGCTCTCTGGTAAACCTTCAAGTGTTAAAGGTTTAAAAGCTATTTGAACTAATCCAATATGGATAAATTTATATTGGTTTTTACTCTTTTCCCAAAAGATCCTGCGGTCTTTTGGTATCAGAGCCCTGTGTGTAAATAAAATAGCCGTGTGTTAAAAAAATAAAATAGCTATAATAATCAGTTGAGCCATGTGTGTATGTTTTAACACTTATGAAATATATTCAAATGAATATATTAAAATCACAAGATACTGTTAAAAACAGTATTAAAGAGGAGTATGATATCCCTCATAATTTAGAATTATTAAATAAATGGACAATTCCAAAGATTGATTATAAAACAATCTACAAGTTAGGCACTTTTGAGAAAATAGGTCTCAAACAGGTTGTAAAAACAACTGAAGAAACATTTTCTTTAAATAAAGATGAAATGGTAGTAAAATTACTATCAAACAAAGATTTAATTAAATATATTATTATTATTATTATTATTATCATTATTATTATTATTATTATTATTATCATTATTATCATTATTATTATTATTATTATTATTATTATTATTATTATTTATTGTTATTATAATTATTTTTATTATTATTATTATTATTATTATTATTATTATTATTATTTATTATAAGTATGAAAATATTTACTAATTATAAACTTAAGTACTTAAACAGGATAAAACTTAACTTAAATAGTATTTAGTTATAAAAATATAAATATTAAATATATTTTTATTATCTTTAAAAAAAACAACAACAACAACAACAATTATTATTATTATTATTATTATTATTATTATTATTATTATTATTATTATTATTATTATAATAATAATAATAATAATTATTATTATTATTATTATTATAATTATTATTTTAAAAATATATTAGGACAATGTGCCATTAGTTAACAAATTTAGTTATAAAATACTAAAATTTTTAAATACTTAAGTATTATTATTATTATTGATATGATTATATATATTTATATTACAATTATTTTTAAAAGATGTTATATAATATATCATTAACTAACAAATTTAGTCACAAATACTATAATTATTATATACCCAAAATTCCCCTAGAAAATATTATTATCATTATTACAATTATTATTATTATTATTATTATTATTATTATTATTATTATTATTATTGTTGTTGTTATTATTATTATTATTATTATTATTATTATTATTATTATTATTATTATGAAATTTGTAATTATAAACTTGAGTATTTAAATAATATTTAGTTATAATAGTATAAATAATAAATATTGATTAATTATTAATTTAAAGTATTATAAATAAGATAATATTTAATATAGCGAGTTATATAATTTCATATTTTTAAATAAAATATTAATAATGTGAATTAAATAATATATCAATTAGCATAAGTTTAATAAATAAGAACAAAATAAGAATTATTACGTAAAACCCTTCTATTCTAAGTTTAATAGGTTGTATAAGGTGTCTTATAATTTAAGTAAAATAATAACTTAATTATTTTTTTCATCCTTATATATATATACGTACATACACACACACATATATATACATTTATATATAAATATAGTATTGATGTGTGTATAAAAATAACTACAAACATAATATGAGGTCACTTTTAAATTAAAAAAAGAGTTTTAATAATTTCTTTAAAAAAAGTAATACAATAAATGTGTAATTTGTTTATATGTTTTGTAATGGTTGCCCACCCCAAAAGTTAAGAATTGAAATGCAAAAAAATGTGGTTCATGGGAATAAAAAGGGGTCTAAAACAAGAAAAGGAGTTTTACTTCCACTGAGCTAGTTTAAGTCTTAATTTGTGCTTATTTACTAAACCTTATTATTTAACTAAAAGGTTGTTTGGTAACCTTTTATCTTTTAGTGATCATTAAAATACTATCATAATGGTTCATAGTCTATTGATAATTAAGATGTAATATTAAGTCTGAATAGTTAAGAGTTAACCATTAAAATGTTACCTCTCAACATTGCAAGCGATAACACCTTTTTCTATTTCTTTCTCAATGATACCCCATTTAGAGTTAAGATTGCCTAGAATAATCAAAAGCCTATAAAATATTAAAAAGATAGTATCTTATGACCATTAATAGACTATGAAACAACCCTTAACAAAATTAAATATGTAGGTTAATAATAATAATAATAATAATAATAATAATAATAATAATAATAATAATAATAATAATAATAATGATAATGATAATAATAATAATAATGATAATAATGATAATAATAATAATAATAATAATAATAATAAATAATAATACTAATAATAATAATAATAATAATAATAATAATAATAATAATGCATTTTTTACATCCCGAGATTTTATCAACTTACAAACCTCGTTTTAATTTCCATACGTGACAAAACCTTCAAGTTGTTTCATATAAATCTCCTCATCCAATTTATCATTTAAGAATACATCTTTTACATTCATTTAATGACTTACAAGTTGTGTATAGCTGCAAATGCTAAAAATAACATAATAGTACAAATCCTAGCAATAGGATTATATATATCAAAGAAGTTAATACATTCCTTTTATCTAAAGCCTTTGAGATAAAGCCTTAGGAAATCCAATGGCTTTAAACTTATGTATGCTACCATCACCTTCATCCTTTTTTAAAGAACCTTTTTACATCCTAATGGCTTACTCTAGGGCGGTAAATCGACCAATTTCAAGTATTATTTGACATAACAGACTCAATCTCATATTGGATTACTTTTTTCTAGAAACACATCCTTCAATGCAATAGATTCACTATAAGTCTTAGGATCACCCCTAATATTAAAACAATATTGATATTAAGATTCAATCTTATTCATTGATCCTTTCATCTAAATAAGTTGAAATTCATCACCAAAAGACTTAATTTTTATTGCTCTTATACTTTTTTGGGTTTAAAATAGTGGAAGCTATATCTTCGATAATGATTAAGTTATCATCAAAGTTATCAGCAGTTTAAGAATCTTACAAACTAGAAGACATGTCGTTTGGTCTAGGTATAGAGATAAATCTTTCTTTGTCAAAGATTGCAACACACGACTTTATAATATTTTTTACAAATAAAAGTCATTAGGTTCTAACACATAGAACTGATAAGTCTTGGAATGTTATGAATATCCAATAAATATACAATCTAAACCTCTTTCACCCATATTTTTTTTTCACGTTTAGTAAACCTTACAACTCCTCTATATTCCTAGACTTAAAGATAACTTAGATTTGGTGGGTTTTTGTATCGAAATTCGTACATGATAGTTTTATTCCTACAAAACTTCAATCTCTTGAAAATATATACTTGTCATTTTTAAACACTTGTTTCTAATCATAATTATTCAACACAATACTACACAACAAATTATTTTGAATCTCAAGTGCATACAACATATTGCCTATACTCAAACATTTTTTTGAAGTAAAATTAGTAAGCTTAACATTCCTCGTCATTTGATTGGTTCAGTTGTAATATTGCCCACCTTGATAATAAATCCATCTTCAATTGGTTGAAAGTTTTTGAACCAACGAAGATTGTTGCACACGTAAGTAGTTGCTTTGAAATCAACCTCCCCCTGCAAAATAAAATAAAAATAAATATCATCATGTACATATAATGCCTCAAATATTAGTGATACATTATTTTGACACGAATTATAAGTTTGTACTAAAATCTGCTCTTGTTGTTTTTTGGGATTCTTATATTGATCAGCATCATTCTTGCATTTATCAACCCAAGCATCCTTCTTGAAATATGCTAGTTCTAAAAAAAGTTTTTCTTATATGTTATTTTATGATTTTCAGCATTTATTATTGTATAATTATTTACATAATAATAAAGTAAATATCCAAGCATGCCCAAAAGGCTATCACTCATTTAGTTTATAAAAATGTTAATGAACAAATATGTCAATGTATAGAGTTGTCTTACCAAAAGAAAATTATGCCTTTGGACACGTAGAATACTCTTTAAATATTTATATTGTGATAATTGTAACGAGTGACATACTATGTCTCTAATTCATAATAGTAGGCCTATGAAACCACAAATTTATTTAAAAAGCAGTATTGTTACAATTGAAAGATTAAAAAAAATCTAATATTTCATGATATTCTACTTCCAAATTCAAACACAAATCCATCTACCAGGCATCTATCAAATACCTCAGTAAGATTTATTTACCAGAGGGTTTGCACTAATTCGTTAAATTGAGAATTACTACACCTTCTATTCTTCAAAATACATTGTTTATTCTTCTCAAAGCTATATATCCTAGGAAATTAATATCTTAAAGCTTACATTCCCACCCAACAATCATGCCATAATTAAAAATATGGATTCCCCATTACCAACCCTCTTCCTCAAAGTAGAAAATAGGATAATATCTTTTTTATGAAGATAAAAAAATTTTTAGCAATCCTTTGCCATTACCCACTACCTTTGAGCAACCCCAACTCATCACTGATCCCTGCTTTAGACCCATAGATTGCTTGAATGATCCAAGCTAGATTTTGATTATTTACGAACCGTCACCGCCAGATCTACAGCAAGGCATAATTAACCCTTCCAGACTATTAATACCTAAGCCACCTTTCTCTTTTGAAGCCAAAACTATATCCCATTTAATCCAAGTCATTATACAACACATGTCTTTGGAGAAGATTTTGATCTGTATTTTTCTATATTTTTGGTTCATAACCTTATAAATTATTATTATTAATAATAATTTTTCTTCTTAAATATATATTTTTTCAATTTTAATTAAAGTATTCTTACATTAATCTGGTAGAACTCCTACACTATTAAGATACGTGTGGAAGTAAAACTGAATATTGAATAAAAGATATTAATTGGAATAAAAAACGGAAAGTGCGGTGTGCAGAAATTTGCCTTTAATATACATTTCTGGTAGGTCATTTATGATAGGCACATTCCTTTGCAGCCATCCATCACACAAGAAAGTTATTATTCTTTGTATCATGATAATGTTTAATTGATTTAAAATAATTATTAAGTTTCAATAGAAAATATCTATGGTTTATTAATTTTATTGGGTTTCAACACATACTTTAATTATTATTATATACTTGTGAGATTTGCATGTTGCCCCCACCGATAAAAAAAATATAAACACTATTACATATATTATTCACTAGGTTATAATCGCGTGTGATACACGGATTAAAAAAAAATCAAACTTAACAAATTAACATAATTGTTATAAATTTAAATTACATATTGTTACGTACAAGAATCTAGAATGAAAAATGTATAAAAATATGTTTCAAGTTGTTGAATAGTTCTTTGCATATAACATTTGTTGTTCTCTTTGTAATATATTTTTTTATCTAAAAGTAATAGTTTTAAACAAATTCTAATATCAACTCTTATTAATAAAACGTATAACTGACCGTAGGTAAACACTGAGTGTTTCAAGTATTAACCAACCCTAGATAATGATTGCCATTGACTTTTGTTGATGGTCATGACAAAACATAAAGTTAATGCAAACTAATGCCCCATTTAACAAAATTTCATTCGGATTTTATTTCCATTTCCATTTCCATTCAGCAAAACAAACGACCCTTTATATGATACAAGGTAAAAAGATATATCGATTATTCTATTTTCTGGAGCATATCTTATTCGTAATGGATTTGAATATGAAAAGTTCATGAAACGACCTGAAACTCTCATTGGATTTTACAATTTTGGTATAGTAAAAAATTATAAATTTCATGCTGATTGTTAACATACTCTTAACTATTTTATGTGTTTACCAATAGTAGGATAGCTAATCTTAAAACATGCTCCTTGTTCCGAAAAAACATCTCAAAACAACTAAATCATTTACTCAAGCAAGCTACATGCATACAAGTACCTTTTAAGATATTTATAAGCAATGATTCATAAATAATAAAATACTATGATATTTGCTAAAAAATGAATTAGATGGAAATAAATAATTTGCTCATCAACAACTATTATTTTAATAGAATATTTTCATCAAAGTTTTGGCTACTTTGTTGCATTAGGACTCCAATTATACAAACATTAATGGTAAAGTCTTAAACTATAACATTAAGATTATTCAACATGATTATGTGGTTTGATTCTATCTCATTTTAATAACAAAAAAGAAAGAGGGAGGGAGTAGCAAAAAATTTATTGAAAGACTGAACTATTTCTCATTAAAGACTAAAATTCAAAATCCACAAAATTAAGAAATAATTTTTAAAAATGTAGAAGTCAAATAAAGGCTTTTATGTTTATAAAAATGGTTCCTTGATATAATTTAAAATTTACCCAAAAGTTGAAACATCATCAATTTATGATTATCATTTGGAGTTAAAATAAAATCATATGTAATAATTTGAAATTCAAAAATATGTAGATGAATAGGAATCAAATTTTTTTTATAGAATCTCATGATTAGTAATTTAATTTGAAATAAATTTTTTTAGTTTTTAAAATTGAATTCAATGTTTATCTTTAGATTTAGATAACTTGGAAATTAACTCATTTATTAGTTATAACTAGCTTTAGTAAACCCGTGTATTACACGGGTTGAACAAAAAATTTTTTAAATAAAAAAGTTTATCAAGTATAAAACGATATTTTACGATAAAATATAATTGAAATTACGTATAGTAAGAACAATATGTTATAAAACAATTATATCAACTTTCAAACTTTTGGTTTAAAACTTTTTTTTCCAAAAAAATAATAAATATTTTGTTTCAAAACAAACCGTATTAAAAAATATCATTTTTAAAAAATTTCTTATTATAAATTTCAATTTTAATTATTTTTTGTTTATAAAAAATTAACTTTTTAAATCACTAATTTTAAATAATTTTGATTTTTGTAAAAATTCCTTATTCTATAAAAATTATTTTTAAAAATAACATTAATAAGAAGATCTTTTTTTTTAAATTTATTAAAAAAACTTTTTGTGTTTTAAAAAAGTTAAATAATATTATTGATAATTAAGGTAATTATTTAATATAAGAGAGAAGCGGGAAATTTTGTGAGAGTGAATGTGGTGGCGCCACGTGTCACCTAAGATACTCTTTTATTATAGTAAAAAGATTTGAAGATTAATAAGGAAACATATGTCTATTTTTTATTTAAAATAAACTAGAATTTTGACCGCGCGTTGCGCCGGTTCAAATAAAATAGTGGAAATAAACATATCGTAACGGAATATCAAAATATTGAAAACGATATGGTGTTTTGAAAATAACTAAAAGCATATAATACTCAAACTTGACATGGGTATTGGCCTTGTGTTGCGATGATTCGTTTTAAATAAAACTTATATCAAAATATTCATAGAGATAATCACGTCGAAACATATCTTTAGAATTTCCAAAACCATTACGTTTTTTTTAAAAAAATAATAAAACATTGTATTTGATCTTTATCGGTTTCGAACGAAACTTCCGCCTAAACATAGACAAAAATAAACACGTCACAGCGGTGTATCCAGAATTTTATAAAGAGTTATATTTTTTGTTATATGAGAAAATAAAATATAATAAATAATAATTATAATAATAAAATAATAACTTTGAAAACAAAGAATTAGCCAAAGTCAAACACATCAAGCTTCATACATCTTAAGTTAGTACCTCAAGCATTGAGGGTGTCGTGTTTGCTTTTCAAAGTATATATAATATGTAGGTATTTTAGGAAACAATTAAAATACTAATTAAAAATGACATGTGGCTGAAGGTGGTATTAGAAAATAGCATATGACATAATACATGCTTGTTTTTATGTTTATAAGAATAATTAGCTTTTGTAATCTGTGTATTACACGAGTTAAATAAATAAATAACATAATACATGTTTGTTTTTATGTTTATAAAAATGACTAGCTTTTGTAATCTGCGTATTAGACGTGCTAAATAAATAAAATATTAAATAGAATAAAATTTTATTAGTTATAAGATAATATTTTAAGATAAGATATAATTGAAATTATGTATTAGTAAGGTTATAAATAATAAAACAATATTATTAACTTTATAAAAAATCATTTCTTTAGGAATAACATTAACAAAAAGAAATTCTTTAAATTTATTGAAGTATTTTTAGTTTATAAAGAAATTAAATAATATTATTAGTAATTATATTAACTAATAAATAGAAGAGAGAAAAGAAAAAAATTTGATGAGTAATAATATAGTGCTACCACCTGTCCACCTCATTTATACTTATATTAGATTAGAGAGATTCTGAGATGTAATTTATAATTCACCAAGAAGTTAAAACCGCATCAATTTATGATTATCATTTGGAGTTCAAATAAAATCATATGTAATAATTTTAAATTCAAAAATATGTAGATGAATGGGAATAAAAAATTTGATAGAATCTTATGATTAGTAATTATTTTGAAATAAAAGTTTTAGTTTTTAAAATTGAACTAGTGTTTGACAATTGAGTGTGTTGCATGTATAATGGACAGTTAAAGGACTCAACGTTATTGTTGGGCTCAGAACAAGATTTCGGTTGCGGTTGCTTACCATCGATGGTAACCATGCCAAAGCAACCGATGCAACCCCACTTATGTCATCACAGCCCTAACACGGAAACAACGGTAGTGTCAGCTGAGCAATAGCTCGTCATCATCGACATTAATAGCAACATCAAATCAATATACCAACAGAAAATAGAAAAAGAACAATGTAACCATTGGTGAACACGAAACAAACAACAAGTCTCAGATGAGGTTTTTGTCATCATTCATCAACGATATTAAATCTATATCATTTGAAGATGTCAACTACAATAGTACCAAACGGATGGGCTGGGGAGAACGACTGGCAACCGTTGATGAGGTCGTCGTAGGCGACACCAAACCAACATGCGTCACCATCCATAGGGTGGATGGAGCACCAAATCAGAGCACCAAACAAAGTACAAATCGACATGAAACCACGAGGTAAATCTCAACTTAATCCCCATGACACAATTGTAACCCACCTCATCTTCAAAAGAGATTAAGAGAGAGACCACCATCATTTACACTACGGCCGACCTCCGCCAACACAAGTGGAACAACCGGTGACATCACCAAACTTGACCATCTTTCTCTCTCTCAAGAAGTCAAAAAAAGTAGAAATTAAAAAGTGTAATGACAAGTTGTACTAGCATCATAATGAGTACATCTAAATAGAGAGCACCACCACCAACAATTGAAATCGGGAACTTCTAACGGGGGCTAGGACTGCATGCGACACGGGAGGCGACGAGACGACAGCCAAGCCGAAGCAGCCACCGCCTTCGCCGTCTCCACCGCTTTCATTATTTTAAAAAATTTATCATCTGAGCAAGGAACATCACGTTGTCTTTAAAAAAATACACATGATTAGAATACATAGTGGAACTTAAATGACTTTTGATAGATAAAAAACTTTAAATTTAGGAAACTTAATTGGTTAACATTAAATGGGTGAAGTTTTAGCGTATGTTAACGAGTGGGACTGGCGATATCAAAGCATTGGGGCTGGGGATTGAAATTTGTAAAACTTGATTTCAATGATTTGGACTTTACTATTCGATATATTAGTGTAAAAATTCGCTTCAAAATGTTGATAAAAATAACCTAATTGCAAACAAATATCTTAAATTTTGTGAAACATCATATTTTAATTATAAGTGGTAAAAGGACAACAAAAAACCTAAATTAAAAGACAAAATCCTAAATTAGCTTTACGATCTGTATGTTTGTCCTTTCATGAATTACAAGTTATTACACACAACTTGTTTTTAAATAAAGTCTACAATAAAACACAAAATATAAGCACATCACAACTGTTGTTTTGAATTTTCTAAAAAGATCACATTTAAAAGTTAATATAGAAAAATTAAAAAGATAAACCGTTATGAGTGAGTCATTTGTTATAACTTAGTTGGCATAAAAAGGGAAATATATAAATAAAAAGTGAGAGGGCATATGTTTGGTGAGAAGAGTGTATACCTAAATAACGACATTAGATAAGTATTATACTAATACAAATTTGCAAAGGTTGGTGGGTTTTTTATTTTTTATTCTATCAAAATTGTGGTTATATATACACATTTACAAATGTTACAACAAAGTGACTTTAGTTGGAGTGGTAAGTGATTTGTTTTTTGACTTTGTGGTCGTGGGTTCGACTCCCACCAATAACATTTGTTATTTTATTTTCCTTTTTCTATTTTACCTATATATATATTAATATTAATTTCTTACTTTCAATATTTTTGTATATGCGTCGTTATAAATTCGAGTGTGTTTACGCTTATACGTAATCAGAAATGACTCGGGTCAAATATAAAATGTTTCCGTGACTATTTTAATTTACACTTTAAGACTGTCTATGTTTCAACATCCGTTTACGTTTTGATGTAAATTTTTTTCAGAAATGAGTTAGGTCAAATATAAAATGTGTGTATGCTAATTTTTATGTACGCTTTGAGCAGATCTACGTTTCGACATAAGTTTTATTTGGAATGTGTTTGGTCAAATATAATACGTTATCATTTACTCTACATATTGTCATAAATTTAGTTTGAAAACGAGTTGGAGCGGTTTTAAGTTTATGTTTCGACATAAATTTTGTTTGGAATAGGGTTGGGTCAAATATAATATGTTTTATTCAATGGTATAAAATCAATTTACTCTACGTATTGACGTAATTCTAATTCGAAACGAGCCGGATTGATTATATTCTATATTTTATCACGTCGCGTATGATGTCGCGGCCACGCACGACGGGTAAAAGGCCTAGTTGCTATTAAGATAAAATCCAAAAAAAATTACATAATGTGTAATAAAAATATTAGGATTACTTAAGTAGTTAAATAATTTAGACTTGAATTGTGATTGAAAGTTGATAATAGTTTAGAATTATAACTATATGATAGTTACATTAAACCTAATTTTTATGTCAAAAATACTAAATTATTAGTTATAAATAAGAACAAAAGGCTAAAAACAAAAATTCTAATCCTCTTCCGTTCTCTCTCGTCCACCCTTGTGAAGCCCTAGTCATCGACACCAACCCCAGTCATCAAGCCGTCACTGCCGAACGCTGTCATCGTGCTACCACCATTGATCCGGTCGGTGTTCTCTGGTTGGCCGAGTTTGTGATTTTTTTGAGTTTTACTATCGAAGGAGTTCGGTTGACTCTGGGATGAATGTTGAAATTGGGAAAATTGGCTAAATTGAATTGGATGTGTGCATAGTGTTTAAATTTTAGGAAATTGTGAAGTTGATTTGGGATTGGTGGTTGATATCCTATCGTGGGTTGGTTTATGATTGAGGTTGTTGTCGGCTTAAAAAGGTTCATTTTTTCTTAGTTTGTGGTTGAATCCAGGATTGTTTGTTAGCATTTTAATGGTCATTAAAAAGATAACTCTTAATAGGTCATAGCTTCTTACCGATTAAGAGGTAACCCTATGTTCGAATGGTTAAAATGTAACATATTATTGGTTACTTATTAACTATTCAGACTTAAGATTACATTTTAACCATTAAGAGGTTATAAATAAAAGACTTCTAATTGTATCTTCTACTTAAAGGTCAATATACCATTGACTTCCAAACTTTCACACATCAAAGCAAATAATCCTATTCCAATATACCATTATAGAACAATGTTCATTAACCAGAGCAATCATGAACATGCAATGCTAGCAGAGAAATAAGGTTCTTGTTTTGTGCGAATTTCATCATATAAAAGAAAGCTACGGTTCTTATAAATCAATTCCTTAAAGAATCCTATTATAATCAGGTTCTTCTAAATCATACAATGCTTGCTTCTATTAGCATTTATGTAGTTCATAATAATTTTTTATCTTCATATGTTAAGATATGACCCACTAAAAATTGGTTTTGCACACTATATCACATACTCTCATTAGATGATTTGTAGCTCACTTTGAATTATTGGATTATTGGTTTTGTCAAAATACTATTTTTTATTTGTCCTTTTTATAAAGTTATTATTTTGCGGTTTGTGTATTCAAATTGTGGCTTAATTAGAATATTGATTTACTCTTTAATTGATCATCAAACAAGGTCATTATTTTAGGTTTTTCAAAAAAATTGGTTCGTTACAGCTTTTTAAATAAACCAGCTTACCTGGTTAAGAACCGAACCGATTAGGTTACCATGAGGTTCGATTTCGGTTTTCAGATTTAGGCTATCTGGTTTTCGGTTCCAACTGATTCAAACATGTTGCATACCCCTAAAATCTGCTTGCAATTTTAGAAAATGTGATATAAGTTTTACTTAAGTCTTAACAATACAACAATTTGGCTCATGTTTTGATTTTAACGAGTAAAGGGGCTTAAAAGGTTTAGCCAAAACCAAAAATAGGTTAACAATCGTTTAAATAGCAAAAATACCCATAACCTTATTATAATAGAATATAACTTTTGTAGATATATTTCAGCCATATACATGTTTACAGATTAATCTAAAAGACATATCTCACGTCAAAATCATCTACTTTGACTGGAAGTCAATTTAGTGGTAGTCAAACACTTTAACTTTAGTACCTCTACGTATAAGTTAATAAAGCTAAGAGAGAAACAATGGAGTAATATGAGGGTATAGAGGAAAATGACAAGTTTGGGAATGATTGCACTCTAGAATAAGATTATTATTAATAAAATAAAAATAAAAATGGAAGACATTGGTGTTGACGTATAACAACTTGATTTTAAGGTTACCTTAAATAGAAAGGGCTAAGGCCCCAAACCACCTCCCTTATATGGCAACGACAATATGTAATCATCCCTCTGCCATCACTCTTCAGTCTTCACACCTCTGGCTGCACACAGAATTTTTATTTTATTTTATTATTTATATATTTTTATATAGTTTAGAATTAAACAATTGTTAAAGTTTTTGGATTTTGATATGTTTCTTCATAAAATATTATTATGAATACCAATTTGGATTTTCAAATTCCAATATTTTGCATACGTCTACGGTTCTAAGATCATTTATTAATCCTCGATTTACTGTTTAAATTATTTTTTAATAATTATTTTCAAACGTTTGTAGTTAGATATATAAGATAATTATACATTATAAGGTAATAATATGTTTAGAAAACCTTATTTTCTTAAGGGGTTGTTTGGTTCGCAGAATGTTTTGCAAAAGAATTGAAATTGGAATTTGAATTGGAATGTTGTTTAAGTTGACAACGTGTTTGGTTGGTCAATTTTGAGTGAAATTGGAATTTTAATTTTGAACATTCCATTGGATTGTTAAACATTCCATAGGTAAGTGGAAGGAATGTGAATTCCAATGAATGAGGGAAAATTTTCCAATTCCAATTCCATCCGTTGACCAATCAAACATGATTTTGGATGGAAAAATTTTCAATTCCAATTTCAATTTCTGAGAAAGTGTGTTCTAGCTTGCTCTCCCACCTCTTATCATCATCGTATTTTAGACGTTGAATTTAACTAACATGTAATAATATTTCAACGAGGGGCTAAAACTATAATATCTTAATGTGTTTTACAAAAGTAACGGATCGAACGCATAAACAATCGTAACTACAGTCTGTAATAATGTAATTATGCTAAAACAGTGGGGAAATTTTTTGAATTGGAACCTTCGTCGGCCAGAAATTTTTAATATCGATCCTGGAATGAGAATTTAAAACTTTAGGGGATCATGCATTTCTTAAAAACATGTAATGGGATTAAGATATGTGGTAATTCGATCAAAAACATAGCATGAAAATATTTATGTTTTAATTTGTTGTATCTAGCTAGTATAATAAATAGATCGTGTTCGCTTTACATAATTGATTTGTTTGTTTAAAACGTTATTGGATTTTAATATTTTCAACTCTCAGTTATTGACCGAGATTAATTCCAACTCAGAAAATGTTTACAGACGCTCCCAACTTTAAGTGTTTTTTTCCTTCGATAATCTTTTACTAACTGATAGTTAACCCTGTTAGTTTTTTGATAACGTGAACTGCTTATGTGGCAAAAACACAAAGAAAAAAGTTGAAATCTACAATTAGTTCCGTGAATCTAAAAGTTTTGAACTCTGAAACCCGTTAATCTCCACCTTCTTATCTGAACCACTTGACTCGTTAGAGGCAGGTTTTCAATGATGATGGAGGCTAAACAACAGAAAACGAACCTGATAGAGGCTGGGTGGCGACAAAGTAAAAAATAACTTAAAGTTGACTTCATTTTATCAAAAAAACTAATGAGGATTAACTCTCATTTAGTAAGAGATCGTTAAAGAAAAATAAAATTAAAGTTGAGAGTGTTTATAAATATTTTTTAAGTTAGGATTAATTTCGACTAATATATGAAACTTAAGATTATTAAAATCTAATAACTCTTGTTTAAACATCAATCATGTATTTGGGATATCCTCTTTGTTATAAAACTTCCAAACACGACTAGTCCAACTAGCTGGGCCAAAGAAACCGGGCCCAACTTAGAGTTGGATTGATGTACTAAGTTGGATTGATATACGTACGCACACCTAGGCCAAAATCACTTAGTAAGTTTCTATACCAAGGCTCAATCCAATTAAGTCCGTAGCGTCTTGGCAGGAAAGGTCCTTCCACATCCTATTTTGCAATGTTTTGGTCGAACAAAATTGTTTAGGTATCACATTACCGTTTCTCTATAGTAAACATTTTATTATTTTTTTCATCTAATAATAATGTTGTACATATTTTTACTATGATATTTTTTTTTATATCAAGTGACATCTTACCATTTTAAGTAGAAATTTGATGTAGAACATGATGTGCCTGTGTAAAATAAATGATACATGAAATAAGTTATAATCTAGTCAAATCACATGTTAAATAGGATTTTTCGGACTTGTAAAGATTTACAAGCAACAATAGGGTACATCCAGCAATAAAAAACATGCAATCTAACATTTTGTACGTAAAATACGAATTTTAAATCAACTTTATTATTATTATTATTATTATTATTATTATTATTATTATTATTATTATTATATTATTATTATTATTATTATTATTATTATTATTATTAATTTTTTTTTTTGCAATTTAATTATTCTATAAAGTGTTTCACTTGAGTGTTATGTAAAAAAAGGTATTAAAAAACTCTTGTGTGATCAAGTGTTTAGAATCATAAAACAGTAATACACTTATCCAAGCATGGAAGTGAATGTGTCATTTAACGGTTTACAAAACAAAAAAAATATGATGGATAAGCTAGATCCAATTTTCTAAATCTGTGCTTGGGTTGCCATTACACAAAAATGCTCGTGTAGATAATCGATCATCATGGTTGGTCTTTCTTGTACTTTTATTTTAAAAATTGTGTTAAAAAGAAAAAGTGGAATAAGTGATAGCAACTGAATCAGTCAGAGCAAGATGTGATTTGACTCGAGTCGGGTTTGTACCGAAACAACATAAATTTTTTTAGGTTATATGATATGATCGGGTCAGGTCGGGTAGGAATATAACTAAAATTTAAGGTTATATAAGAATTAAATAACTAAATGTAGAATACACATTTTATGAATTCTGATAAACTAAAAACCTAGTAAACATAAAATTAGGGTTTCAACACAAACTAGATATCAAAATCACTCAATAAGATTAACTAACAACAATGAAAACACCCAAATAACTAAAACAGAATGCCCTTTTGTAATAATCAGCTACATGATTTTCCAATTTAACTTGAGTAGTCTTTTAGAAAAACATTCTACTATTTCTTTATTAAAAATGTAAGTCTAACTCTATTTGGATTAGATATCTAATGTATAACATATGTATAAACCGTCGTATTTTTGCGATCGAAGCTGACTTTGTTCATTTGTTTGCTTTTCCAACATGACCTACCAAATCATGACAATGTATTTGTAGTTTAGGACAACGTCGCACCTACTTGACCTCCAGTCTTATGGTTGGGGTTTGTTAGGGTTTGTTAAGCCCATTAGTACTGCCCAATATTTTTCGCTAATTTCCTTAATTAATGATCCGAAATGTGAGGACTTTTCAATGGTAAACTACACTATATGCATACAATACACAACTTATAAAGTAAAACGTTTCAAATTATGCTTTCTCCACCATAATGAGTAAATAAAAATAGGGCAATGAATTCACCTTAAAGTATGTAGAAACGATTTAAATAAAGTGCTAGATCGAGAGACAACCCGTCACAAGTTACCTAAAACATACGAGTACATAAGTACGTGTATGAGAGGTTAGTTTATCAAACCCTAAATGTCCAATCAATCCTATTAATTTAAGCATTTTAGACACATTGACCTAGTTTGACCCATTTGAACTGTTTCACCCGTTGGTGTCATATTAAGAGAATTCATACTTGTTTATAATTAACAAATTAGACATGCATGAGTTTAATCCAATACATACACGTATCGCACATAATGAGTTCTAAACTCAAATTAATTTCCCATACTAGCAAAATCTACCATACAATATATATGAATCCATACTAATAACCAACTTCTACATTTGAATCAAAAATTAACCAATTACTTCTGATTTCCTAAATGATAACTACCGATGTTACTATCATGCAATATAAGTACACTCTTAGGTTTCAAACCACTTACCATATGCCTTGTGAAATTAATAACCTGCTACTTCACATACCAAACCCTACCAATTCTACTAAGTAGGGGCCTCAGATCCGTATTCTTGTATGATATTCACCATTACATTATAGTATTCAAAGTGTAACCTAATCAAACAAGATTGTCCAGTTTTGCCATATTGATCAAACACATGCATATCCACAAAAAAGTTCTATCATGTAAACTTAATTGCAAGCATTATTCTAATCAATACAATATCACATTATCACCTAGAATACATGTTCACTTGAACTTGTAATTCCCAAATTCAACATACTCAAGTTTCTAACAACATAATGTAATTTGTAAATTCAATATAATAAACACATATCATCATTTCCAATAACCATTCAAGCAAGATCCTAACTTTCCTCGCATTTCAAACCATTGAAACTCATAATCACAATTACAAAGTTTTCTAATTAGGAGAATGAAATCTAATAATCCATATTTCATCAAACTAATGCAGTATTCATCAATTATGTTACTAATCTAATCTATATTCATCATTATAACACAACAAGCATCACTAAATATCTAAATCCAAAGTACTTGGAAAAAGTTTTCACTTTAGGTAAATTACGCACTACAGGTTAAAACCATAATTTTCTTGCACAATTCACGTAAATCATCAACAATAGCATCAATATAACCCAACTACAACATTTAATTCATCATTTTTGAGTTTTAGCTTGAATAATTGAACAAGGGTTTGTTCATAAACAAAATTCATGAAAATTGATGAAATATAGATGATATCTCTTACCAATTCATGTTCTTGATCACCATTGAAACTTCCTAACGTATTGTATTGATAGAGTCGAGCAAAAATCAAATGTAGGTGGCTATGCGTGAAGTAAATTAAAAATCAAATGTAGATGGCTATGTGTGAAGTAAATCTAGAGAAAGAGGAAGGGGGGGGGGGGGGGGGTTTACAGTTTTAATTTTCCTTTTTATATTTATTAAACTTTCCATCCTTTCTAGTTTTATAAATTATAAAATTTGCTTTTAAAAATTTATAAATAATTTTCTTAAACTTTAAGTTTCATAAACTATTAAATATAATTATTAATAAATCCATAAAATTCTTTATAATATCTAATTCATGTAATAATATGCTAACACATAAATCATAAAGATAGCATGTAACACATTGATTTCACGTAATCATATAATGAACACATAATATTAATTTAATTAATATTATTTAAATTAGTACTGACTATTTGATAGATCACCAATGTTTTAGGACAACTTGTGTGTGATTACGTGACGGGTATGCAAGACCTGGCAGACCAAACGGAGTTAACCTGAAAATTACCTGATGTCACATCATCCCATTGTTAAAAGAATTTTTGTCCCGAAAATAATGTTACTTTTTGCTAATTGTCTGCAATGAAACAAAGATTTGGAGTGAGTTGCTACAATAAGAGCATGAGTCAATTATAAATAATGAGTTTACCAATAAGTTTTTGAAAATAAAAAATATGAGACATACCATACTAATCTTTTAATACTTAGATGACAAATAAAGTTTTATTCGACTACAGTGTAAACAGGTTTACCACCTATATGACCAAACCCATATAATTCTAAATAATATTTTTCTTTGTGACAAGCGTATTTTTTTTTCAAATCATGAAACTTAAAATACCTAATATATATTTTAAAAATCATAAGTCTTTAATCAAGAAATTAGCATTCAAATAACTCTGTACATTTAAAATTTCGTGTTTACTATTAAAGTGACTGTTATATCATTCATATAAACTAAAAGTGAAACATAATCTTTTCTTTTATGAACAATGAGTGGTCACAATTACTTTGAGTAAACTCATGATCAATTAACACATTAGTTAGTTGTTTCGTAGCATTTTCTAGATGTTTGTTTTAACCTGTATAATTAATTAACAAGTTCGTACACTTTTCTTACTTAATAGTTTTTTTACTAATAACCTTCGGATAAAGTTATATATATTAATTTTTAGTAATATTTCTATATAAGAATGCATTTTTGATATCTAATTGATAAAAAGACCAGTTATTATCCGCAACAATGTTGATAGCACACCGTATAATAACCATCTTCACCACAAGATAATTTTTTTTCAATGTCTATACCCTCTCACTGATTATATCCTTTGGCTACTAACCTTGCTTATATCGTTCAATTTCTTTTGTTAACTTGTATTTTATCTATTATATCCATTTACACCTAATAGGTTTTCTACTAGGTGTGAGATCAATTATATCCACGTGTTATTCCAATGTAAAGCTCCAATTTAGAGTTCATGGTATTTACCCAATTTAGAGTTCATGGTATTAGTAATAACCTCATTAAAAATTTATAGGTTCAACCGGTTAATTTACGTATTTAACATAGAAGTGAAATAAAATTTCAATGTTAGATTTAAATAGTTAACCATTTTTTCAATCCTATATCTAACTTTTCCTCACCTATATAATTAGACATCCTTTTGATGTCCTTGACGTTATTCTTGGTTTAGGAATACAAGATGTTCTTCCCCCTTATATGCATTTGACTCACCATTAAAGTCTATAGAGTAGTCTGCTTTGCAACAACCATAACTAGTTGAACCATTTGGTTGTCCTAGTGTAGCCTTGCTAGTGTTCTTACTAGACATTACTGGCTGCTAACTGGAACCACCTACCTGACTCTTTAGTAAACATCCCTCCCTATCTTTTTCATTTTAGAAATCAACTATCTCAGTAGAATTAAAAAGTTTAATGTATTCAAATCTAATCAATTTTCGTTACCAAAGTTGTGTTTATCATTAAAAGGGTAAACTTGTTCATAAAATTTTACATCATGTGAGAAGAATACTATTTTATTCTCAGTATCCCATAATTTGTAACCCTTTTACTTTAAATGCCCAATTAAGACAAATTTTAGCACGACTAGAAAACTTATTAGCATTATTCAAAGCTGTACTTAAATAGTACAACTAAAAATCCTCAAATGTTTTAGAGAAGGTTTAGAACTAAACATGACCTTATAAGGATTTCTTCCATGCAAGATAAAAAGAGGAGTCCAGTTTATTAAATATGCAGCACTTAGGGCACATTCAAACCAAAGCATGAGTAACATTTACTAAGTTCCTATGTTTCATTTTTCGATATTCTATTTTGATGTGGAGTATGTATTGTGTAGTATTTCCATAGATTCAAGAAATGAAGACAATTATCTATCAAAACATTATTGTGCCATTATCACAATAATATTTTTAAATAGTTTTATCAAACTGATTTATAACTGATTCATAATACCTTACATTGCTTTGAAAAACTTCATTTTTGTTTTTAATAAAAAAAAATTACGAACCTACGTGTTGTGGCGCTTAAAACCATAAAAAAGTAAAATTTTTATCCGTTAAATAAAAAACTAAAAGTTTATGTAAACTTTTGTGTTGAGGTGTGTTAAACGTTCAACATATTAACGTCTTCTCTACTTTATGTAAATAACAAAAATATATTTTTGCTTTATGTAAAAAAGCAAAAAGATAGGAAGTAGAAACCCGACTACGTAAAGGTAAACTACAAACAGGTACGGAGGAGGAAGTCCGGCGAGTGGGCCTTAGAGATCGGTGTTTAGAATTAAATGATACAGTCAATACCGAAGCTCGAGCCGTCGTTCTTGGCGACTAGAAAAGAATGAAAATTATTGAGATGGTGGCGGTTGAAGTAGTACCTAACTGAAACAACAACGCTAAGATCGGACGACATTTGTGGCAGGGAAGAAAATCACAAAGTAAAACACTTTTATGCATATGTATAATACCTTTATGTATAAAATGGTTGATAATTAGTAATATTTAAATTCACACTACACAAGAAAACTCATCAACCATAGTTTAAAAATATTAAAAAATTACTTTGCTAATTATCCTGCATGGACCCACAAGTCTAGATGCACTAGCGCACCTAGTGCTCTAAGTGGAAATGGAACCGTAAATCCTTAAAATTATAAAGCATACTATAACAATCAAATACTACGCATGTATACACATTGAATTGCACCAAAAGAATGCCATATTTTTAATAATACTACTCGCGAAAACAAACATTTACATATAAGAAATCTTTATCAGACTTACTAGTTCGTCAGGTTTAATCTCTCTATCGTGCAAGAGATGTTTAACAGTACTAAACACGTTGTTTTTTTGTATCTTGGGAGGCAATTCACAAATGCCCACACTACGCAAGTCAAAAGATGGAAGCGGACAAATATGTTATTATAAGGATAGAGAGCACTCGCCTTGAAGTGATACTCGTATCAGAAACTACGTAACGAAAACTAGGAAACAACAATGTATTTGATATTGCATCCTCTTGGCAGGAGAAACGAAAGAGATCAAAGTTTGACTTTTCTTTTCTCATCGATCTAGAATACGATTTTAAAAGTTACATAGTCAACTATAAGTATGAAAATTTTAAAATTTTGTTTTGAGGTCGTTAGGATCAAGCAATGTACACTGATGACAACTGCGTTGACTTGTATATAATATTGTATTGATTCTGTAGGCAATTCAGAACACACAATCAGAACAAGATTAGCATGCTCATGTTTATGATTGCATTACACCTAATATTTGTGGGCATTATCTGGTTGTCCATGTTATTTACAGCCTTTTGGTTCAAAGAATCTGTTCATCCTCAAACAAACATAATAATAATAATAATAATAATAATAATAATAATAATATAATTAATCACCTTAAGACCCATAATCAAAAGTATACCTTAGAAACAATTGGTAAAATGATTTGATTCTTGAATGAAAGATTACAATCAAAAAGTAATCAGAAGACTATAGCAATACATTGGATAAAATATTTTGACTTTGTTAAACGGCTCTAACAGCTTGAAACCGAGGTTCTTTCGGGAGAAACTTCTGTTGGGTGTATATCGACATGTAGTCACCGAACACAAACTTCGGGTAGCCGATTTGGTTAGCCTTTTCGTTCTCCTTTTCGATGAGTTCGGCTGCTGGTGCAATGGTTGCATTATAAGAGGGATTATAGAATGAGGCTATTGATCTCCTGGTGCCATTGGGCTTAGCCTTAACCTTATGCCACACACTCTTGTATCTTCCATTGCTCAAAACTTCTATCTGATCACCTGTGTTGATGACAATCGAGTTGGGGATCAGTTGAACATCGATCCATTTACCGTCTTTAAGAATCTCAAGGCCATCAACCTCATCATCTTGGAAAAGAAGGATGATCCCTCCTGCATCAGTGTGCGCCCGCAAACCGTTCACCATCTCAGGATGAGGACATGGTGGATAATGGCTAACTTTCGTCCCGAAAAACGCCTTTTCACCATCTCCACCATTTAAAACTTTCTTGATGTACCCCTTTGGTATCCCCAAGTTTTCATCCATCACTTCCATCATCTTCTCCGCTAGTTTCTTTAACTCGGAGCGATATGCCATCATGATTTCCCTATTTATTCGTATCATTCACATGTCAGATTTCAAAATAAACAAATGTATCTAGTAATGTGATATGTGTTTGTTGAGCTGGGATCTCGTTGGAAGCACCCTCTCTCTCTGCTCAGATAAGGGCAAACCTTGCTGCCAATGAGACTGTAGCTCAACAAACACGTACTTTAAAGTAGTATTTAACATGTTTAGTAACATTTTGAAGGTGGTATTAGTGCTTAGTTGCTTACTTGAATCCTGGGGTCTTTTGTGGCCAATGGTAATCATCTGAAAGAAGAAAGACATCTTCCCAATCGATATCTTCCAGTTTGTCTCCGGTTTTCTTGTTCACAAGTTCCTTCAATCGTTTAACGGGCGTCGAGTTCTTGAAAAACTCTTCTTCCCTCTCCATCTTATAGCATTCGGAGCTTACCTTTTTCACCCTATCAAGAAGATCCACCGGAATGCCATGATTCACCAACTGCGGCATCGAAAAAGCATGATGCAATATGGTTACATTAGTGAATATACAAGCAAGTACATTTTCATTATCTTCTGTATAAATACACATATGGGTACCTGAAAGAATCCCCATTCTTCGCATCCGTTAGCTATTTGCGCCATTGTCGCAGCTCTCTCTTCGCCATCAAGTTTCGAGAAGTCAATAACCGGGATCGGCATTTTTACTGATGAAGATCAAAGGTTAATATGTGATGTATTTTGTGTTTGATGTGTTGATGAAGGATTGATATGTTGTGGAGGCATTTATAGCCTTTGCTAGTGTCATCATATAATGAAAAATGTCAACGCTTTGATATGTTATAATATTTGCTAGCAAAAGGTATATGGTTGAGCTGGTACCAAGGGAAGGCTGTTAATTGAGTGCAAATGATGTTGAATACTTTATGGAGGTGGGGATTGATGATATAACTTAAAAAATTATGATCAAATTATCTTTCTACCCTTAACATTTTTAATGTAAGTTGAAATTTGAAAGGGTTCTTTAAAGGAAAAATATAACATAGTAGTAATAATAAAGTTTTAAAAATGTTTCAAAAAAATCATTCATAAGTATTTTGCACAAATTAAATTACTTAATCATCAATCAAGTCATTATCGGATTCTTTGGTGTCAATTTTGAAATGGGAAAAAATGTAGGGTTGAGATTTCCAACATAATTAATTATTTTAAAAAAATAAAAAAAACATGTTAATGATATTAAAAAAAACGAAACTCAAATTTCACGTCACCACTTCAATCAGCATAAAAAATATTCCCTAATTAACATAACAAGAAAAACATACTAAAAACATTAAAACCTATAATTTAAATAAACATTAAAAGTCGAGTGATTTAATTGAAAAACTATTATAACTTAAGTGACTTAATTGAAAAACTTTTAAAACTTGAGTGATTATTTGAATCACTTTTAAGACTTAAGATGTCCACTACAAAGTGTTTTCATGTACACATTGTGTTAAAACATTTAAATTTACATCCCATTTCTCATATTCATCCATATAAACACACTAAAAATTGTTATTTTTTTACTTTTCAATTAAATAATAAATTTATATTTTTATCATTACTTTTTCTCTTTTTTCTCCAATTTCAACCATTTTAAAAAATATTAAAAATTTTATAAGGGTTTAAATAGTGTTTTTTCAATATACATATTGAATAGTAATATATTATATCTTCTTCACTCATAATCAATTATAATCATATTATATAATATAGGAAATACACTCAATTAACTTAGAGAACGGAATGTGAATGCTCTTATGTAGTTTTAGGGGCTGTTTGATAATTTCACACAACCTTCTTGCTTCTATTCTAAGTAGTTACCGACCTTTGATGTTGAGTATTCCAAGCATCTTGCAGTACCTTTGACTTTGCCTTGCATGAACACATAACATGATTGTGTGGTGATGATATTAAAGTGATTGACAGATGTGCTGCCACAGTTTGAGGAAAAAGTAATGGAAAATCATTTATACGAATCAAGTCATCCTTCTTGAGAAACTACATTAAATTTTCTTGTGTTGTGTTATTTATTGGTACCAAAAAGCACCAACGAAGAGGTACAACTTTTTGAAATCATAACTATCTTTTTAACGTACATAACTGTCTTAAAAAATTTAGAACCTAAGTAATTAATTATGTAATGTCTTACTATACAACATTATCAAAATAATATGTTGTTAGAATTTATCTATTTTTTTTACAGTGGGTGAATCATTAGATTCTGTTGAGGCTTCGTGAAAGGGTGAAAACGGTGTGCTTGTGTGCTACAAGCTAGAGTGAGAAGATAACTTTTTCAAGAACTCGACCCTTGTTATGTTGTTGAATGAGTTGGTCTATTAGAAGAGTGGAGATATGCTAGAAAATATTGACTTGAAAGATGCATTCATCCTCTAAGATGATAATGAATTGCCACCAAAGCCAGCAAGATTCAACTAAACATTAATATCTATGGCTAGAGAGTTTTGGTTTTGATTTCTAATATAGAAAGAAACACCATAAACTACCATTTTTTTGTATTTTATCTTGGTTGTGTGGCTTGTTAGTTTCATGCTTGCATTATATAATCGGTAATAAACAAGAGTGGTTAGTGACTGATTTTTATCTTGGTGGTTGCTAGCACAAGGGTAATGCTTGCTTAGCGTGCATCTTGTCATCGAAGAACATACAAGTGTTCTTATCTTTTTAAAAGCAACAACTTTCGTATAAAAGGTTGTTATTCTACAAACATCGTATGGTTGTTTTTAATGTTTCATTCTTTACATATGGATCTTGATGGGAATAGTATTAAAAAACCTAAAACAATATGTAATTATCCTAAGAATTGGTAGCCGCTTATGTACGATTTCAAACTTTTTCCAACACATATTTGAATTATTATATTAAAAACCAAAACTATATCATTATAATTTTTTCAAGAAAGAAAAATGATACATACAAAGAAACACTTTAATCTTCACAAGCACATCACCTTTTTCAATCTCAAAAGTGATAACTACTGAAAAATATCTGACCACACACCAGACATTGCTATTTGCAGACTGTTTGTTTTTTCGAAGACATTTTATTAAAAAACGTCTATACAAGCTCTTTTTGGTGCAAACTTTGCCCAGCCACTTCTAAGATCCGCAGAGCTATTCTGAAACACCACCACCCACCAACACCCACCACCACCACCACCACCCACCAACACCCACCACCACCACCACCAACACCCACCACCACCACCACCGGCCGCCGCCACCACCGGCCGCCGCCACCACCGTCCACCTCCGCCACCAGCCATCGTCCGTCGCCACCACCGTCCGCCGCCACCCCTGTCCTCCGCCGCCACCCGCCACCCGCCACCGCCACCAGCCACCGTCCATCACCACCCACCGTCTGCCACCACCACCCACCACCACCATCCAGCGCCGCCATCCACCACCATCCGTACACCAACACTAGTTTATTTTAATAATCTACAGACGTTAAAAAACAAACAGTCTTCTTCTTGCAGAATGCAGAGGTTTGGTCCAGCTCTTCTGCTACAGATGTCTGCAGATCTGATCCGTAGACTGCAGACATTTTAACTTTTGAAAAACAAACACCATCTAAGTTGCTTATGTCAAATGTGATTTTATGTATGTTTAATGGAAAAAAAATCGAAAAGACCATATGGTTATGTTACTCAACATGATTGTAACAATTAATTATTTGAGAATGTAATAATTGTTTCTTTTGAAGTCGTGTAGCTTGTTTATTTTGTATGTAAAAATAAGTTACTTCATATTTATATTTTCAAATATAACAAATAAGAGAAGACTTTCAAGAGATGAAATACAAAGTTCTAAAAGAGCTCTTGGAACAAGTGGGAGTCAAGTTTAAAGACTTAAAGATTTTTGTCCAGTTTAGACTTGAGTAATGTTTTGTTTTTTGGCTCATAAAATATCATACATTCATGGCTTTACATTGCATATCTATTTTGTATTTAGATTTAATTACATTGATGGTTTTATGGTTTCATAAAAATAAAAAAAATTAGGTACTAAGCAAAAAAAAAAATTTAACAAGTAAGGGCATGTCAATTAGTTTTGTAACTAGTTTGTGGTCTAAGATTAAATCCTGTTAAAACTTCTATTAGGTAGAAATGAAATGACCAAAATAACCTTCGATCAAATTAACATGGGTATCAATAATGTAACTAATCCTACTTGTTGGACTATTTTGTAAATTATGTAAACTAATAACTTTCAGAAACCTAAACCCCTCTTTCCCAACCCCATTTCATGTTCATGTCATCACGGCCCACCGCCTACACCACCGCCACATCCATTATAAATGCTGCAAAAGTCAAGCTTTTTTCAATGTTTTCTTGCAATTTTCAACATAACCTATATATTAATTTTTTCAAGACTCAAATATGTATGTAAAACCAACTAGTGGCTTTGCTGCCCGCGTTTCGATACAGGTTTCAACCAAAATCAAAGTTTATGTGAATATCACTTAACTCACTCGTATGCTCAAAAGTGCGACAGCTAACATAGACATATTTTTTAAAGATAAGGCTCGGAAGCGGCTGCTTGTTGTGGCTACAAACAACACGTTTACTACGCAGGACAATCAAACATAAGCCATTTATTACATCATCACCTACCTACAAGATTTTCTTTCATTCAAAATTGAGAGTCAAAAGGTGCCACTCCATGAACAGTTGCACAAGTAATAATTATGTTAGAAGGCTAAAAAGCGGCCGTTCGTTACGCCTGCAAAAATCAGGTTTGTCTCGCCGTAACAACGAATATGACCTTTTTTTACATAATCATCACCTTTAAACATCCAAGAATAACCTCTAAACACATAATGAACAGTTGATAGCATGGATAGGTTCTCGGATGATGCCAAGCTCATCGTTATGAACAACCATAGAATCTAAAACATTTAGAATCAAGAATCAGTTCCAGAAATTCCAGTTCGACAACTTTCTTAGGGATAAAGATGAGCACAGCCTCATCATCATCGACAACAACAATTTACATACTGGTAATTCTTCAAAAATTCAAAGTTGACATAAGCTCAAGCTCATCGTCATTGATAAGAACTAAATCTGAAACATTTATAACAAGGATTCAGGTCCAAAAACTCCAGATCTACAAACTTTTTAGGGTTAATGACAACAACATATATATGGTAAATGAAATCAACAACTTCACCATAGAAACCAAAGAACAATGGTTCAACAAACAAAAATCCACAATTGTAGGAAATAGCTAACTGTATGGGATACCAAAACCGGCACCTCGACTGAAGTGCAGCGCAGAAACCACCAAAGGCGGTCAGTAACGACCACCGGCGGCGCCGACGCATACAACATAAATCCTAGGAGTTGGCAGTGACCCAAAAAAGAGCACCATAGAGATATCCCTAACAAGAAGAGGGAGGTGAACCAACTGCCATTCATGATGGCTATGTTGCCGCCGACATCGACCCAAACAACACGTCAGATGACCGGAATACTCCCGATTGCGACCCATAAAGGGCATGTAACGGCCAGCGTGGCCGAAAATGGGAGGCGATATGGCTTCTATTCCCGTCCGGTGACAACCCAAAACACAAAGGTGGGGTTGTACAATAAGCAATAGAACCAGGGTGGTGTCGGAGGCACGTGGTGACGATCGGACCACCTCTCTCTCTCTATATATATATATCTACATGAGACAAAACCACCACAAAACTAAACCAACTAATATAAAAAAGACAAAGAGGGGGCTCAATGCAAATAATGGAAAGCATTGTGGCGAAACTAAAAACCACTAAAACCAACTATTTCTCATCTTATGTTTTTCATATATAGGATGATTTTAAATTGATCAAAATAGTTGTATGCTAGAGTGGTAGATTGCATGAGTTATTCCAGCGGAATATTAACTTGTGAGACAACCGATTTTGGCTCCGGCAAAGTGGAGCATGAAGGGGACCTGACATCACCAAAGACATGGAGTAAATCTCATCTCAATGTAAAACCCCATGATTTGTATAAATCGAGAGGTATACAATTTATACGTAACAAAGATATGACCATTGAAATATATACATGTAAAGCATCATCAAAACGAGCATGTCATCCGCGCCAAAACCATATTTCATATTCAACTGAGATTTGGAGTTGGCATGCCCACACGTTTACTAGTGACCCAAGAATCAAAGAGAAGTTTTCGACATTGGTGATCAGCATGTGGTGGTTAGGTGGTGTATAGGTTCAATCGTTTTAGGGTTATAAGTCAATGATCAATGTTGGGGTGGAATGGGTGGGATGAACATGTGTGTGTTTGGTTATTCATTGCGTTTATTTGTATGTTACGCAAACGGTCTTTATAATTAAAATAATTTAATTACATGGTTGGTCTTGTCAGTTGCAAAAGGATAATTTGATCATTTGACTCAAATTTAATGGAAAATTAACATGTGTTAGTGTTAATAACCAAGCTTGATACAAATTGAAAACATAATACTTTAACATGTTACTTAAAACTCTTAGTACTCAAACCTATTATTTAAAATGCATCATAGGGATCATTTATATATATAACTCGTTTATTTACATGTTTATGTGGTTAGGTCAAAAATCTAGGATTTCAAAGTATCACAAACTATTTTAACAAAATTAAAATGTAAATAAAGAGTTTTATAAAGATGGTAAAACTCTTACACAAATGTTTATAATTTGGAAGACTTTTTATAATCTAAAATTATATATTTGAATTTCATAAAACTAAGGTTTAAAACATAAAATAATAAGAGATTTTATTTTTCAAAAACTTAATGGCTAATAATAAAGAATTTATTAACACTTAAAATGGTTCGACGTGTTTAATATTGACGTATTAATATCTAGGATGTTAAAATCGAATCGACATGATATACATTACGCCGCAAGATGAAGTAATAAAACTGGTTCGATTTAATGTAATGTTTTGAAAACATCATTTACGTTAAACTAGAATTTGAGACTCGCGTTGTTGCGTGTCTCTTTTGGTTTAGTTCTTCTTTACAAACTTATGATTCGTGCATTGTTGCGAGAAAAAAAACTCCGTTAGATTACGAAGAGTTAATGTCCAAATGGATACCATTTGAAAGCGATAATAAACATAATTTCAAATCAATGTAAACAAAACCATTAAAATTAGCAAAAAGTTCGTAAAAAAATAAAAGAATTTTAAGTTGTTCTAAATAGTAGAAAGGTTAGGAAAAATAACAAATAAAAGAATAAACGCAATCAAACCACTGAAAAAGAGGAATGGAGGGTGAACCCGAATGGGTCTCTCACCTAGCGAGCGCAAACCAACTCATTTAATTTTCTATTTGGTAAATCTTATGACTTTTGTTTTTTCTTAAAACTCAAATAAATAGAACTAAAAAGCAAATCTGTGAATTTTAAAGTATTTTGTTTGTTTAGTGATTTTATTTTTAACATTATTTCTTCACTTAAACAATAAATGGTTTGTATATATAAAAGAAAGAAAAGACAAATTGCAAGTCTCAAAAAATTACTGCAAATTAGTAGTGGTGATGTTGGTAGGATCCGCAAATGATAGGAAGGGATTATTCAGCAAGTTTCAAAATATTATAGTGGCAGATATATGAAACCTAAAAAATACAATGTATTTACCGACCACAAAGATTTATAATCTATATATAATACTTTTTTTTGAACGGCCAACGAATAATTTTTAAGCCCAGTCACCCGGGTAAACCCATTGGCGAAAGGCCACCCACGCCCGCGAACACAGACAGCGCTGGTGACCCGGCACCCCCACCATTCCAAGGGAAACCCACCACCCAAAGGCCCACTGTGGTAAAACCCTTGGCCCACTTAGAGCATATTGCATCTAGTGAGACTCCAACCCATGACCTTCATTTTGAAAAGTCATAGGGTGCCTGCTCCTAAACCAGTTGATCTAGTACTCATTGGCAATCTATATATAATACTAAAAGAGTTACTTGGGGGGACACTTGTCATATTTCTAGGCCCCCTAACCTCTCTCTCTTATTAAATAATAATTACCTAAAGTAAGAAAGATTAAATAATTTTAATTCTTATTTATATTACAAATAATATTTTAATAAATTAGAAATGATATCTTTTTATTAATGTTATTTTCATGTTTTTTCTCACTAAAATTTTTCAGCTTCTCTCTTCTATTAAATAATTATATTAATTACTAATAGTTAAAATAATAAAAATTCACAGCTATATAATGACCTTTTAAAAATATATTTTTAGAACTGTTTCTTTTGAAGTAAAATGTTTTTTTTTAAACAAAAACATTTTAAAAATAAAAATTAAAAGAGTTGATATTATTATTTTATTACTTATAGTCTCACTCATACATAATTTTAATCATATTTTATTTTAAAATATCGTTTAATAATTAATAAATTTTTTATTTTATTTTTTCAACCCGTGTATTTACACGGGTTTACTATAGCTAGTATATGTAATGTAAAAATATTCTTTTTTCAAAGTATGTATGCCACCTAGTTCAAAACACTTATGTATTATTGGGATTTTCATGCGAAGGGTTGTCATGGGCTATTCACTTCAATTTTTAGCAACGAGGGGTTTGTCACAACCTTTGTGATAAGTAACTCGGCCAAGCACATTAGCACATTAGTTGGGTTGGACGTCACACCTTTTAAAGTAGGATAGTTTATAAGTTATAACTGATCTCGTGAAAAGTGCGCATGCCAACCACAAAGTACTTGGTAGGTATTAACGGTATTAAACATGCTAATATTAACAATGCAATGTTAATGAATCTCGTGGGTTTAAAAGTTGCAAATAATACATAGGGTACTTAATTATTAAAGGATTTAAATGTCTAAAGTATTAAAGGGTGATACTTTGTTTTGTAGATGACAACACTAGCAAATACTCCCTGGTTGATCTCTTCCGGTCAACATTCCATACTCAATCATGAGACACTTAACGACATAAACTTCATGGCTTGGTATCACAATCTCTAGATTGTATTAATCCAAGACAAGTTGTATGTCCTTGAAGGACCCGTCCCCCGCCTTTCGGCAAACAATGCACCCAAGGCCTAAAAGGATACTTGGGCTAAGCATTGGGATGATGCACAAATTGTAGCATGCCTCATGCTAGCTTGCATGAATCCACATCTACTATATGAGTTGAAGCACCTAAAAGCTTATGACATCATTGTAGAACTCAAGTTTATGTTTAAGGAGTAAGCAAGACAAGGGATATTTGACATAATGATATCTTTAGTGAATCACGGATGCAAGTGGAAGCTTCATGTGGCCTTCACATAATGAAAATGAAAGGCTACTTGGAGAGGTTGGAGCATCATAGATCTCCACTTAAGAATTCATTAGTTGTCATCGTGATGATATAGTGACTTCCCTAGACTTTTAACCAATCGAAAATCATTTATAATATGAATGGTTTCATTAACTTTACTTCGGAATTTTTAGTATGGTAAGGGTTGCCTATTCAAGTTATGTGAATAAGGCAAAGAAGCTATGGGTTGCCCCAAAGGGGAGAGTGCCTATTATGGGGTTCAAGAATGAACCTACTACCAAAACAATAGCACCTACAAACCCGAAACATCCTAAGATCAACCCTTACTACCACCAATGTGAGGAGCCCAATCATTGGAAGAAGGTTTGCCATAAGTTTCAAGCTGAAATGAAGAAGAACCCTAATAAGGCTTCGACTTTAGGTATTCATATGATAGAGTTATTTGCTTTCACTAGTGTTGCTTGGATTTTTAATATTAGTAGTAGAACTAAAATTTGCAATGATTTATAGGGGTTGCATAAAGTTAAGGAGTTGAGGAAAGACACTTTCACTACTAGAAAAAGTACAATAGATGACGCGCAATGCGCGTCATCTTTGGGGTCAGATGACACGCATATGCGCGTCAAGGAAGGGGTAGTCATAAATGAAAGATGACACGCATTTGCACGTCATCTCTTTATGACGGGCAGAAGATGACACGCATTTTATGACGGTTTCTAGATGATGCGCAATGCGTGTCAAGGAAGAGCTAGTCATAAATGTTAAAATGAAGAGCGCGCGCACGTCATCTTTATGAATTTTATGACACGTTACCAATGATACGCAATGCGTGTCATAAATTTAACTGCTTTATAAAATATATATTTTTGATTATAAATTTACCTGCTTTTTTTTATAAAATTACAAATAATTAATTGTCGAATAACAGCAAAACAAAATTTATTTAATTAAATACTAACAAAAAGTATTACATTGTTTCAACTTCACTTGCAAATACATAATATTCTAAGTTCATTGTCTAATGTAACCCAGCCTAAACATATATAAAATTTGTAACGTAACGCGAACACTCTTCCTGAATAGCATCCAAATCAGCATCACTGTATTCGGCTCTACCTCCTCCAACCTAAGAAAAAACCAATATCACCCAATTAAACTTGTAAATTTGGACCATCCAAATGAACTAACAACCTCTATTTTAACAAAAATCACCCAAAATTCCAAATACCACATATATATTATACAAAATTCAACTACTTAATCACCAAATCAATCAAATTAAACAAAATTCAACGTACCTCGCCTCAAGGTGTACGCCTTAACTGATTTTTAAACCAAGGTCAATTTGGACAATCCAAATGAACTAACAATCTCTATTAAAAAGCAACAATTGGAAAAATATATGAGCAATGGTTTACTTACATTGTTATTGACAAGAATCAAGATAATAACAAGTGAATGTCTTCATGTCTAGCAAAACCAACACCCAATGTTTTCTACAAAAACCAATAACCAAATTAAGTCAAACAACTTATTTACTACGATGGTGGATCTGACTAGTTTAAACTCATAAACTTGTGAATCTGACTAGTTTGACAATTTTGATACTTTGCTTTTGAAAAACTTGTGAATTCACCAATTACCAGAATTTACCAATACTTCTACTTAATAGCTATGATACTTTGCTTTTGAAAAACTCATACATAGTCAGTCATATATGCATACATATTAACAAAAAGAAACAATGGTAAACATATTGTAGGATGGTATAAGCTCTTTTGTAATCTGGATAAAACTTTCATCTTCCTGGTCTATTTAGAGGATCTACAAAGAACAAAAATTACAATAATATATCTTATTTTGTAAGGACAAATAAACACAATATCAATAAAAAAAATGAGTATTTGTAAAGATTAGCCTCTTTCTAAGGAAGTGCACTCTTAAAAATGGAAAGTGTGTAGCAATGTTGGCGGTACCTTGGTGTTTTCTGCAAAAGCTCAAGTCTAGGTTTAAGCTTGTCAATTACTAGTGTCAACATTTCATGGAAGAAGTTATGAAACTCAGTCTTTCTTTATTAGAAAAAGAAAAAACAGTCATGAAGATATTAGAATTCATATAACACAATCAATCATGAAAATGAAGGCAAATAGAAAGATGGATAAACAATCCTTTATTAAAGCATACATTAATCATTTTTGAAAATTATGTCTCTCTAACCTTTAATTTCACAGAGGAATCAAAAACAAAAAATACCAAATTAGTAATGAATATAACAAAAAATATCAAATTTAATGATTAGCAAACATACCTATCACTTATTATTGCATCTTCTTTATGGCTTTAAGAGAGAACAACATATACCAACAATATGAACCAAATAACCACAAAATTAGCATGTCTTGTTCTATGATCATAATTGAACAAATGAGACTTAGCACTACAAAAGATGAAATCACTCCTTTAAGTTATATGTCATCACCCTTTCTTCCTAGTTGAGAATTATATTATTCTTCAGCCTTGAAACACAACATAGATAATTCAAAAGGGAAAAAAATTTATACAAGTGAGTTCTTCCACATCAAAACCTAAGGAAAAAAAATTATACAAGTGAGTTCTTCCACATCAAAACCTAAGTAAACTAAAATCAAAAATAGATTTTCATATAAAAATATAAATAAAGGAATGTACCTTAGCTCTTGAGTTAAGATTAGAAGCGTTGTTCCACATCAAAACATAAGTAAAAGAAGATCAAAAATAGAAGTTAAAATAAAGATATAAAAATGGAATGTACCTTTGTTCTTGAGTTAAGATCAAAAGCCCTAAACAAAGATCTTCCAAATTAGCAAAATAAGATATAATCTAATGAAATCACTCAAATTAGCAAAATAACAGGTAAAGCAAAAGATTTGAAAGTGATTCCAAGTACCGCCCCGTTTAAGCTTTCCCAATCAAATCAAGACCATCATAAATCGAATCAAAAGTCCGAGCTTGAATGGGAAACAAAACCTCAATCCCCTTAGCCTTCAAAGCATTATCAACAGCTAAGAGATCCTAAAGTTCGAAACCGCATTAGGGTTTTCTTCTTTGCTCTTAGCCTCCTTTTCATCCGTCTCCATCTTCTTCTTCTTACTTTTCTTCATAGACTCCTCATTCTTCATTAATTTCAACCAATTATTTCCATAAAGCAATCAATCAACAAACAGTAAACTTAACATCACAACAGTTAACAGAATAATATTAAAATACCTTGACATTAATCGGTTCCCCTAATTCAGAACTCGTGTCGCTCTTCCCTTCGTCGTTATCGGTATCCGATGAAGCCTTGCGTTTCTGCTTGATCTTCTTCTCGGATTTTTCAGAATCAGATGAAGTTTCCGTCGATTGAGGCGTGGTCTTACTTTTCTTGCTCTTTTTCTCTTTTTTTTTTTTTTTGAAGATTCGAGTCCGGCGGTTTTGGAGGCGATGTTCTTCATCTTCTTGACCTTCGATTCAGATGACGGTGCTAGGGTTTCAGACAAATCGGCGAGTGAAGGCATGGGTGGTTTATGGTGTTGTCGGTGAGGGTTTGAGCAGTGGGCAAGAGCAGTAGGCGATAGGCGGAGAGGTGGTGATGGAGGGCGGCAATAGCGGCGACGTGGTGACGGAGGACGGTGATAGCGGCTACGCAGGGCGGCGATTAGGGCAAAATCGAATGGTTAGAGCCGTGGGTTTAAGGATGCGTAGGGGAAAGGGAGAAATTAGGGTAAAACCGATTTAAAGATGCGCAGGGGGGAATTGAAATGGGCGCGAGTTTTTAAAACATGACGGAAAAAGATGACACGCATAAATGCGTGTCATATTTTTTATAATTTTATAAAAATACGACATAATTTTTATAACACGCGAAAATGCGCGTCATTTTTTTTCGCGCGTCATCTTTTGCACATCATCTATTTACAGCTTTGTAGTAGTGTTTGGTATTGCATGTCGGCAATGGCATGCATATTACAATTAAAGCTTAAGACAATATTCCATTTTAAATAGCATTTTTCTTTGTACATTGTATTACTAGAATATTATCGCATATGGCTGGTTGTGTGAGCAAGGTGTTTCCTATCAATTAAATGGAAAGAATAGTTTATCATTTAACGAAAATATGTTTTATTTTAAGCCTAGGCCTCATAATAACATTTACGAAATAAAAGTTAATGGTTCGCATAGTGATAATTGCATATATGCTCTAACTAAGCAATCAAATTTAGACTTTAAATATCATATCTTTGGCATTGTGGACTTGGTCACATAAACAGAAATGTATGTCAAACTCCAAATTGATTGAATCTTGCAATGCATGGCTCGTCATCTTTTGACATATGTGAATCTTTTATTTGTGGTAAGATGAGTAAAGCACCCTTCATCGATATAGATGGAAAGGCTACCAATGTATTAGGACTTATACATACGAATATATGCAGACCTTTTAGAACAATGTCAAGTAGTGGTGAGAGATACATTATAGTGTTTAATGATGACTTTAGTAAATATGATTATGTTTATTTGCTTAAAAGCTTCATAGCCTTGATCTATAATCCTTTCTATAATGCTACCATCAAACCTACAATTCAACTCGATAAGAAAAAAAAAATAAAGAGAAGCTAACCAACTCAGATACCCAATTGGAAGGAACTTCAATAACAATAATAGATCGATCTCGTGAGAAGAATGCATAATGTAATCGTTCACGGTATTGTAATATATGGATATAATGAAATGCATTATTCTCTGTTTCAAAAGATTACAAAATGTACTAAAAGTTAGGAAATATCTATCTTAATTACAAACATTACAAAAGCAAACTATTTATACTAAACACAAAAGCTCTCGCGCGAGAACTAACTTCTCGCGTGGATTAAAAGTTGTCGCATGAATTAAAAGTTCTCGCATGACTTCTTCTTGATCTTCAATGTCTTCAATTGATTTCCTGAGCCTATAGATTTAATCCCTACACCAATGCCTATGTTTAGTGATTACACGTCCATTTATAACGAACGACAATTTACCCTTAAAGAACCAAGGTTCAAAGCCGCGAACACTGCATAATCGTATCGCGGACACTTGTTCGAAAAAGGACTCCCTACTAATCTTCTTCATAAACTTTAATCCAATTTGGTGAAAAGTATGAAGTGTAGTGTACAATACATAATAGTTTTCTATATATATTCAAAATTATTATAAAAAATAGGCTTAATGCACCTTTCTCCTCTTAGTTTTTAATTTGCCCTTCCCAAAATGCCAAATCGAGATGATTAATTCTGTATATTTGAATGAAAAAGAGAGTATAACTATTGGGACAAGTTCATGAAGTAGGTTTAACACATTCTTATAACAAATCATTCGAGATTTAGAACGTACTAGTTTGCGCACATAAGTTGTAAGAGGGCTCATCGGTGGCTCTTAGCCTCTTGGAAATGCTAATGAATATCGAAGGCTACATATCTCAAATGTTCTAATTACCTTCATGGGTGGACCTAGGCTTTGGGTTGGGGGCAACCATCCCCCGTAACTTTTTTTAATGTATATATATGCGAAAATCCGAGTGTCTGCTCTAATATTATGCAATCGTCTCACTGTTGGCTATCATAAAAGTTTTTTTAGAATTCGTTACCGATTACTTTTTATTATTTTATAGTTTTATGTTTTATTATTTTCTATCAAATGCAATCGAGTAGTAGGCAAGACATGGAGTGGGTCTTGGATCTATAGTTTGTCGAATCATATCTACATTCTTTGAATCCAACTCGTCATTAATTGGCAAAAGATGGTTGAAAGTTATAAAAAAAAGTGAGTGACGTTATTTTGTACCATTTGAGTACAAAAGAAAGTACAACTGCTTTCTTCAAAGTGTTGGGCTCATATCCTCTTTTTAAAATTTTCACTGATCAATGATTGGGAGATAAGTACACCACACAAAATCCATAAGTTGGAATATTTTATTTGGGTTTACAAAAACATGAATAATTAAAATTTAAAAATTTCACTTATATTTAGCATTAATAATTGGCAGAACTTATAAGTAAAATTATTATAGATACCTCAATTGTATGGGAATTTTTTGAAATAGTGTAAATAAGAAAAAAAAAAAGTAGCAAGACCATATTAGGCCAAATTTGTAAACTAATTTTCCCCGGTTAGTTTAATAAGGGGACGTTTGAGGAGTAGAAAATTGTGTTTAGCTACGGGTGAAATTCCTATGCACGTTAATGAAATTCCTAGTACACTATTGAAATCTTGTTTCACTTCACCTATTTTAATTCGCTTTGTGGTTGATTTTTCAATATCATAACCTTGAACCAGATTTATAAATAGTAATATAAGGGTATGGTTATAATAGAAAAAGTATTTAATCTAAAAAAGCTAGAAATATTTGTGAACTTAACATATGTTCTTCTATTGCTTTGAACAAAATAGTATTTTAGTCACTGTGTCAAATACGCAAGCTTATTATGTTTTATATGTTTATTGTGTAAAATATCAGTTTATTATGTCATATATTTTACATCATCTGTTACATACATTTATCTTTATGTTTTACATTTTATATCATTTTGTATTATTTTATTTATTGTTTCTATATGTTATTTATAAACATGTTATTTATCATTGTATTTTACAATAAAAAATACACAATGATATAATTTCACCAATGTATATTTTAAAACATATAATATTAAAGATTACATAATATGTTATTTTTATCACTGTTTTTAAAGATTATATAAACTTTTTGTTATATATTATTATGTTTTAGAATTAGAAGTACACAATGATATTACATTAATAATATATTTTCAAAGCTCTTATTGTTTAAAAAAATATAATAACGATAAAAAAAAACACAATGAAACGTTGTGTTATTATTTATTGTTTTTAATGTATTAGCTTAATTATTATTAATTTATTATTGTGTATTACATATTAAAGATGCACAGTAATGTTATTTCAGCATTATATTTCTTTAAAATTTATCATTTTAGAAAAACATAACAGTATTCGAATAAATACAATAAATAACAAAAACGCACTATTAACTGCATTAATATATACAATAACGACATATGAGCTTAAAATTTAAAAAAAAAATATTATCTTTCTATCTAAAAATACTATACTCGTTTTAAAGATAAAAAAATATTTATTTTTATGGGGTAATTTTTATAAAAAAAATAATGTCATATATAAATGTTATAAATATTTAAAAAAATGGAAAAACTTACAAAAAGTAAAAAAAAAGTAGCTATTTTTAAAATATATCATTCATCAAAATACTTTATCACATCAATCATTATCAATCTAAAAAACTATTCACATTATCATTCATTATCTTTAACCATCATGTTAGCATTTACTAATATATCAGCTTTAACTGTTGCTTTATCTTTAATTGTCTTTCTTTAGCAATACTTTTGGTAATTACTGTAGTTTACCCTTTCTTTAGCTTCACTCTATCTTTATTTTAAGCTTGTATAAGTATAGAGCTTTTTTAGCTGGTGAGCTAGCAATAAATGCAAATCTCATGTCACGTGATCATCCTTTGACTTCTATCACCAAAACAAGTGTTGACTTTAAGCTTAACTCTTCAATTTAACTTTGATTAGAATGTGAACTTCGACTTGAAAGTTGACTTAATGTAACCTTGGACTTTATATGTTTAGTACTTTAGACATATGTAGATACGTTAAGTACTTGATCTGTATGTTTGAATCCTAGAATAGACTAATGGGCCTTAGACTTGTGACAGTGGGACGTTCACTAGATTGGACTTGACATGATGATTCCATACCTAGAATTCGATTAAGGGCTTATAAAATGTAAAAACATAAATATTACTTGAAAAGTGCAACAAAATCTGAACAACAGTAGACTTTATCTAATTATATTAATAGACTCAATGTGGTCAAACATAAAATTAATAAAATTAATATATCATGTAATAGCTCGTTGGAGTAGTAAAAAGGCAAAGAATTCAAAAATGAGAAAATCAAACGATATCCAAAAGGAGACAGGATGGAAAATTACAAAATGGTTCGAAGGCCTATACCATGCCCACCTTGGTCAAAAGCATCAAAATGGGGAAGCCCCTTGTTTTCTTATCATTCTTCTTATTTTTTTATCTTTCTTCTCAAGTTTTCTCTCTAATAAAACCCAAGCGACCATTACTTGTCATCTTGGTCTTCATCATCACATCGAAATCTTCATCATCTTTCTTGTTCTTGATCAATTGTTAGTGATTAGGTCTTCATCTAGCCTAGTTTTGATCATCTCTGCATTTAATGGTAATAAATTCATCTAACGTTCATCAAATCATGTGAATGTGGTCGGATCATGAACGGATTGTGCGGTTGAGGAGTTATTCATCAAGAGCAGATAAAACCCTAATTTTTGGATTGTTCTTGTACTTCTTTCCTTTGATCTGAAATCATATGTACTCTCGTCCTTATGGATAAATTAGGAGTAAAACATTTTTTGTTAAAAATGTTACATAAGGCTAATGGGTACATTAGATGTGACCTAACGCAAAAAGATTGGATTTTGAAGGTTAATTAATAAAGTAAGCGAACCGAAACGATAAATCATATTAAATCAATGGGAACTAAAATCATTTATAAACTAATGGCACATTTCTATTAATATGTCTATTAGAACTTAAAATAAATGTTGGTCGGAATCTCAGGTCAATTATGGTCACAAATGTGAGATTGAATACAAAGAACAAAGATTATGTTTTGGATAGCTTGCTGTCAGAAATTTTGATCATTTTGCATAGGTCATAACTCGATCATACGAATTCCAAATTGGTCAAACTTTATGTCTAAAATTATATTTGGAGAGTCTACTAACTAATCCATTTTATCTCACATTAATTTGACATTTTTTAGTACTCCAAACGCATTAAATAAAACTAAAGGTTAAATCTGGGAAATTTGGGCAAAATGTTGGTCTATGTTCCTAAGTTCATATCTCACTCATACTTTATTTATTTGAGGTTATATTTTTCTAATATTTATTTTAAGTTCTTAGCTTTTAAACAATACCAATTACATGATATTTCGTTATGATTTAAGCAGGCTATGAAAGATTATTGTGTGATCAACTCTACAAGCTAAAATAATTTAACCAAACTTGGACTTGAAAATTAATGTCTAAATAACTATAACGAGCTATGGTACGTGTTAAATGGTGGATTTCAAGACATCTATTGACCAAAAAAAACTTAAGGTTAATTAATCATTGAACTAGAACCAATATATGTATAATGTGGGATATGAATAACAATAAGAACATGACAATGACATGGAACTTAAATAACTAGGGATTGGAAACATTAAGAATGGATATTAGATTTGGAATAATAAACGAACAAAGTACTTTTTAAATTTTAAATAAGTTCTTGGTTGGATATTAAGGACCAGACTACTAACATTACAATCATTTAGGTCTTTTGCGATCTTTTGTAATCTTATTTTGTTTTGAAATCTGTGGTTACTTTCTAATACTTGTTTGTGGATTTTAGATTTTGCTATCATTGATGTGAGTTTCAAGGCCCCTTTTTATATGTTTTACTTGAGGAAAAAGTATGCTCAAAGGTTTTGGAATATGTCGTGTTTTTAATTTGTTTTGGAGTTGGACTATACTGACGTGTGTGGTTTAGATAATGACATAATGAGAGGATGTCCTTACCTAAAGCATCCTCTGATTTTTAATCTAGAAAATCCTGTCATGAGATAACGATTATAGTTAGTATGAATCTTTATTTCAATAATATGGGACTTCAAAGTATTAGTCCTTATAAGACTTCAGCAATGGCGTGTAAGTTCTAATTAGTCTAGATCCTTCATAGGAATCATATTATGACATTTTAGTCCCGGTCCCTATGAGAAGTTGCTACCTCTTACATTTAAGAGATCATGCAAATTGACTATTTGTTCGAAACGTACTTGGTAATCGAAGAGTTACAGCTGAGTAATGAAACTCCCTACACATTTAGTTCTTATTTATTGGACTGATCTAACAACTTGGTAGACCTTGGCTATTTAAACGTTCTAGCTTTATACCTTGATGAAGTAATAGGATGTCATACAACCAGTTCAAGAGTTGTACTTGGTATATCGTGGATGAGGTGGGAACATCACCGGAAACCTTATATATATGCTTCACTGGTACTCTAAGGGTGTGGCTAAACTGGGCAATATAATCACCCTGATAAATTGAGTTAGAATTTGAAGGAATGATAATGGGGTGGGCAATGGTACGAGAGGCGGGATTGGTTATACATATAAGGTATTCATGACGTGCAAGCTAAAGGTGTATGATGGGAAAGGTGGAGCCAAAGCCCTCACTCGATCGATTGGGAAAATGCAAAAAGTTACGGACATCAGCAATTGTGATAAGAATCAAAAGATGAAGTATGATACTAGCTTACCTAGTGGGCAAAGCACTAACATGGTGGAATACCCAAGTTTAAAGCTCGACATAAGGAGGCTGATATGGCCATGACTTGGGAGAAGTTGAAAGCTTTGTAAATTGAGGAGCACTACCCTGTGAATGAGATGCAAAAGTTAGAGCATGAATTCAAGGATCATTAATGGTTGGATCTGTTCATGCTACCTAAACTGACCGATTCAAAGTGTAGGCGAAGCTTGTACCACACCTTATGACACCTGAATCAAGAGGACTAAGATATATACACATATATATATATATATACAAGGTTTGGTTTCATAGAATTATGGAATAATGGTTGTTGCTGCACCCCCGACCATACAAAGTGCGATTTTGAAGGCAAGTACCCTGAGTGATGAGATGCTACATAAAGGGGTATTTAGAAAATCTAGTAAGAAGAGAAGGGAAGTTGGAGAAAGATTGGGTCATCTTTTTACCCACCATTGAAAACTATAAAATCAAAGAACAAAGCTTGAAAAGAATTTGAGATCTTACCTCAAATGCTTTACGAAGATGAAAGTAAAAATCAACGAGATAACTATAAAGAAAAGAAGTAAAATAGGTGGTTTTAGTAATTGCTAGATGTAAGGATCGTTACAATAATCAGATCGATCTCGTAATTGTGAATGCGGAATGTAAACAATTACGGATTGAGAAGTAGAAGAATAGAAGTGAAGATCACAATGTAAATAACTTCTCTTTGATTGCTCTTTGAATTTGAAAGATTACATAGGAGTTGCAAATTCAGGAAATGGACAAAAGCTTACTAAATACAAAGCAAACTAAGTATTTATACTAAACTATAATGTTCTCGTGCGAGATCAACTTCTCACGCGAGAAGCTATTTCTCACGCGACAAGTAAGTTATCACGCGGCTTCTTTCATTTTTCGCTTGTCTTTAACTTGATCTTCACTTTGATTTGATTTCCCGAGCCTCTAGGTTCAACCCCTACAATCTCCCCCTAGGCTCGGTAAATCAATGTTCTTTAGAAGTCCACGTTATCCACGTTGTAACTGCCCCCATAAGCATACATCTTCTTATCCAGGGCCTTCGTAATCAACCAACCAACTGTGCTGCTAGTAAATGAACAGATTCATCAGCTGCAATCGAACATTCTTGCAACTTCATCAAATCTTCTTTTCCAAATTTTAGCAAATCCACAGGATCGATGATACGGTACTCTTTGTCTACACACTTGGTCAACGCATGACCCGTCTCCTTTTCACAACTCCACCCGATAAGCTTCGACAAGCTGTTAACTGGCACTGGAGCGTGTATAGGGATCTTCCTCACATATCTTGGATGTCTATAAACTCGTATCTTCATCAGTTTCTGCGTGTTTGGATCGATACTGTTCTTATCTTTAATGACTTTGGATTTGACTGTCTTAAAGTCTTTGAAGTTGGTTTTGCTCTGTCTCCAAATCATATTCATTGTCCAATTACCCTTTCCATAGTTACTTGGATTAATGAATGAAACACGACCCATAGCATACAAGTCTGATACTTTAAGAGTATGAAAGTCGTGCTCATCTTGGAAATATTCTATCCTCCAGCCTTTCTCTTAATCACATACAACTTCTTTTCCTCATCATACACCCAACTGATAATCGACTCTGAATTTCGGTACTTTGTGAAAAGTTTGGAATGCCGAAGAGTATGAACATAAGCTGGCGGTGGAGGTGCAACAACTGTAAGATCACCAACCTGACAAACAGCCATTTGACCAGTTTGGTCTAATGTCTTGTCAGTGGCTTCTGAAGTACTAGACTCACCAACAATCTCCCCTTCTTCTAATACAATCTCAGAAAACAAATCCTTCAAACTGTTCCCAAAAATGTCGGTGTATTCCACATCTTCTTCTAAGTCATCAAAAGACCCAAAATCTACATTTTCTTCCTCCTCTAATAGATGTTGCTGAAATGAGTATAATTCCTTCTCATACTCAGCTTCAGTGGTATGATCTAATGGTGTATAATCAACTGTATCATCAGGACTTGGTCCAGAGACATTAGCAGTTCCTGATGACCCAGAAGTACCAGTAGCAGCACCCGTATCTCCCCCTTGATCATCATCATCATTTCCACCATCATCATCATCACCACTACCACCATCATCATCATCACCACTACCACCATCATCATTATCATAATCATCATCATCATTATCATAATCATCATCATCATCATCCTTATCATCATCCTCATCATTATCATTGACTGGATTAGGGATAAGCATCATGTGCTCAGGCTCCACAAATGCCTCTCCAACATAAGATACAGGTCGATCCTCAGTAGCCTAATTAGAAACATCTGGACTAGGCTCTTGATCAACAACAACATTGTCTGTTGTCCCTTCTGTAGCAACAGGATCAACAACATGTTCTGTACCATGAACTAGCTCAACAATCTGATCAGGACCAGCAGCCTGCTGTCCACTAGACTCACCAACTTCTGTGGTATGTTGGTGTGTAAATGATGAATACACACGAGAAGTGAGATCTCTCAGATTCTGCTCCATAATCTGAACATACGTAAGCATAAACTGCTGCTGACTTTCCAAACTCTTTATCCTTTTATCCTTATCATGCACCCTTCTATATAAGTCATCAATAACTTGAGATTTCTCCAACATCTCCCTCTCAAGTGTACTAACTCTTTGCTCCAAGGTAACCCTGTTGGAGAAAGAGTAGATGTCTCTGGATGAGGTCTGGTTCTGGAGTAGTGTTGATGAAGTCTGTATCTCCAAATAAATCATCACGAAACAGACTGTCTGGGAGGAGTCCTCAAAATGTCATCAGTACCAACGGTAGTAGGCATAGGAGTAGATGTCACAGTTGTAGATTCTGTGACTATCACCAGAGTAACAGCCTCACTAACTATGACTGGAATATCAGAACTCATAACATCAACAGTCGTCACAGTGGTCATCAGAGTCCGACGCTTTCTCAACACACCACGTCCTTTACCCCTACCACGAGAACTCTCACCAGTCACCCTAGCCATCCTTTTCCTTCGGCCTCGGGTCTGAACAGGAGTATCTACAGGAACATAATCAGAATCACGTTCCTCAGCAGTACATTTTGACGGTGTTTCTCGTACTCTAGGACGTTCTTGCAACACATACGGAACATTCCCGATCTGATCACTATCCGTCTCACTATCATCTTCTTCAGTTCTCAATTCTGCTCCTACTACCTCTTCCTCTCTTAATTCCTCATTTCTCAACCACTCATCAACCTCTTCTTCAACAGACTTTTCACCGGTACGAGAACTCTCAGGTGCTTCTTGTGTAGCACTAGAAGATGTACCAACTGTATCATCTCTATGTACCTGAGCAGTCTCAGTTTGTGCTTTGACTCTAAAACCATGAACAAATCTACCAAGTTTGGCAAAATGTGATCCATCCCATGCGTTTCCTCTTACTCCCATTAAATAAGTGAAAATATCTTTCTTCATCACCATAACAGAATAGGTAGATGAATCAGATATAGCTAACTCAGGATGAGCAGCATTCACAATCATCTGAACAAATCGTGGGTACATGATGAACTTCTTCCCTGGTGCAGTAATAACATTCTTCTGCATCTCAAAAAATATGGCTGTGGAGATGCTGTATGGAAGATCATCGACCAGATAAACCAATAAGGATCCAAATATGGCGCTCAGACTGTCCATGCCAGCCTTTAGATTGCTAAGGCAATGGATAACCTCATGAATTAATAGATACTTCCAGAATGGTGGCAAGTATTTCTTCTCCAATGAAGGATAACGATGAGTACATCCCATACAAACTAAACAATCTTTAGCAGCAGCATCATCTATCTTCATAGGTGCTCGTGGAATATCCACCAATCGTAATACACTATTGATCACCTCAGCCGTGATAATAATCTTCTTTCCTTTTACTGTGGCTGTAATACAAAGCTCACCATCAGCATCAATCTCATTAGCCGCAATCTCCCAAAACTGATCTATCACATCAGTAAATATCTTCGGGTTAGCTGATATAGCGTGAAATATCTTAGAAGACTTCAATCCTTCAATCAAAGATCTAAATAGAGCTTTGTCATCCGAGACTTCTCCCAAATACGCAATGGCATTATGGTTTTTATTAAAAACCTACAGTCGAGCCATCTACAAAAGTTGATGAAAATGTATAAGTACACAAAAATATTAAATTTCAGTGCATACAAATTAAGTTCCAACACTTAGAAAAATTTCAGAAAATTTCAACATTTCGCGTGTGTTCAACACTTAGAAAAATCTCATAAAGTTTCTACTTTTCGCGCGAACAGATATTATTTTTATTATTTTTATCAAAAACTTTTATCAATTATTAAGCCATTTTATTTTGCTATAAAAAATGATTTTATTTAACTAAGTGTTTACAATTATTTTAACACCCTTAAGTTTTGAACACTTTGTAAATAAAATACATCACAAATCATAATAAGACACTTTAATAAAACTAAGTAAAAACAAACTTATTGACACACATATTCTATTAACTATTTAACTTTTTGATAAATTTTCAAGTATAGGATCATATTCCTTTTAGAAATCAACCATTAACGATCATCCAGCATTGATTTTATATAAGACTGTTTATGTTGATTGTCGATATACTATGTCCCTTTTAAACTTAGATTTCAAGTTTAGTAAGACACATAAGTTGTGATTTTATCATATTTTGGTTAAGTTATATGATTTCAGTGTGTCACACAATCAAAACTCCTGCAAAACACTTATCTAGCTTCAAGACACTATTGAGATTTCAAGTCACCCCAATTTGACTTAAACCTTTCACTTCTTATCAGCTTTCTCAGTTTTGGTTATTGTCTTATATGATATCTATTAGAGCATAACTAGCACGAGAAAATGTTTCTGAGCACAGAATATTAACAAGTTGTAGGACTTATCAACAGCCATCCGGACTTATGTTTTGCCATCGCAAGACGTTTAGGACTTACATGCCAAGACGGACTTACATCCCCATCTTTTGATTTTACCTCTTCTGTCATAACATATTTTCAAAAGAAAAAATATTTATCATATAGTATGTATGTCTATGACATATCTTTTATTAATATGCACAACTGCATCTTTTACTAGAAACAACGTCTTCTCGTTGCCTATTTAATAACTGCTAGAAACAACGTCTTCTCGTTGCCTAGATTCTTCGGCCACTCTAGTTCGTGTCATATCACTTCTTAGTCATGATATTTGAAAATTTACCGGCTATAAATGGTGATAACAGTTGTTAATTTTTAGGGACAATTCTTATGGATCAATTTTATAATCTCGTACCCCGAAGCCTGAGTAAGTTTAGTATCCTAAATACTAACATTATTAACCGACTTTTGTTATTTTAGCTTTGATTTGTTGTCGCAAGTGACTCATGCTAATCGAATTAATCCTAAGGAACTGATAATCGGTTGAGGAAAATGTTTTGAAGCAAATCTTTAACAGTCAAGAGTGAAGACCAAGTATGATCCAAGAATCTCAAGATTTAGTTATTTTTAGTTTTATTAGATCTGGAGACAAAGAGATCAATGTAGAACACAACACACATTTACAATTCATTCTATAACACTTAGTATCGAATTATTATTGCTCTCGCGTTGTAATTCATACTACAATTAATAAGAACAAAAAGAGGCAAAATGATGAGTAGTTGCTCCTTATGTTTTTTGTCGGAGATATTCAGGGATCAAGGTTTTTTCTTGTAATCACCTGTGTCATTTCTTTACTTTTACTATCACATTTGCTTCACAAATTGATCAAGCACACCACCCTACATACGAATTTGATCACAAAATTATTTTTTTAGTTTTTGATAAGAAAACTTTATAAGAATCATCATCATGGTATGCATACTAACCTGAAAACACATAAACATATAAAAAAAATAAAGATTTAGAACTCTAAACTAAAAAGAAAGAATCGTGACATACACATTTCCACGTAAAGATGTCAACTTTATCGTCTCAATTGCGCATAATCACCATATAAATATATATCTATCTTAGATCTATCAAGAAATCATGAAAACCCATACCTTTAGGTTGATCTTTAGCTTACTGTTTCTAGAACCATTCTCTTTCTCTCTTTCTCTCTCTACATACTTGACACGCAAGCAACAAGAGGAGGCGGCATATTTCCCTTCTTATTCTTAAAACTGTTTTCCTTCAACATTCGGTTTGTTTAGAATGCCTTCTCATCAACATCAAGGATATTATCCAATAATGCATTGAGAACAAGGGTATTATCATGTAATGCCTACTCAAGTAGCACCAGATCAATACCACTTCCCTGTATAAAATCAACAAAATCATATTCTAATGAAAGTTTAATTTATTTTTTTTAAATATACATTCTTTATTTTTAATTTGACAAAATAAAAATTGGTTGAGGGTACTTGAAAGGATTAATGCTACTAATAATGGTACTTGAGGGTAGTTGAGTGTTAAAATAAGTGATTATATAAGATTGGTTGATATTTTAGGGTGCTCTAGAAGTGCCCTTCACACCCTTTTATATTATCTTTAAATATAAGTTTACAAAAATTCTTTATCTTTGTATTTGTTATTTAGGATGTCTTAAATATGAATGATTTCTATTTCACAAACAGCTTATGACATTTAATAGCAAAAGTCTTCATATAAACTTGTTTTTACATGCAAGATTAATTCCACTAATGTAATATATAAATATTTAATATACTATTACAATAAATGAGTAACTTAGGTGGCACATAATACAATTCTATGAATTTGCTGAATGTTTTACCCATCCAAACCAATTGGTCATATTAATTAATTTAGTTAAGTATATGAATAGAAAATTAATTTCATTAATATATTCTTTAGGTTGCTTGACTTAAAAAAATAAGTAATCTAATAAAGGTAAATGATAAATGATAATAATATCAATTAATACAATTATTCTTTAACATTCTTACTTTTGAATTAATACATTAATTTAACATGTGTAGTAAGCGTGTTTTTAATCTGGTATGGGATAATAAAGGATAAAGCAAAACAAATTATTAAGCTTGAGACTTGACAACAAAATAACAAAATAAGAAGCTAAATTTAATAAGAATTAGTAAGTGAAGAAATTTTTTTTTTTTTTTTTTTGACAACACAAACACATGCTATTCATTTAATAAGTTTCTTACAACTCACTCAAGTACCATGAGGGATACAAAATTCAGTCTATGGTGGGTGTATTTAGAGAAATTTTAATTTTGATCTTTGTTGTCTATTATTCCTTTACCATTAAATATACTAGTGATTTGAAAGAAATAATATCTAAACAACTCATGGTAGATTTAAAAAAGTCAAACAAGTGAGTCATGGGATACATACACACATTTGATATATATACTAGAATAATGGTGTGAAAGGTAGTGAATAAACATTAGTCATTGATAAGATAACTAATAGTTAAGATGAATTATTAGAAAACAATGGTATCATTAAGGGAATTTTCTAATAAATGTAGCTGTTGAATAATTATGATGTAATACCAACAGATCCCCTCAAAAACTACTTAACAAACCTTTCTTTTTTTTTTTGCATCTTTAAAAATTCTTGATGATTCGTCGGCAACTTATGACAGATGCACACTCCGTCGGTAATCGGTTGGTGAACCAAGACTAATAATCTTTTCAACATAGTCATTTTTGAGTTTTGATTCTCTTAAATAGTCCGGCAATGGTGTTTAACATATACCCATTAGAAACATATACTTTACAAAAACAAATAGTTTTTGGGAAGCAAGTTTTCTATAAATGATTTCTAAATTGTCTCGTTCCTATCAATACAACATTTGTCTCTAAAAATGGCAAAAAAAAGTACAGTAAGTATATATAAATAGCCAACAGAGTCATCTAGTTTCTCAATCAATAAATGGAAAACTTTCGGTATTTGAAAATAGGGAAGTTAGTTTTCTAGGCGAGTTAAAATCGAAGATCACTCCTAGCTAGTTAGCTAGAATTTATAATCTTGAAATTTAAATCCATCGATCATATATAAAATTGGCTATAATTGATGGCATTTGAATGTGGAGCGAGACTCGTATATATCATGTGTGCATATGTAGAGGTTGTTGTTAATCTATGTGGTGCTATGCCTGTCGAGCCATTCGAGTTCATGGACATAAACATGGAGATGACTGAAAGCACTTGTATTTCTTAGGTCTTGCAATGAGCATAAGCATGGGTACATATATAGATTTTGGAACATTTTAATATAATTTATCTGTAAAAGATATAAAATATAATGTACAACTTCCATCCTATCCAAAAATGGAGGGTTATATCCTTTGGAAGCTCGATAAGTACACGCTTTTAAAGGTTCTTTGTTAGTGTGATCATTGTCACTAATTGTTGTAGTGTCCTTGTCATGATCATTTTTGCTTCTTTCACTAAAGTTGCCTTTAGATCTATATTCCCATTATTTATTGGACGTTTCAAATCTTCCGTTAAGATGGATGGCATAGTATGATGGATTTCATTGGCTATTGGCCCTATGACCGAGGCATCTAGAGTGAACTTGTCTTTCATGTAGTAACTATGACTAATTGGCATGACTACCATGAATATTGCACCTTGATTCTTTTCTACTATCATTTTATAACTTTACTACAAAACATGAATACCAATATTGTCATTCAAGGTAATAGCTTAGAAAATGACACGTATTGTAATATTTTAATGCTAATGGGCAGTTGTGATTAAGTATTTACTTTAATCTTTATAACCTAAACATTCCCTATCATGAGTAACATTGTATCCATACCTTTAATTCAATAGAAATTATCTATGACACATTGACCACACAAAACATATTATTTACATTTAAGTGTTTAAACATGTATCTTTGACTTTACTCACATGGCATAAAGCTAGCCGTACCAGCATTCATTATAATTGGTTCCATTTATAGTTTAAGTTTAGGCATGAGGGAATGCCCAAATCTCTCAAACTATATCTTTGGTACCAACTTATATTCTCACATTCCTCGGAGTCCTCATAGTTAGGCTTAGATGTCACTTCATAATTCTAAAACTGAAAATTTCATTGACATTATAGCAAAAAACATTCAATTTTTTCAATAGCAATTGGTTTTTGTTGATGAATTATTTGAATAAAAAAATATCGGGTATGATTTAATTTTCAAAAAAAGATGTGCTCTAATTTAGGGTTAAATTTTTAAAATTTTCCTAAATATCTCTTGTATTAGAAGTTGACTTTTAGTCAAATGAACCTAGACTAACACTAAGAACAGATACATATTTAGGCGGGAATTAAAAAAAGTAAAGGTTTAAGAGAATGACACGTGGCACTAAAGTTATTCTTTTATTAATAAGTATAGATATTTCAGTTAGGTCATAAATCTAATTAGGATATTAATAATGAAAATAATAAACATTTTCTCTTAAGTCAATCCTTGAAAAGGAGAAACTTAACGTTTTGAAACCTCAAATTTGTTCTCAAGGCAGAGAACAAGATGCATGTTTGAAGGACCAATCTCGATAGAACCCACTACCCAGATGAATGCTGCCTGTAGAAGCTAAGGACCGTATGTGGATGACTATATAAAAGTCTCTTGTATCATGCTAGCTTCCATGATTCTAGAATTTTAGAAAAATCTAGAAAACATGAATGCATTTGACTAACGAAATGTTCCAATACCATGCTCCATGAGTGTTTTGAAGTGATAAGGTCACTTATCACTACTACAATGAAAGAGAATTCTTTTTCAGCACTTATGTGTTGAAATGAAGGGTTATATTAATCATTTAGCACCTTTTTTAGGCTCCACTAAGCAATGAGCTGGCTGCGAATATCATGCTCAACTCATTACCGAAATCATACAAATACTTCATCTTGAACTATAATAAGAATGCATGTGGCATCCGAAAGTTGCATCTGATGCTTAAAATTGTTATGATAAACATACCAAGTTCTAGTAAACTTAATCCAGTGCTAATAATCAATGAGGGTGGAGTAAGAAAACGTAATACCAAGGAAAAGGGCAAAAAGAACATGAAAGACAATGGCAGAGAGGTTGCCACAAAGAAAAAGTCTCTTAAAAATGCCAAGTGTTTTCATTGTGATAAAGTCAGGCTCTAGAAGAGAATCATCCCAAAATACCTCGCGGAACTTAAACAGTAAACATTTTCTAATGCAGGAACCTCATCTATATTCACTATTGAATCTTCCAATTTTCTAGCAAGTCTTGAGTGTTTCACACTAGATGTGGTTCTCATATTTGTAATGATTTGCTGGGACTAAGGAAGCTTAGGAAGTTGAACATGTTGCAAATCGACAAAAGGTTGTGGTGAAGGCCATAGGAGAATATGTTTGTTTACATTCTAATATTTTAGAACTTATTTTAAACAATATTTGCTACATACCTAGTTCGACTAGGAATATCGTTTCAATTTCTTGTATGCATGAATAAGGAGTTAAGTATGCTTTTAATATGATTTTATATATTTGAATGTTGTTTTATTTTGACACAAAACCACATAACAGAAAATATGAGATAGAACTCCATAACAATAACATTATATACAAAATCTCCGATAAACATATGAAATTTGATTCAATGATATGTATCTTTGGCATTATCAGCTTTGAAACATAAACAAAAATTGCATGAAGAAACTACAAACTGCATGAATTTTAGATTCCATGAGTCAATATTCTTTTGATGAATGCAAATCATGTTTGATTGAAAAGTTAAACAAAGCTTGAGAATTCTGTAAACAAAATAGGACCTTAGGTTCTTCTTATCGTCAACCGTTTCCTTCGATCGGTCACCACGTGGAGGAAGAAAACAATATAAAATATGATGTTACAACCCATCTTGACAACCAGATCACACCACCAACCCTTGGTTGTGGTAAAAATTTTTATAAACTTGCCACATGTTAGTTTAGTTCGTTATATATTTATTTTTTAATACCAAAATTTCTAACTTTTTTTTCCTCTATATATATACAATATATTATTCATAAACTTTCATATCCACTTTTTATAAATTTAATATATTTTACTAAAAAAATAATCATAAACCATTATTTTTAATGTTAGATTGTGTTGGGTTGTGAATTAGAATGAAATATTATGTTTGGTTGAGTTGTATATATAAACAAGAGAGAAATTAATTTTTTAATGTTAAACTAGGTTGGATTGGATTGTAAATATGAGAAGTTGTAACATGTGATAGATATAAATAGATATATATTGGTTTTGGAAACAACTAACACATAAGATAATACAAGAGATTAAGTAGAGTAAATATTTAAACTTAGTTACATACTCTACTTATACATTTAAATATATTTAAATAATAACATTTAAATTTTAAACTTTGGTAGAGTTGTTGAGCTTATTGTCGGTTAGGTTTTAAATGTCAGTTATTTAGTTGTACTTTATAACATTGACTAGTTGTATATTAAAATCTAGATGTTCTTAGTTTTGTTTACAAGGACACGTTTCAAAAAATAAGTTGACTGAATTGCTATTTTCGGAATACTATTATTTCGTGTACGTTAAAAAATATTGTAGAAAATATATAAGAGCAAAAGCTTTTTCAATTTTAGGTGAAAACCAATAGAAATTCATTAAAAAATAGTTTCATATTTTTATTAGTGTTCAGATAACACAATTACCCTTAAAAATAGTTTTTTTTATGTTATACATCTGCTTAAAAATCATAAAACTCTTAAATTTGATTGGTTTTTTCTTTTGTGCATTATAATATAGTATAGATTTACACAAACACATAAAAAAAGATATCAAATGATAACCACTAGTTTAATTAAAAACCATAAAATCCAACTTGAACCAATTAAAAACCTTTAAAACTAGTTTTTTAATAAATTAATTATATGGTGTATATGTAATTTTCATTATAATCTAATTATGGAAATATCTTGCTTTGACTAAATTCTATTGTTTTTCACCTAGCAAATTTTAAATGAATAATATAAGTTCATCTTGATTTCGAATTTCATCCAAAAAGAATCTCATAATAGCATGAATCTTGATTCCTTCTAGTTTCGTCCATCATGACGGACATTTTTTAGTTCATCGTCTATTTGTTTTATTTATTCATATTTTTAATGATTGAGTTCATCGTCTAACATTTTCTCTCATGCATTATCAGATAATTTTTCAACTTATAAGCACCACATCCCAATTTTAGGAGAATGTTTTTTGCAATTATCAAGGCATTTTGATATGCATTTTCTTGTGATCCAACCTTATTTGTCTTCAAGTTTTTTATATGGTTTTTATGATATTTTGAAAAAATGGCCATAGGTCGAGAAACATTATTTCTTTCTATCCGTGATATACTACTTCAAAATCATGATTTTTGTTATTTGCATATTTTTTTTATTATGATTCAATAAATCATATTTAGAATTGGATAAAATCATGGATTTATTGTATTGAATCTCGTCCTGATCCGCCATGAAATTTTTTTGAAATAAAAATGATAGGAGACACATTAATGTGAATCTATTTGTCATGAAGTAATGGAATGGATTAAAAAATAAAATGGATGTGAAAATGGAATGTATGATAAAATGAAATAAATCATTACATTGTCTTATGTGCTAAGTTAAAAAACAATGGTCTGCGTTGGTGGTGGTGGCGAATTTGGTGCAGGTGGGTGGTTACTGTGGCGGTGGTTTGTGGTGGTGGGTGGTTTGGCTGTTCATGACCGATGGTGATGGTGGGCAGTGGTTGTGGTTGTGGCGGTCGAGGTAATTGGTGGTGGTGGGCATCGGTGGCCGGTGGTGTTGGAAGTGGCAACCAGGTGGTAATTGGTTGTGGTGACCGATGGTTACCAGTGTTGGTTGGCAATGGTGGTGGTGGTTTTCGATGGTGGTGGTTATGGTGTTGGTGGTGGCTAATGGTGATTGGCATGGTGTTAGTGGTGGTGGGTGACGTGGTGGGTTGTGATTGTGGTGATGGGGGTGGCCGGTGGTGATTGGTTGTGTTGGTGGTAATTGGTGGTGGTGGTGGATGTGCATGGTGGTAGGGGTTGCTGACAACCGATCTTGGTGAGCAGTGGTCATGGTGATGGTGGTTGTGATGGTTAGTAATGGTGGTCGGTGGCTGTGGTGGTTGGTAGTGATGGCCGGTGGTGGGTGGTGGTCGTGGTCGGTGGTCGGTGGTCATGGTGGTCGGTGGTCTTGGTGGTCGGTGATGGTTGTTTTGGTGGATGGGTGGTCGTGGTGGTGGTGGTAGGGATGGAAGACGGAAGATAATGGAAAAAAAAGGGCGAGTGGATGAAATGAATTAGAGTAAGGGGCTGTTTGAATGTTTTGTATGGACCGGACCGAGTCATAAGTATCAAAAATCTAGACCGGGTCAGAAGCAAGGGAAAGGGTGGGTCAGAAGCAAAAGACTCGGTCAGAAGGTGAGGAAAGAAAATCAAATAGCCTGACCACTTACCCGGTCAGCAGTCAGCTCTAACTAGAACGGGTCAGCTCATATCAAACAGCCCCTAAATGAAATTATTTATAGAATGGTTTATTCCATTCTCTTTACCAACCAAAAATCTCCTTTTTCATTCACTCTCAATTCTTTATTCCATTCTGCTTCTTATTCCTACCTACCAAACGCTATCTAAGATTAGAAACTAAAACCTTAACAAGTTAAATATATGTGACTCATTATTGTTCTTTCAAGCTTTAGCTTATAAAGTTACACATATAATAGATCAGGCTTTACTGATGGGTTGAAAAAGATGATGCATCAAAGATGATGATAGCGCAAAGAAGATTATGCATTAAAGATGATGATGTAAATTTTAAAACGTTTGGTTGTGAACACGAAGAAGAAATTGAACAAGACAAACATTGCTCGGTTACATATATTGTGCACCAATGTCACATATGTGTAACATTATTGTTTCATATATGTAATATTGTTGTTACATATACGTCACATTGTTATTACACATTTGTAACAATTTTTTTATTTAATATCTTTTTATGTTTTGGTGATATTTTATTTGTATTTGTATTGATTGTAAACTGATTTCACTTGTATTTTTCTATTATACATAAGCATGTCAACATATATGTAATGTTTGAGTTCAATAAAAAAAACAGTTTTTTACTTGTTATGTGTTATACTTACATATACGTAATGACAATTGTTGCATATATGTAGAAAGATTTATCAATGTGGCTTAGATGGTTAAAAGATTGAAGATTCAATTTGATGTTGAAATTAAAGTTTGATTACTTTACGTATACATAACATAGTGTTTCATATACATAACATAATAATACATATACATAGTATATTGTTACAAATTAAAAATAACAACTCTTTTCTATCTATTACAGAAATAAAAAAACAAATTTAATGTTATTTTTATATATAGGTTTTTATTGAAAGAATAAATAATAGGATAAAAAAAGTAATTTTAAGAATTGGTTTTTGATAGAGGATTGTTTTCAAATTCAAAAAAATATAGTTTTTCTATCTTACCCTTAGTGGCTAGTAATAACTCCATCATTTTCCATTTAACTAAAATTATGTAACTAATTAATCTTAATCATAAATCAAAAAAATCAAAACCTATAAATTAGTTTTTTTTTTTTTTTTGTTTTTTGATTTTTAATTATAATATGGTTTTCAATGAAACCCTGCCTATTTAGAATAACCATAGCCATCGATCCCTCCCCCACCCCCCCAAAGGGGTCCTCTCGGCCACAACAACCATATCACCATCCCCCACTACCAGTGTTGCTCCATAGATTCGCCGCTGGTCTTCCGGTCGTATAGCAAGTGTTGCAATTCTTATCTATTCGTGAATCTTGTCAACTATCGAGACCGTTGTTGATTTTAAAATGCGAGCTTTTAGTTTGTTTGTCAAACGTATAAGATTTTAACACCGTATGGCTGTGATTTTATTGTTTAACTGAGTAATTGAATGCTTGTTTTAGGTATTTAATTGTTAAATTAAATATTATGTAGAACAACTTTCTTTATAAAATTGAAAAAGTTTCAAACTTTGATAACAAGTTAACAGATTTAATTGTCAAAATTGTTACATGAGACCCAATAAAAATCTACTTATTAAGACGATTTGCTTGTAACAACACAGGGTTGTAACATGTATTTTTAAGCACAATGAGCAACAAAATGAAACTGTTATTAAATGAAAAAAATAAATGAATTTGAGTGCAGAGCATAGCTTTCACTTGACTTCACATTTTCACTTCAACATGTGTGGAGTTGTAAAAATAATAACTAGAACCAAATAATTATCGTAGCGTAAGCTATTTAATTAGCATATATAATTGGTGAAAAACAATCAAGTACAATAGGCAACTTACATTATCCAAGAAGAGGGGAGAGGGGAATTGGCGCGGGTCCAGCCCTGCTCATTTTTCAACGAGGTCACTACTCTCTACCAGTATCTAAAAAAAGTTGACCCGACTTCTTTTCACTGATATTCTCTAAGTGATGTTACATTGAACGACTCCCTCCAAGGTCTATATAGCCATTATAATTCTACCCCTATAAATTCCACTAAACCAAATATATTTTTGCATCAATCTTCTATTCATATTCTCACATACGGATACATATTTCAATGGATTCAACCACTCGTAACCCACCATTTTGAATCACAGTTAGGGGCTTAGGGCCTAATGGTCGTACGGTCCACATAGTTAATTCAAAATAAAGGATATAAACATAAAATAGCATCAAGTTCACCTGTATATATAACAAAAGGTGTTTCAATCGATGAAGCGGTCAATCGAATGATTACACATTGAAGGCTACATACACATATTTTATGAAGATCCATGGATCCATGGACTTTACTCACCATATAGGGCAATAGACATTCTGAAAAATCATCCTGAAATGAAATATTATTCATCTCATGGTTGTTGAGTGGATTGACTTGTATTCTTTCTTAAGGAATGAAATGTTTGTTTTATATATGAGTTAATTACGGGAAAGGTTCCTCAGTAAGAACTTAATTTACTTTTGTTCACTATGACAAATTACAAGAAATGTTCAAACGTATGTTTGAACATAATACATAAGACCGTCGACGTGAATGAAGGTTAATTTTTTTGTTAAACTATTTAAAATAACTAAAATGCTTTTTAGTTTTTAAGTTAAAGTAGAAAAATTATATAATTCCCACCCCCATCCCCACCACTAAAATCAGTATTCTGCCTTTTTGACATTGTCTTTATATGGATTCTCCCAATACAAAGAATGAAAGGGGAAAAAACAAGAAACCTAAAGTGACATGTACAAGAAGGATTGAAAGATTAGAGATGAGATGGATGAAAAAGATTGACTCTTTACTTAAAAATGTTCTTTAACGATCAATTACCCATACCACCTTCAGTTTAATCTGACATCACCTGCAAATCACAACTTACAAACATGCAAAAAGATTGTTTATAGGCAAAACGAGTGTTTGATAATAAGTAAAACTATTTCTTTTTATTATTATATCAAATCTCATGATCGATCCTTTTAATTTTAAACAACCATTTCAATATGTCATCGAATGCCCCTTTAAGTTTGGGGATTGCATATTACGTTTGAGGGTGGAATCAAGATAGCACGACCCTTTTTTTATAATTAAAATTCAAAATAGTAGTTATAATTTTTCTATTTGAAGGTCAAAATCATGATGTGATGTGGATTGGGATGGTCTTACCAATCAAGAATTTATTAATGTTATCTTCTTCCTCGACCTACGCCTACGTACGTGTTTAGCAATTCTTTTGTTTAAAGAAAGAAATTATTTAATATTTAATTTCTTAGCATATTAATATATAACTTGCATTTGTCAATGCTATATTCTAATCTCCTTTTTTTATGTATGTGGTCAACAAACGAGGAAAAGTCAAAGGGGGAAACATAACATGGTCGACATCAAGTGGTCGGCAACTACTTTAATTGGTAAATGAAAGATATCTTTTAACGTAGATTTTGCAACTGACATATACGTTTTACCAAACTAACTATATCACATACCTTATATAGTTTTATATAATGAAAACATATGATGTCAATGTATTGAGAATGTTTATAATTGCTTTGTTTTATGGTTTTTTGGACTTGCAATATTAAAGTAATGCATGTTGTCAGTTGATGGTCACGTTTATAAAATTTAATTCATGTTTTGATAACGATATAGTTACGTGATACAAATAATAAAACAAATAAATCATCTATAGTTTCTAATAAAACAAGGTTTTTGTAAACATATGGCATTCTCTTAAACCATCATTTTGGCATGTGACAAACTCTTACACCACCTCTTTTTCAAATCTCGCCTAAATATTGACCCATATTTACCTTGCACGCAGACACTTTTAACCCATAAGAATACCCGGTTATCCCATCCCTTCTTCTTCCTTCACACACAAAACCCTATTTCCAATCCACTCTTTCATCTTCGTTGTTACGCAAACCTTCTAACTAGGTATTCTTCTTCCCCTAATCCTTCATTATTCTTCCTAAACACAATTCTCTAACTGCATCGATGATGGCTGAAATTTGATTTCCTTTTCATTATCTTCGTAAACCCTAGCTGGCCATTTATCTAAACAGCCTTCCGAATCTACTTACTCGCATTGCTTCTTCATCTGGCGATTGTCAAAGTATGTGTCTACAATGATATTACTAGGATTAGGGTTCAAAAAATTTGTGTTTATTAATTTAATTTCAATGTTCGTACATTGATTTCTACTATGATTTAGATCTGCAACTTTAAACAGTGATTTCATGGAATTGTGTATTCATAAATGATTTGATTGAATTAGATTATCTTTTTTTGTGTTGGTTTAGTGAGGTATTTTGTGTACCTATTTAATCTTCATACACTCACATTCATAATGGCAATACAAAAACCTTACAAGTAGTAATTAGGTTTTCTTAAAAAGTTACATAACAACTCCATTAAAAAAAGCTTAGATATTTTTGATTTACTCACATTCATAATGGCCTCATATTTCTTTGGTTAATATTACTTAGGACTTGAAGGTATATAATATATTTGACATCTTATCATTTAGTAAGTGTTAATAAATTTTTAGAAAATTAAGATTTAAATTAATTATTATATATAATGTTTGTGATATTTAATTCAAACCTCTGGCATTAAATATAAGAAAAATGATAGAAAAAAATTTTGAATTTCACTAAAAATTGAAATTTTAATACAATTTATGGTAATAATTAATAGTGATTGAAGCAAAAAATTAAATAACATTCAATTTTGGAGTACGAACTATGTGTTTTTTAATGTGGCAAATAATTGATATTTAACTTAAATATGAAATTAATTAATTAAGTTGTTTTTGTATTTAAAATTAAATATAAAATTCATTTATTGAGTTGTTTTTATATTCCAGATTTACGGATGGAAATAATTATAATAAATACATTATATTCTACCTAAAAGTATAAATATAGGAGTAATTTAATACTTGATATTCTAGTTATAATATATAACCATTTTCAATAAATTTAACCATATTTACCATATTGTTTAAAAGTTAGTTAACAGTAATTTATGTTATTTTTTAAAAATTTAATATAATACATACTTACCATACTGATAAACATTTAAGTATATTCTTTTAGTTTTTAAACTATTTTGTAGTTACCAGTAATTTATTAATCGATTTGTCTTACAAAATTTATGGACATTCATTTTTTATATTTTATCGTCATCCTGTCAATCATAATATTATTTTTAATTACTTTTATTCAACAACCATTTATTTTTATTCAATAATAAAACATTCAAAGAAATCAATTAAATATCCGATGAATCATTACTCTCCCAAATCCAAACTTCTAATAATATTATATAGAATTATATGTTACTATCACAAACTTTTATGTTTTTAAAATTAAATACATCATATTATACTTATAAAAATTATATGTAATTAATCTTTAATGAAAGTTTGATTGTTTAAATCGCCCGTGTATCACACGGGCTCTAACCTAGTTAATAATATATACCAAAGAGATCAAACAAATGAAAATATGATTGATGAACAAAGGAAGATTGAAGGATGAATGTGAGAGCCATCCCTCCCAAGAGTTAGACGACATCAATCATGATCTTGACGATGTCAATGTAGGTCTTAAGGGTATAGGTGCTCCTTTTGGCAGGTCACAGACTCACTTGCGATCTAGGCGTGGCTTGTATATTCAGATGCAGCCTCCTAATCACCCAAATAACTAGTTATAGATTAGAATTGCTGAAGATAGCATGTATTGGACTAAATATAAGTTATTTGATTGTATTATTCATTAATGTACTTTTATGGCACATTTTTAACATATATTATAGGTTTCATCATAGCATAGAAGTTATCCTCATAAATTAACTATAATATATAAGTTAATTTGCCCATCCTTGGTGTTATTGGAAAGACATCTTAGTAGATGATCGACAGATTATGTTAGAACGGTTTAGAGTAAGTACATATCTAAACATTTGTATTATTTATATGTGCATATATAATTTTATATTATTAACACCAACTAATTAAGGGTTTATACCCTCTATACTAGTTTGTTATTTTTTTAATGAATGGAATAGAGCATCCGAAGGTGGAATGAGAATTTAAGGGCCACCAAAGAAAATCGTAAGACGAAGCATGGGAGTACATCCTCCTGACAAAGTGGGGGTCGATATGTTTGTAATTAAACTATGTATATTTTTTAATTTTCTCTCACCTTTGTTTTTGTTTAATAACTAACCACTTAATTCAACTTATCGTTATATGTCAAGGAGAAGGGCTGGAACCCCACTTGACTTGAACATTTTAAAAGACGCATTCCAAGAGTTCCCACAAGTCGACGTTTGAACCGATGTGGCTTAACCGAAGGCGCGTGAACTGTGATAAGATTTATAACAAAACCTTTTTTCATATCGCCCCAATTTTTTGATAAACTACAAATGTTATTTTCCTTCGTCAAACTACTAGAAATTTTTTGCCAAAGAATATGGGTTCTTTATCACGGCACACTAATTGTTGATGATTTGCCGTTATGGGAAACAAAGTAGCAGATGACTGAAGAAAGGGCTTATCATTGGGGTTAGGACCATTATCGATCCACATTTGGCGTTACCAGTTAGTCTTTTTGTTTGTGGACAAGATGATCGTATGCTCCACCTTGGATTTAAATGTGAAATAACTTTATATATTTGTTTATTGTATCTTAAACAATATAATCATTTGTTTAATATGTGTAAATTGACAATTTAAAACTAGGTTTGAAGCGATGCACATGGAGTGAGACGCTAACACCCATAAGATGGCGCAATCGGAGACGACAATTGAACAAATGTTAGCTGAATGATAACAAGACCAGACTCAACCACAAAACTACACCCGCGCCCGAGACCCATACCTGTCATCAGCCCAAGACTCTCTTATTTCCTAACTAGTTCTTGCTTTTGCGTATATACGTACTAGACATTTATTGTATTTAATTTATTTTTATTAATTTCTTGTTTATAGTTTACTTTTTAAATATTTACACGGTTAGTTAAATTTAAAAATAAATTATTTTTATAAAATAAAATAAATGAAATATTAAAATAAAATATTTTTTAAAATATATTAATTGAAATAAGTAAAAGATTAAAATAAAAACGATTATTTGGGTCGGTCACTGTATCCTTTGGTATTTGATTGCTTTGTTGTTAAGCACATGGGTTCAAAAAAATCTCTAAATGTAGAGGAATTGTAATAATATTATCCATAACTTGGAAAACTTAAGAGTCGTAAGTTCACTTTCAAATTGAAACTATTTGGGTACATAACAAATGTTCAATTGGATAAACTCAAATTCAGAAATCAAAGTATGAATTCATGTGTGTTTCAAGATCATGAACCAGAAGAGAAGAAGAAGAAGAAGAAAAAGAAGAAGAAGAAGAAGAAGAGGAAGAAGTGACCAATCTTGTACAAATTCGAAATATTTCAACGATGGGGTAATTGCCTTCGGTAGTTTTTCACATGCAAATTTAATGTTTTAACCCTTGAGTTTTACATGTGAAATTTCTGGAAAATCAAATTTTCAGCATATTTAGTAAAACAATATTTACCAAAATAAAAAATTTTCAAGCTGACCTTGCAGCTCGACCCCACCTAGGGACTATACCCCTTGGACCCTGCCAGGGGCTGCCGCCCCTTGGACCCTGCTACCAGGGGTGCCGCCCCCGGACTTCCGCCAAGAGAGTGTTGCCCTCTTGGAGCCCCCATTACTTATGAGGTTTTCTTTATCGAAGATTATAATAAAATCAAGCAAGCGTATACTCCGCACCTCCTGACATGTTGATGGATATTATGATCACATTGGTTATTAGTCAATCCAATTACACTAAAATATATAACACTAAATGCGTTTAAAAATACCATAATATTAACGTGTAACCTTAGCTTCAGCGTTCTACTCGAGTTTAATTGTCACAATTTGGCACTTTTACAAATACAATGGCATAGAATATACCAGAAAACTACCCATTGTGAGTTCTTTGTTTTATATTATCTTTCAATTCGTTTGGCCATCAAAAAGTGATTGTTAATCATTATGAAGCTAAAGACAATGCGGGTTAGAAGCATCTTGGTAATTTATTATTACAAGCATATGCATTGACCTTGCTTTACACTCAATCATCAATCACCACCCAAATGTCCTCCTCTAATGCCTGCTGAATCATGCTTTAGTTCAAAAAACATTATAATATCAAAGAGTTGACATTTTCACATATACAATGTTGCCTATAAATAGCCCATATCATAACCATCCTTCATTGCCACACAACTTCCTCATTCTCAAACTCTAACTACTACATTAATACTAACCTCTTTAGTTTCCATTTGAAGTATGCCGATCCCCGTGATTGACTTCTCCATGCTCTATGGCGACGATCGAGAGAAGATCATGGCCGAAATCGCAAATGCGTGTGAAAAATGGGGATTCTTTCAGGTACTCTCATCTTGTATAATCATTCATGCAACAAAATTTAGCTCATTAATGTACATATAATCCGTTATGTGGTATAAGATAATATTATTTTATCAAACAACAACTCTCACACTCATCTTGTCTTGGTCTTATTCATATACTACATCAAATCCTAAACTATCTCATGTCAGGATTTGAACTCTGGTTTTTTCTAAAGAGTATAATTTGATTCTTACATTTATATGACAACGGTTTTATCTCTCAGTTAGTGAATCATGGGCTTCCAGTGGAGCTTCTTGAGAGGGTGAAAAAGGTGACCACTGAATGCTTTAAGTTCGAGAGGGAAGACGACTTTTTCAAGAACTCAACACCTGTAAAGCTGTTGAAGGAGTTGATCGACAAGAAGAGCGACGAAAAGCTCGAAACTGTTGATTGGGAAGATGTCTTTCTTCTCACAGACGATAATGAATGGCCACCGAAGACCCCAGGATTCAAGTAAGCATCAATACTACTTTCATGTAGTATAATAATATGGATATTATTCTAACTTGTGAGTGATATAAACTGTAGGGAAACCATGACTGAATACCGATCAGAACTGAAGAAACTAGCAGAAAAGCTGATGGAAATAATGGATGAAAACTTGGGGATACAAAAGGGACACATTAAAAAGATGTTCAATGGTGATGATGGAGAAAATGCATTCTTTGGGACAAAGGTGAGCCACTATCCACCATGTCCTCATCCCGATAAGGTGAACGGATTGCGCGCTCACACTGACGCTGGTGGCGTGATCCTTCTCTTCCAAGACGACGAGGTAGGCGGCCTTGAGGTTCTCAAAGACGGTAAATGGACCGATGTTCAACCAATCCCAAATGCAATATGTATCAACACTGGTGATCAAATAGAAGTGTTGAGTAACGGGAGATACAAAAGCGTGTTGCATCGCGTTCAGGCTATGCGCAATGGGACTAGGAGATCCATAGCTTCGTTTTATAACCCGTCTTACAAAGCGACCATAGAGCCTGCACCCGAACTAGTCCAAAAGGGAGATAAAGAAGTTAGCGAAACTGGTTACCCGAAGTTCGTGTTTGGTGACTACATGTCGGTGTATACCGAACAGAAGTTCCTCCCGAAAGAACCAAGGTTTCGGGCTGTCAAAGCCGTGAACTAAAGTAACAACTTAACGCGATAACATCTGTTATGTTTAGGGTTTATGGTTTACGGTTTACGAGTGATGATGGATTATAAGCTTTTCTCCAAGTGGTAATAATGCTCCTCTGGGAATTTGTCATTCTGCTGCTAGTTATATATGCAGGATGTGCACACAGCTTAATTCCAATTGATGTTTCTAATGTCTTTTTACTTTATGTCATTGGTTTATTACAGTTTGTACTTTTATTTCTTGGGATTATGTAACTAAAAGTACCTTGTAAAATATGCTTGTAATGTACCTTGTAAACAAAGGCAAATCTGTGCTTTTCCTTCAAAAAGTGTATCTAATGGCTACATTACTTTATTAGCAATTTACATTTTAAAAAGTATTAAACTAGATGGATGACTTTACAGAAGTACACCACAACTTAAGCATAACAACTGCTTATTATATTTATATACCTGAAATTGAAGAATTGTAATGTAGCAATATAAATATAACCTGATAGTAAGATGTAGTAAATATATTAAAATAGGACGTATAGTGAATAAATTATATTTAAGTTTTAAAAGAGGTTTGAGTTTTGATCGGGTGGTGAAAGTTTAATGTTTAACGGCTCTATTTTCGTGTTTTACGTGTAAATTTATGAGAAATAGAGTTACTTTTGGGATTATTTTGCGTTTGTAGGATAAATGTGAAGGATACAAAGAAATTGAAAGAAACGGGATGAGAATTGGAGCTTGGGAAGTGAAGATATGTGAAAGATAAGTTCCAAGAAAACGGTATCTTAAAAAGGGCATAACTTGAGCTAGGAAAAGAGTTATGGGACCCATGACCTATCAACGGAAAGGTATCGAAAAGTTACAAATGAAAATCAAGGTTGAACAGGGGGGTGGCGCCACCGACGCGGGGCTCCGGATTTTGTTATGAGTTGACCTAATTTGAGGGGTTTTAAAAGGGTAAAAACCCTAGAACGAAAAGAACCTTGGACAACATCAATCTTGGACGAAAATTAGGCATCTTTGATCATTCTCAAGCTCTTCCAACATCATGATCATCAAATCTACAAGATTCATTCAATTGGCTTTGAAGATTTAATGATGAGGCAAGGCTAATTTGTTTTTGATTCAATTCGGGGGACGGGTTTGTGCAAGTTTTCATTTTTCTTAGTTTGTAACCTAGAGTTGGGATTGAATCTTAAACCTCTTAAGTTCTTTTGGATTCAATTTATGATTTGATTATTTAAACGGTTTGATTATGCTTAAACCTAATTTTGATATTCAATAACTTTGGTTGTCTTTAATCATTGTGTGATTGATTATTAGAATTTGGGTTTTATTATTCAAATTGTTAATTGTGTGAATAAGTTCCTTTAAACTTTAATCCATAACTATCACTTAAATCATATCATGTGTAAGTCACTATTAATGACTTCTCACTAGGTTTCACGAAAGAAAATTGTAACTTTGCCAAGCCTGAATCCTGAAGTGGGTTGCTTTTTCTCAAAGTTTGTTAAAAACCTAACTTTTATTTTGTTAATATCATAATTTCTTAAATCAATTAATCAATCAATTTACTTTCTAATGTTTAATGTTTTTCGTTTAATGGTTACTAACACTTTCCTGTGATTCCCTGTGAATTCGACACCCTTCTTACCCTTTACTATTAAGGGTGATTAAGGACTCTTATTATTTTTGACCGACCACACGACATCGATCAAGTTTGACGTGTTGGTTGTAAACAACAAGATGGGCTTATAAAGCGTATATATTTTTAACTCTTTTTTTAGTAAATGAATAAGTTATAACAGGTCTAAGTTTGATGCGCAGGTTGTAAAAAACAAGTTGAACTTATAAAGTGTGTGGATATTTACATTAACTTGTTTTCAGTAAATTAATAAATTATATTCAAGTTCTAAACATGTTTGAGTTTTACGGGCAGGTTGTAAACAACAAGTTGGACTTACAAAGCATGTATATAATTACTTTTATTTTCTTTTAGTAAATTATCATTTTTTTCATTTGGTTTGATCAATTTTACAACTTTCGTTTACTTTTTTTTTTATTTTCCTCCTATGCTTACAATGTGGTTTTTAAGTCGATGATGGCGGTCGTGACATAGGGTGTCCCGTTAGAAGCAAATCAAAAGCACAAAATCATGTAGGCCGAAAATTGATGATGGCAGGCCGCAGTGGTATGAATGGATCTTGTTGGGCTATTTTAAGGTCTATGAAGGGCCTGATGTTGAGCCCACATTTTATTTGTTTTGGTCTAGTCTACTACAATTTTTAGGGTCAACCGGTGAAGAAATAATTATTTTTTTTGCCTGCCGACTTGGAAGAACAAAAAAAAAAAAAAAAAAGAAATTGGTATTGGTTGTAAACCCTCTGCCGTCACTTTGGTAGCAGGAAGCCAGGAAACATATATAAAAATAAATTTGGTCATCTATGTTCAATATAATAATAATTAATGTTTAAAAGTGTTTTAATTTGATCATTCACATATAATTTTTTTAAAATAGATCATTAAATCATTAAATTAAGTTCTTATCAAATTTTTTTATGTCAAAAAAGTAATGAATGAGAACACGTGGAGGTAGAAATTTTTAAAGGGGAGAATTTAATATATACCCCTACAAAATTTTAAAATATCGTATATGCCTAGATAAAATTTAAAATATTATATATACCCCTATAAAACTTTTAGAATATCATATACACCCTTGGTAAAATTTTCAAATATCATATATACCCAAATCAAATTAAAAATATCAAATACGTCCTTAAAAACTTCCTAAATCTATACTAATAAATGATTACATATGGTGCCACATGTCAACATGAGGTTTCACCTCATAAAAATTTCCCGCCTAAATCTCATTTAACAAATTTTCCGTAAAACATGTTATTTTATTTATCTTGAATATTTTAGAATCTTAACTAACTCAATCACCACCAAATTTTCTAGGGATTTTAAATTCCTTACATCAATTATTTCAAATCTTATTTAACCCCTTCAATTCTATATTAATCACCTCATAAATTTTAATTTTTGCATTATCGATTGCTAATTTATTATTTATTATTGCTCAGTGATTACCTACACTTCTTCAACTTTGTTCAAACATCAAGTAAGATATTTTCATATTTTATAACTGTACCTACTATACATTAAACGATTATCTTTTGTTTATTTTATGATTTATGTTTTGATATCTATGTGACTTATTAAATATATATTATTAGGTTTTGATTATCACAATGAAAAAAAAATCAATATTGGTTTATTGTTGCTGACATTATATTGATTTCAAATTAAGTCTATATTATATGCAATAATTAAATAGTTTTCGGCTTATAAATTTATATTTGTCTTATTTTGTCAATAAACTTTTCTATTTTTTAATTTTCATTTCTAGGTATTAACAACCTTTTAGTTGTTTGATTGTTTCCCCAAAACTATGTTTTCAGATCTTCTTTAGCAAGCCATTACGTTGAATATACATAAATTTTCAAACTATAAAGAAAAACTAATAGTTTTATCATTTTTCCTCCAATTAAATATCAACATTATTATTTTTTAACTAAAAGGTTCTCTATGCATTAAGTATTGCATATTTTGAAAAGATAAATTCCAGTAAAAACTTTATTCAATAATATTAAATTCAAATTAATGGTTTGTCAATAAGTATTTCACTTTAATATGTAATATTTTGAAAAGTTTAATAATTTTTTTGAATAATATTCTTATTGATGGTTAAATAAGAAGCTCAACCAAGTGAATTGCACGTTCATGTATTTGATTTGGTGTGTGTAATGTTGATCACCATTTTAGCTATTCAACGGTGTTTTTTTCTTGTCGTAATAGAGATTGAATACAATCTATTTTATTGTATTATCATTTGAATTAAACGCAAATAATGTTTAAATATTTGTTTATATTTTTAAATTATATATTTTTGAATTTTAACACGTGTAATATACGGATTTATAACCTAGTATCATATATACCCTTATAAAAGTTTACAAATATCATATATATCCAAACAAAATTTAAAATATCATATATACTCTTTTTTTATAACTAAAATATCATATTTCCGCATATTAACTTATTTTGTTAAAAATGAATGAAGATATGTCCGTTCATATATATTTTTTAAATACTTTTAAATTTTATATCTAGCAATTTTTTATTTTTTTTTTCTCAACAAGACTTACATGTTTATAAGGTCGAGGTGGAACCAAACTTTATTTTCTAAATCTTAATTAACTAATTTATATAAGTTTTACTTTTAAGTAGGTATATGAGGCTTTACATCTCAAATTCTTGAAATTTCTCTAATTAAGTTTTAATTGCAATAAATTATGATAATCTGAGATAAACATAAAAGTTTAATATTAAAGTAAGTCTTTTAGGCAGAAGTTTCATCATCCTTTTCAACTAGGTTATTGATGTGTACTATTATTTTTTAAAATCTAATAAACAATAATATTTATTAAAAACTATAATTGTCATGTGTATAAAATATTAATAAATATAGTACAGACAATAATAATAATTAATAATAAAACAAAAGTATTAAACTGAATTTTTATGTACTAAGAAAAATAAAAATTTTATATTTTGAATTTCTTGATAATAAAATAAAATATTATATTTAAGATTTTGATGTTACTATAGGTCTATATGATATTAATAAGATTTTTGGCGGTATATATATATTTCTAATTTGGCATATATGATATTGTCGAAATTTTTTATGGGTATATCATGATATTTAAAAAGTTTTTTAGGGGTATATATGATATATAGTAAGTTTTATAGGAGTATATATGATATTTATATTTTGTCTAGGTATATATGATATTTTAAAAGTTTGTATGGGCATATATGAAATTATCCCTTATCAAAATATATAATTATATTAAAAATTAAAAAAGCATGTTAGTTATATTAAAAAATAAAAAAGGTACTTGAAATTCATACCACGGTTCCACATAAAAAAATATTTTATAATTGAAACAAAAAGAAAAACATGTTAAAACTCATAATTTAAATAAAACATGAAACCTGAGTGACCTAATTAAAATATTTTTTAAACTTGAGTTAACTAATTGAAATAATTTTAAAAATTAATTATTATTTTATAAAGTTACCTCTTATTTTGATTATATTGAAAATTGTACATACTTTTTAATTACATTTATGTGTCTTTAATTTCTTGTCTTTTTATTATATGAAAAAGTGCTGAAATGAGAACTTTTTGTTATTTGTCTTTGCGATTTGTTTAACATTTCATAAATTATATCTCAATTGTTTATTTAAGGTTTTCATTTAATGTTTAGTTTTGACAAAATAAGCACATAAGCAGTACATTTAAAAACAATTTTTAGTAAAACTCAATCCAACTCTATATGTGTTTTAAAAATTCTTACAATACATATTTTATCACATTTCCATGTGGTAAGATCTTAAGCAAAAAAATGCACTTTTTTAATGAAAAAAAAGCCTCAGTTTTAAGATCCAATTTGGGCAACCAAAAAGATTGAGTTAGCCGTGCATAATTGTGGATTTGTGGTGTCAATTTGGATTGTATAATTGTAGACGAACATGTCACACCCCAATCAACGAGCATGACATGTTGTTTTAAACTACCAATCACACAATTACATACAGTAAAAAACCTACATTCAAAACCACAAACCTAGACTTAATTAAAAATTTAACAGTGTTATATAATTTCATGCATCCATTGCATTTAATTTACAAAACATAAACAAAATATACTCACTACTAGAAAAACTAGGTAATTGCTACCAAAATTTACGACAAAAAAAAGTCATAAAATTTGCGACCCTTTTGCGACCGAAATCAAACCGGTCATAAAATTAACGACCAAAATCAAAATGGTCGCAAAACTAGCGACCAAACAAGATTCGGTCGTAAACCGGTCACGAAATTAGCGACCAAACAAAATACAGTGGCAGAATGGTCTCAACATTTGCAACTGTCAAAGTAGGTCGCAAATCGGTTGCAAATAAATGAGAAAAAAATTAAAATTTAACTATATGATGGCAAAACAGTCACAAAAGAAATTTAAAAAAAAATAAAATGTAAAACAATATAGTAAATTTATCGCAAATTGGTCGCGGATATATTGATGCTCTATTATCGTCAGTAATCATTCATTAGCGTGATGAATCATTTTGGTAGTTTGGTGATGTTTTTTTTATATTAGGCTTAATGTTGGTGATTCATAATACATTACGATGATTGATGATGTCGTATGATACATTAGGGCGATTGAGGAGGTTTAAGTGTTTCTTAGTTGAGCTAGGCTCAGCGTTTAAGATCAATCATGATCAAGTATGGTTATTTATAGTCAGTAAGGGTGATTGATTATTGCCTCAAGGTTAATTACGCCCCTTTTGGATGATTGATGATGATTCATATCAAATATATAATTAATTATTTCATTCTGAATTTTAAAAATAAAAAGTATAACTAGTAAACTTAATTTTCTGAATCTTAAATTTATAAATTAACTATTATATTAATAGACGGGTTTTCAAATGAAAACCAAAATTTTGTAAAAACCCAAAAGAACTAACAACATCCAATTAGATGTTTTATAATTATTATCAGATTGTTTATTTAAATAATTATTCAAAGGGGCAAGAATGTAATTTAATATCTATAAATTAAGCTACTGGAGTTAAAATATAATTGTTCCCTCCATTCAATAACAACCTATGATTCTTTGTGATTCTTTGGCCATGTATCTTTCTTGTTTCATTAAGGATATAAAAGAAATCGATCTGGAATGCCCGATTGATTCAATTGATCCTTTGATTCAGAGTAAAAAATAAATTATTGTTTTCCAATTGCATTCCGTTGATACCTGCGATTTAGCGTTTGTCTTTAATGGGTAACTAATTTCATTCAATGTCGATATTTGTTTTTCCGTTCTATACCCGATTGTAATGTATTAATGGTATTGCTTGCATATTAAAGAAGTGATAACCTTTAAGAAAGCAATGTGGAGTAGTCGGATTTCATGAGGTGTTCCTAAACTATTTTGAACAACAAGAAGGCTACATCAGCATCGAACGAGGCTGCTTGTAATTAAAAGAAATGCATAAAACAACTCTAGATTAGTGTACGAGTTTAATATTTAAGGTAATAAGGAAGGATTTAATTTTCAAAACACTTATATTGGTGTACTGATGTTGGATTCTTCACAAGAACTCAATAAGTGAAGGGCACTAATGATTAATTCTAGTCAACAAAATGAATATAACCATGAAGACTCATATGATAAATTGTTTAGTTGGGATTTACCATATATCTACTTATTTTATGTTTTGTAGCTAATATAATGTTTAAAGAAAGTTCATGATTAGTGGCGAATTTCTTGTTAGATTACAACAACATTTAAGTCGTAATTTTTTTGTATGACTATGTATTAGTTAGTTGAAAATTTTGTTCGATAAAGTTGATTTATATGATTCGTTCAAGTATGAATAAATATAGGTATTATAATGGTCACCACTCACATGTTTCAAATGTCAGATGAGTGGATTGGTAATTACTCCAGGAAGACTTGTAATATGTCGGTGTTTGTTATGTAATAATCTAAATTTGAAGTAATGCAAGTCAACATACTATGTGTGGTAAATTGTATATGTAATATAATATATTTATGCACATAATGCATATATGCAATTATGCATTTATGCACATAATGCAATTATGCATATATGCATTAATACACATGGCAAAATCTTGTGTATCTTATCACTTATAATATGCAGTTAACATTTGTTTTTATTTTCTAACTAGATTAGTATCCCGTGTATTACACGGGTTGAATATTAAATAGTTAGTAATAAAATTTATAAACTATAAAATAATATTTTGAAATAAGATATTATTGTAAATACATACATGTAAGTGATTTAAATAATAACATAATGATATTATTTTTTAAACTTTTTATTTTTCATTATTTTATTTATTAAAGTTTTTTAAACATTTTGTTTCAAAACAAACTGTTTTAAAAAATATATTTTTAGAAATTTTTTTTATTTTTAAAAAATTTTGATGTTTTAGAAAAATTTTATATTTTATAAAAATATTGTTTATTTGGAAATTGCATTTATAGAAAGATATCTTTTTATAATTTATAAAAAATACTTTTAATCTTGAAATAAATTAAATAAAATTATAGTAGTTAATGTTATTATTTATTAGGATAGAGAAGCGGGAAAACAAAATTTAGATGGTCTATAATTGCGTCACGTGTCACCAAAAAATCTTATTTTATTAGTATAGATAGATTTTCAATAGTTATTAAACCATCCAATCTTATGTTTATTAAATTCGTATCTTCTGGAGAATGTTGAAATTACTAAAACAATTGCATTCCAAAGCATCCCGTTAGAACTTTATTTGAGTATATAGTCAACTTGTATCCTCTTCACTATGTTGTAGTTGATATACTCATTAGTAACTAACACATGGTCATTGGTATTCGTTTAGCCATATTTGGAAATTTAATTGAGTGTAGGCAACTAGATCAAAATCCAAAATTTTCTACTTATGTGCCATGATGGACCAAAAAGAAGCTAGAGAAGAGGATAGCAATTTACAGATTGCAATTGGCCAACATGTTGTATTGAGTAAATATCAATATGTTGTGAATGAGAGTTTTCGGGGATAAGGGAAGATGCTATTACAAATTGTAATTATACAAATTGTAGTAGTTGAATTTTGATGATTTTAGATTATAAAATGTTATTACTAAGGTGCAGTTTGTTTTTTAAAAGCTAAAATGTCTGCAATCTGCGTATCATATATATATGTAGATATCTGTAGTAGAAGAGGTGGACCAAACCTCTGCAGTGTGAAAAAAAAAACTGTTTGTTTCTATATACCTCTTAAAGGAATCAAAACGACCTCTTCAAGGGGGAACCACCAGCGATGGTGGAACCACCTCAACAGAACCACCACCACCACCACCTCTGTAAGGAATCAAAACGAGGCCTAGAAGTTCTTCCTCGAATCCCACCTTCGAAAGAAATTGAATCGGTAGAATGGAGGCGAAGAGGAGACGGTGGCACGCAGTGGTGGATGGAGGCGACTGGATGGAGGGTCGGCGGTGGCGACCGAACGATGGAGGGGGCCAGGCGGCAACTTGGCTGGGTTGGGGATGGTAGAATCAGGCGGCGACAGATGGCGAAGGGAGACGATGGCACGCGACGGTGGATGGAGGCGACTGGATGGAGGGTCGGCAACGGCGACGGGAAAATGGAAGGGGGCCGGCGGTAACTTGACTGGGTTGGGGATGGGAGGCGGCAACTTGGCTGGGTTGGAGATGTGTTCTACAAAGGTTGAGAATAAGAAGAGGTTTGAGAAGATGCATAAAGACATAAATTTATGCGTGCCTCAAGAATACTCCGCTCATACCTTTTTTAATTATTGAAATCTTTTCGAAAAAACAAACAGTGTGTAGACACTCATGTCTGCACGTGGTATGCAGGGTGCAGACAAGAAAAGCTTCGTAGATTTTTTTTAAGAAAACAAACATCACCTAAGAGTGGATGATGGTAGGATTGCTAATTAATATGCAGGTTCTTATGGAATTGGATGTTTTGAAAAAAATATTTTAATTATTTTGGGTTTGATAAAACAAGAAGGCAAAAGTTGATTTAAAAGGTAAAGATTTAATGAGATTAAGAAGAAACATGTGTTGTTAAGACACAAAAGCAAATGAAGATAAAAATAAATTTGAATCATTCTTCATTAGTGTTTTAAATATAACTAAATTCTAAATGCAACTTCTTGCGTCCAGAATCAAAAAATAAATAAAATCTGGATATTGTTGAATATTCAAATTAGAAAGTATCCCCACGTTCAAAATTGGTTTTGCAAAATTATGAGGGAAATCTCAAATATGCCTTTATCCTAGCTATGTCTGTTTGGTATGGGGTAATAAAATGTACGAATAAATTTAATGAATTAAGTAATGGTTATAGTAGTGATAGTTCTCAGTGGCGGTTGTTGTTGGCGGTAGCGGCGGTGGCCGGTGGTTGGCGGCAACGACGGCAGCGGCGGTGCTAGTGATTGGTGGCGGGGCGCCGCGAGTAATTGGTGGTAGGTGGCGCCGCGGGTGGCCAGTGGTTGGCCGCGCTGGCTAGTGGTTGGCCGCGTGGCTTGTGGTTGGTGGTTGGCAGCGTCATGGGTGGCTGGGGTTGGAGGCGTCGGGGGTGGCCAGTGGTTGGCGGCGACGGGGTGATCGGTGGTTGGCGACTTGGTGGCGGCCACGCCGCCGGTGGTCGGCGGCGGCGGGGGCTAGTGGGTGGCGGCGGTGGCTGGTGATGATCGATATTGGTTGTCGGTGGTGGTTATTTTGGTAAGTGAGTGGGTGGTGTTGGTGACTAATGATGGAATAAGTAAATGAATAAAAAAAAGGGTCGGTGGATGGAATATATTTGATGGAAAATAATCAACTATTTAATTGTTCATTACATTACTTTCACCAAACAAACATTTATTTTTTCATTCGCACTCAATGGTTCATTCCATTACGCCGTTTATTACTGCGTATCAAACGCTACCTTAGTTTTTGATTTCTATAATAATTACAAAAATACCATTGACAATTAAGGCACTTGATCTAGTTAATCTATGGCTTATAATAGTTCTCATGGTTGTTGATAATTTTTTGGTTTTTAATTGAATAAATCTCTATATTAATATTTGTTAGTTATCAATACTTTTTATTAAATTTTTTAAAAGCACAATTCGAAACTTGCAACAGGTTACCCACCGGAAAAAGGTTGCGACTGATAGGCGGTCGCAGATCTACACCCCTTGCAACAATCAGTTTCTCAACTACTATAACTTTTTCTTATCAATTCATTTAATTATTTCTATTATGATTTGCCTATTTGTTTATTCTAGCTTAACCTATATACAACCTTATTCTCCATGATATTAAATATCGCATAACAAAATTGGAAGCTTTGACCTTAGATTACTTACAAAATAACCTACAAATGTTTACAAGAAACATACATCCTACTTGAAAAAAAGTTCAAAAAAAGAAATCTAAAAGCACAATCGTGTAGGGAGTTGTTGAAATTTTTTAAAAAATCTTAACTATCATTTATTACCCACTTCTTGGTTGCAGTGCCATATGGTTGGCAAGAAACACCAATTTAATGAATTCAACTAACACCCTTAACCTAACTTCTCCAAATATTATTAAACACTTTACTCTATATATAACATGTCTATACCATAACAAGTCATCTTTTGTACCAATTCACCATTCCAAATCAATGACGGACTCGAACCAACACCTGGTCGATGTCCACTCCCGGCTCACGGTGGTGTCCAGCACCCCGACTGAGCCGGTGGGTCAGATATCTGCTCTGACCCCAATCGATCACATCATGAGTTTCCACTCAGTTCACATTATATATTATTATCGTACCAGCCCGTTTTCTAAACAAGGCAGGTACGCTATGGACTTGGATAACGTCCGAGTCTCGCTATCGGAGCTTTTATCCAAGTACCCTCGGATGACGGGTCGGTTGGTTCGAGACGTTGATGGTAATTGGGAGGTTAAGTATAATGATGCTGGGATTAGGATGCTCAAGGCTAATGTGGGAACCACTGTTGATGAATGGCTAAGATTGGCTGATGAATCGGATGAGAGGAATCTGATGGTGTGGGAAGATATGCCTGATGGTGATCCAACTTCATGGTCGCCTTTCCAAATTCAGGTATATATGTTTAACTTCTTATAGTAGCATTTTAACTTCTTATAGTAGCATTTTAACTTCTTATTTGGCATACACACGAACAGATATGTGTGTATATATGTGTGTGTGTGGGTTTATAAGTATAAGCTTTTAGCATTTAATAGCTTTGTCATATATATATATAAAGATAATATTTCACAATATTTATTTTTTCCAGCAACTTCTTTCGATATTAAATACCATTGTTGCTACATTCAAACCGGGTCGGGTATGGTTGTCAGGGTTGGTCGCATCTAGTACCCGAGCGGTTTTCGAGCTTGGATCTGAGCTGTAACACACAAAAAGCGGTTAGAAGGTTTGGCTACGGGAACACTCTCCGACGCTCAAGTCAATATAATATAAATAAATATGGAAACACATGTTATGATAAAGAAAAACATATAGACGTATGTAGAAACTGTCTAGGGGCTAGCTTTGGAAGAGATTGATTACTTAGAGAATGAGAGGGATAGAAATAGCAAGTAGTGGTCTTTTTGGTGGCATCTGAGGTGATTTACTTGGAAAAGCATGATTATGTATTTATAATGTTTATATTGTTGTTTTGAAAGATCTTAGGCGATATTTAGTATTCTATTTTAAATAACATTTTGGTATGTCTGACTTACCTTAGGGGTAGGAAGGTGGTAGTATTCTATTTTAAATAACATTTTGGTATGTCTGACTTACCTTAGGGGTAGGAAGGTGGTCTTTTGGGTGCAACATGTTGATTTGCTTTTTATGATAGCAACAGTCTCGGGCTGGAACTTATCTGTGTGATCTATAACTTGTCCCATCGTTCTTTCTGGCTTAGAGGTTGACGTGATATAACTTCACCTTTTGGTGCTATATAAGATAAGGACAGGCTTGATAAGACCATGCCACGCCACGCCACGCCACGTGAGGTGCTGCAAGTTGGGTACGATCATGCTAATCAGCTTGAGGTAGGTTAAGGCAAGGAAAGGTATTCCAAGGTCATATCAAGTAGTCTAAGGTGAGGCCACGCACCGTAACGATAGGTTGGGCAAGACCAAGCCATGTAGCCATAAGGAAACATACATCAGGTAACTTTAATGCATGGTTGGTATCCTAAGGTGCCTCTTCATGATTGTAAACCTACTCACATCATCAACCATATAATCTATAATATAGACTTGTAAGGATTTTAACGCACACATTAGTTTTAAGGACCGGAGAGCAAGCACCTAATGATAGCATGTTACAAAGACATAAGTCCTTTTAGTCGTGGAGCATATTTACATGACCATATAAACGTTAGCATTAACCTTTTGTTAAGGGTTTCTTTTAGTTTTATTTTTTTGTCAGAAAAATTAAAATATTTTAATCTGACTTATTTCTATTGGTTTAATAAATATAATATATAATTTTTTCTATGCTAAAAACGTTACGTTTTATTACTACATTACTACTACGTATAATTAATTATATATAACTAAATCAGGGTACAAAAAATGAGAGCCAGTTTCATCACTAGGTAGTTCTTTGAATTATGATTTATGAACTAATATAGAGGTCGAGTTTTTTTAACGGAAAATCTAATCTACTTACACTCTTAAATTACTACAAATTATGTTTCGGTGTGAATCGAATATCTTACATTTAAGAGACAAAGCCTCTGTGCTAGTCCCATATTTTTTAATATAATAAAAAAGTAATTATAGGTGGCACGTGTTAATATTATATTTTTTTTCATCAAATTTTTCTATCTTATCTATTCTATTAAATAATTACATTAATTACTAATAATATTATTTAATGTTTTTGAATATAAAATATTTTTTTAATAAATTAAGAAAAAGATTTTTTTTATTAATGTTAGATTTAAAGAAACAAAGTTTTATAAAAAGAAATTTTTATAACACATCAAGCTTTTTTTTTAAATACAAAACATATTTAATGGTTTTTTTAAAGTAAAATTTTTATAAACTAAAAATCATTAAAATTGAGATTTATAGTAAGGAAATTTTTAAAATTAATAATTTTTATAAACGGTTTTGTTATAAAAGACAATGTTAATTTATTTTTTGGAAAAAATAAAAAGAGTTTAAAACAAAAGTTTAAAAAGTTGTTATTATTGTTTTATTAAGTATAATCCTTACCCATATGTAATTTAAATCATATCTTACTTTATAATATTCTTTTATAATTAACAAATTTTTATTTTATTTAATATATTATTTATTTAATCCGTATAATACACGAGTTTTTTAAAATTAATTGGTTAATATAGTGGTCTAGTAATATAGTGTTTGCATCCAATAAAAGTGTATGATTTCATATTCTTGCAATTGTAATTTCAGATGACACTAATGTTCCAAAAAATGGTTGGAAAAACAAATGGTTAAAATTAAATGTGAACTACTAGTTAAAATGTCTTGGATAAAGCATGGACAACTATCAATTCTTTTTATATTTTGAAGTGTAAAATAATTGATTAAGTTAATGTCAAAGTCCAGTATCATCTTGAAACAGATGTTCCTCAGAAGACAGTAACTTTGTTTCAAATCAATATCTAGAGTTAGTATACTTTACCTTATTCGTATGAGCTTTATGCTTATTTGATAACATTCATTAAGAGATCATAACTAAATAAAAGTTAAGCTTGTAAATCTTAATATAGTTATGGTATATATGCACTTGCAGATTAATGAGTTTGTAGGTGGAGGTCTAGCAATAGGAATAAGCTTCCCCCATCTGCTTGCTGATCCCACCAGTGCAATCCTATTCTACAAATCATGGACCGACGCTGAGAGTGGCGATCCCACGGGACGCCACCCTCCGATCCTCAGCCTACCGCAACTCGACAACCGCCCACCACCCGCGGCCCCCAATAACACATCCGCCACCATCGAATACTTGCAACAACATTCAAAACTAGCTTCACATTGTGCCACAAAAATGACCACAACCACTTTCAAATTCTCCAATGCAGTGATCAAGCAAGGCCTTTCAAAAGTTTCACATAAATGCCCAAATGCCACACCATTTGAATATCTAACAGCATTATATTGGTTGCAAATCATCAAACTAAAGACCCTTTCACCTATACATTCAATATCTTTATGTGTTGATGCCCGAAATCTCCTTGATGTACCAATTCCTATGAAGTTCTTTGGCAACGCGCTACAGTTTTCGCAGTTGTCTTTACAAAACGAGTTACTAATGGGCGAAAATGGCCTAGCGGAAGCTGTGGCATCTGTCCATCATCATGTGAATGGTATAAAGAAAGATGATATGTTCTCAATGGCCGATTGGGTCGAGAGTTCTCGCGAAGGATTGAATGGTTTGTACCCAAAACCGGTTCAAATGTATGGCCCGGAACTAACTTGTGTCAACATGGATCACTTAATGGACCCAAAAGACGAATATGAGTCATTGGTTTATGGGGCTAAGTTTAGGAACAATGAGAAACCGATGCACGTGAGTTTATGCTTTGGGAAAGCTGAGGGCGCGGGGTTAATCATCGTTGCGCCTTCACCCGAGGGGGGATTGGCGCGAACGGTGACGGTTACGCTGCCCGAAACGGAGGCTGTGAAGCTTTGTGAAGACCCGTTGATAATGGGAATGGAGCCAAGTGTGATTGTGAGTGGAAGGAGATAGTTTACTCTTACAAGGTGGCTTGGTTCAACTCTTCATTTATCCTTCAGAATGTTTTCTTTTTTGGACATTCATTATGTGTAATTTGATTATGTAACGAGTAACTCTCCAAAGTATCTTTAAGACTGTGTTATATGTTTTGTTTTGAAAGAACTAAACGAATTATTGTATTTCATGATAAATCTAATAATGTTTTGTTGCATAATTCCGCACATCCCTCTTAAAACAATCTATGTGTATGTGGTACAATCATCTTAGTAAGTTTTTGTTGAAAGAAGGTTATAAAAACGATTTTGTTTGTCCATGCATCTTGATAAAAAGGCTAGAATCTGAATTTGTTATAATTGCTACTTACGTTGATGATTTTCATATAAGTGGAACTCCCAAGGAGCTCCATAAAGCGATCGAATGCTTGAAAAAAAAATTTGAAATGAAATGCCCCGGAAAGACAAACTTTTGTCTCGAGTTACTAATTGAACATCGAATTCTTGTGCACAGGAAAACTACAGTTAAAAATTGTTGTGAAGATTTCATATGGAAAAATCTCATTCATTAAATACTCTAATGGTTGTAGGATCGTTTGATGTTAAAAAAGAACTATTCCAACCTCCAAAAGATGAAGAAGAAATTATTGGTCCAGAAATATCATACATATGTACTAGTAGTGCATTAATATTTCTTGCTAGCCATACATGACCAGATATATCATTTTCATTTTCATTAAATTTATCAGTAAAATATAGTTAATGCCCGACAAAAAGTCATTGAAATAGGGTAAATAAAATATTTCAATTCCTTTAGGAAACTAAAGATATGGGTTTGTATTTAATCGAAAACAAGTTTGGTTGGTTTTACAGATGCAAGATATATGTCTGATCCTCGTACTGGTCGATCTCAACCTGGATATGTATTCACAGGTGGAGGCATCACGGTTTCATGGTGTTCAGTGAAGCAAAAAATTACAACTTCATCTAACCATGCAAAATTATTGGCAAATCATGAAGTTAGTTGAGAATGTGTTTGGTTGCGGACCGTAATACAATACATCCATGGATCATGTGGTATATCTTCTGGATACGAAGGACCAACAACCATACATGAAGACAACACAACATGTATTGCACAACTTAAAGAAAGATATGTGAAAGGAGATTTAACCAAACACATTAGCCTAAGTTGTCACACTCCGGCTTATAGCGGAAACAGGAGAATGTAACGGACAGGATCGTCATAACACATTGATCACTAATAGAGATGCATTAAATGAAGAAAAACCAACGTGTCATGATGTCACCAGATACAAACGGAGACTTGTGTCATAGTTAGTCAATTCCATGACAAGACATAGTCAAACAAGGAAAATGAATTTAAATCCCACAACCCGGGAACAAGTAAATTGTAAACATGTTCAACAATGATAACCTCAGATAAGACATAATTGTTAGAAACGCTAGAGCAAGTCTAAAAATGCATTTCTTAAGGTCACCACTAAGGTATCATCTCTAGCTATCCTCGATAATTGTTACCTGAAAAAATGTGTTTAAAAAGTCAACATTTTGTTAGTAAGTTCATAGGTTTAAATAATGAATAAATTTGATGTTGTGTAATAGTTTGTAGGACATGAGTGTATAAAATTATAAACAAACAATATCACATGTAAACATGAGCCTAACAACTAAACCTATTACTTACACACAGATCTTGTCGAAACATATTCACCCTAGGGTCCGTCCGTGACCACTGTCAGTCCCAACTAGTATACCAACAAACAAGGGTGGGGGTGTCAGCCCAATAGTACCATCAATACATGTCCGTCGGCTCCAACGCTAGAGTTAAATAGTTGTGAATAAAGAACCACACAGAAAGCTCATGCATATTCCCGATATTTACTTACAAAACAGTAAACACAACAGTTCTAAAGATTAAATGAGTTCACAAAATAAAAAGGGTTGAACATACTTTTCCCCATTAATGTTTATAAATAATTATAATAAAACGAGACCATGAAACTAATCTTGAAATGAGACAAAATAAAGCGAACAAAAAGGTTTCAAAGGATGAGAGCAAACGAACGATCAAACACCTATAATTAATTGCAATAAAATCTTAAAACACGTCTAATGAGCATCGATATATCTGGTCGGTCTCGGGTCGATTCAGGCTCAACACGCGACTCACACTCAACATAAGCGTTTGTTTTATGAAATACATAACTTGTTTGTTTATATTATTAATCACTCAAAATATAAATATATATATATATATATATTCAATTTATTCACTATTATTATTATTATTATTTTTTATAAATAATCCACATGTTCTCATAATATATACATGTAATATATTTTATACTTGGACCCATACTTACACACCTTTATATATGTAATTAGTTCATAGACACATATACGTATACATACACCATATACTTATATGTGTGTATACATATAAACCAACACACTCAACTCACACTCAAGGTTACACATAACACACAACACAACACACAAATCAACACACACTCAAGTCCAACACACACACACATTACATACACAAACTCAAGCACAAATACGCATTGCACACACACAATAATCTTCAGCTGTTGTGTGATGACTCACACACACACATCACATTTCTATTTATATGCATACACGCACACCCCAAACCATTAGAGTACACCACACACACACCTGCACACACACACACACGACACACACAACCCTCACTGTACACACACTTCACACACAGAACACCATTCACACACATATGTTGTCGATATACATGCATAGACAACACCCAGCCATACACCACCGCAACACCACCGCACACCGCCAAACCAAACCGAAAGCAACCGAAGCAAACTGAACAGAAAATAATGAACCAAACACCACAAAACGAAGCGAAAACAAGGTGCATTACAATCAATTACCTACGGAATGACTAAACGGCGAGGCGACGACGATCGACGGCGGCAAAAACATGTGGCAACGGCAGGAGATCTCGCTCCCAGCGCGTTTAGGGTTGCGGGGTGTTGGTCGACGGTTAAGAAATTTTAGATATATAATTTCCAATTTTACACTTTCAACCCTCATCTTTCAATTATTTATTCCATTAATTTTATTTAAATTACAATTTAAACCCTAAACTATTAACTATAAAATGATGATAATAGTAGTAGTAGTAGTAGTAGTAGTAGTAGTAATAATAATAATAATAATAATAATAACAATAATAATAATAATAATAATAATAATAGTAATAATAATAATAGTAATAATAATAATAATAATAATAATAGTAATAATAATAATAGTAATAATAATAATAATAATAATAATAGTAATAATAATAATAATAATAATAATAATAATAATAATAATAATAATAATAATAATAATAATAATAATAATAATAATAATAATAATAATAATAACAATAACAATAATAACAATAATAATAATAATAATAATAATAATAATAATAATAATAATAATAAAATAATAATAATAATAATAATAATAATAATAATAATAATAATAATAATAATAATAAATAATAATAATAATAATAATAATAATAATAATAATAATATAATAATAATAATAATAATAATAATAATAATAATAATAATAATAATAATAATAATAATAATAAATAATAATAATAATAATAATAATAATAATAATAATAATAAAATAATAATAATAATAAATAATAAAAATAATAAATAATAAAATAATAATAATAATAATAATAATAATAATAATAATAATAATAATAATAATAATAAAATAATAATAATAATAATAATAATAATAATAATAATAATAATAATAATAATAGTAGTAGTAATAATAGTAATAATAATAGTAGTAATAATAGTAATAATAATAGTAATAATAATAGTAGTAATTATAGTAATAATAATAGTAGTAATAATAGTAATAATAATAGTAATAATAATAGTAGTAATAATAATAATTATAATAATAATAATAATAATAATAATAATAATAATAATAATAATAATAATAATAATAATAATAATAATAATAATAATAATAATAATAAATAATAATAATAATAAGAGTAAATTACACTAATGGTCCCTATGGTTTTCTATAATAGTGTTCATTGCTATATTCTCCCATATCCATTCAGGAATTTACAGTTGTTGTAATAGTCCTGACGGTTTTTGATGTTTGGCCTTAACTTGAAGTCAAACATTCACTTACATACGTCGTAATGTCTTTCTTCATACCTAGCCACCAATATAACTCCTTAAGATCTTGGTACATCTTGTCTACACCAGGATGAATAAAGTATTTCGATTTGTGTGTTTCGCTCATAACTAAGATTCAAAATTTCCCCACTTAGGTACCATATGTGATCCACAAAATATCATACGCCGTCTCCCTTATAGTTCATTTGTTTATCCAAACCACGAAACTCCTCACTTGCAATATTCTCTTCCTTTAGTGCTTCACCTTGTACTGTTAAGATTTGAGTCTTTAGATTTAATTGAATGGTCATTCCCAAAGCTCGTGCACGTAACGGTTTAACACGTTCCTTTCTACTCAAGACGTTAGCCACCACATTTGCCTTTGTAAGATGGTAGCGGATTCCACCCATCTCTTTTGGTGCCTATTTAGTTCCTTTTGGTCAAAAAAACATGTAGGAGGCTTTTGTGGCTAGTACAGATGACACACTTCGTGTCGTACAGATAATGTCTCCAAATCTTAAAAGCGAACACTACAACGCCCTTAAAAGCGAACACTGCAACGCCCTTAACGCCCAATTCTAAGTCATGAGTTATATAATTTTTCTCATGATTTTTGAGTTGTTGATAGGCTTAAGCATTCACCTTATCCTATTGCATTAGAAGGCAACCAAGCCTTGATGTGATGCGTCGCAGAATGCCACGAAATCATTTGACCCATCAGGGAGGGTCAATATCAACGTGTTGCACAACTTCTCTTTTAACGATTGGAAGACCCCTTCTTACTTATAACTTTCTTATCCTTTTATGCTAGCATCATCAATGGTTGACCCATCTTTGAGACGTTCATAATGAATCGTTGATGATACCCGGCCAATCCTGATAATTACCAGATTTCTGAGCGTGTTTTAGGTGCATCCAACTTCTTAACTGCATCTATTTTTTAGGATCAACGTGAATTCCCTTCTCAGTAATCACATGACCAAGAAACTTCACTTCACGCAACCAGAAATCACACTTAAAGAATCAGCGTAGAGTTTTTTTTGAACAACTTCAGTATCACCCTCCGATGTTTCTCGTGATCATCTTCTCTTTGTGAATAAATGAGGATATCTTCTATAAACATGATTACAAACTTATCCAGGTATGATTTATATACTCGGTTCATCAAGTCCATAATATTGCTGGTGCGTTTGTCAAACCGTAAGACATAACTAAGAATTTGTAGTGTCCAAAACGAGTCCTAAAAGCTGTCTTTGGTATAAAGTATTCTTGAACCCTCAACTGATGATAACCTGATCGAAGGTCGATCTTTGATAAATGCGTCGCTCCTTGCATCTGATCAAATAGATCATTAATCGTGTGAGGAGGATATCGGTTATTGATAGTTAACTTGTTTAACTTCCGATAGTCAATACACATTCGGAATGATCTATCGTTCTTTTTGACAAGGAAAATTAGTGCTCCCCATTATGAGTGGCTAGGTCGAATAAAACATTTATCCAAAATCTTTTGTAGTTGATTCAACAATTATCGATAGGGTTTCTTTACGACATGACTTGCCTCTTGAATCAAATCAATCCGAATTTCTACCTGACGAGGAGGGGCAATCCTGTTAAACCACGAGAAAGATCTCTGGAAGATCCTACAAAGTGAGAATATCTAATAACTTTCTTTCTCCTGCCTTCTTTTCCTCAATGATTATTCTTTAGCCATTTGTCATTTCTAAATAATAACTAGTTTTTAAACAACTGGGGTTCATGCCAAGAAAAGGAACAAACTAAGAAGAAACGAAGCTAGTATCCATTTCGATATAAAAAAAAATAGAAGCTTATTGATTATCTAAAAGATATGTGCCCGTAACAACATTTGGGTCGTGGCAAGCGTCATTCGCTCCGGTCACAAATGCACAACCGCGTGCTGGATTTCCATGGTTCATATGTCCTTGACTTTCATAATTTCACTATCCCAGATTCCCAAGTATAGCCATCACCTGATTCTGATTGTTTCCAACTTGTCCTCGTGCTCAGTTCAGCCTAGGGTACGTGTTACGGTAATGATCGGGATTCCTACATTCATAGCATCCACCTTGAAGGCTTGCCGCCCTAACAGCATTAGCCGACATAACTGCGTTCACAAACTTGGCCGTCTTACCTACCTTAGCACTAGATTGCTTATTTGATTGTCCACTATTCTCTACTACTGCTCATTAGATTTTCCTCAATGTCATTGTACGTTCCATCTCGTAAGTCAAGATACTTGTCTTTTAGATTACAGTAGTTACCATTCCACAAATCTATGTAACCAATCTCCAGATGTACCACTTAATCCGCTTTGTCACACCAGCTTTGCCAACTCATGGAGTATTTTAGTATAAGGAGCATGACCTGACTCCACCATTACATGATTCCATAATTCCATTTCTAACTTTTACATCTCATTCATGGGTAGTTGGCCTCAATCAACAAAGATTTGAACTCATCCCGAGTTATGGCTATCGTAACCTCCCTACCTCAAGCATGAGCTTGGATATTCTACCATGTTAGTGCTTTACCCCTAACGAGCAAGCAACATACTTCATCTTCTGGTTTTCATCATGTCATGAATTCCTTATGTATACAGCCAATCCTGTCTCCAATACCAATGGCTACCACATTATCATTTCTACCATTTCCTACTCCAATCCATCAAGATCATCATGTAGCCCAGTTCAGGCAAATCCTTAGTATATTGTTGATGCTTATATATAGGGTTCCTCGCGGCGTTTCCATCATATCCACGATATACCACGGACGGTGCTTAAACTGGTTACGTGATAATCAATTACTCCATCAAGGTATAATGCTAGAACATTCAAGCCGTCAATGCTTCAAGTCTTAAGATCAATAAACAAATTAATACATGTGCAAGAAGTATCATTACTCTGCTACAACTCTTCGAAGACCACGTGCATTTCAAAGAAATAGTCAATTGCATAATCATGGAAATGCTGGAAAGAGCAACATCTCATAGGGACTATGACCAATGTCATAATATGAGTCATATGAAGGCTCTAGGTAGTTTAGAACTTACATAAGAGTAAAGGTAATAAATGTGTTTACACCATCAATGAAGTCTATGAGGACTAAGACTCTAGTGTCCCAACATATAGAATGGGGGATTTGTATTAACTATGACTATTATCTCATGACAAGATTTGCAAGGCTTCACATGCACTGCAAATTACAATTACGTGTGCACCCGTAATGGTAATTTGCTTTGCATGGTCACCCCCAGCTCCTCCTATCTGAGTTAACCTATCTTATCAACTACAGAGTATTATCCATGATTGGAGTATCAAGGATATGGTTACTAACCAAATGTTAATTAATCAAAGTTGTATAAAGGAATCCATTGAGAAAAATTCACTTAATCAAGGAACAATCGAAGGAATTCATGTATTTTAATCTGAAATTTGATGAAGTAGTCATCTAATCTGAGTACGTCGCGTCTCTTGTCTACTAGTATCGTCTTAGCCAGCATGTTCGTATTCCAAGTTTCAACCCAACAAGTCATGAATAAAGGCACTTATAGCAAATGTCACATCGACAGACGCACAGAATAAAGGTTGGCTCATCAACTTAAGTCTTTACAAGAATTCTTACAGTAGCACTTATTAATCCAAACCGAATATAAGTTAAATACATAACAAAAGTATGTGCTTACCTAATGCTTTCTCAAGGTAAAAACAGATGATATAATGCCCACAACTATCTCAAAAAAGTATATCACATGCAGTTTGTAAGACAAGACAGGTTATATAAGCATAGCCAATAATGCACTTACAATGTTCACATGTATATTATCTCACATATAATCCTATTATGCATACTACATGTGGGTTCCTAGGTTATAGTCTAGGCGAATAATCCACCTAATTCTTTATAACCAATGGCTCTAATATCAATCTGACACACCCCCGCTTATAGCGGAAACACGAGGATGTAACGGATAGTATCGTCATAACACGTTGATCATTAATAGAGATGCGTTAAATTAGGAAAAACCAACGTGTCATGACGTCACCCGACACAAACGGAGACTTGTGTCGTAGTTAGTCAATTCCACGATAAGACATAGTCAAACAAGGAAAATTAAAATGTATCCCACAACCCGAGAACAAGTAATTGTAAACATGTTTAACAATGATAACCTCAGATAAGACATAATTGTCAAAAACGCTAGTGCAAGTCTTAAAATGCAAGGTCACCACTAAGGTATCGTCTCTGGCTATCCTCAATGATTGTTACCTTAAAATATGTGCTCAAAAAGTTAATATATTGCTAGTGAGTTTGCAAGTTTAAATAAAGAATAAAATATGATGCTATGAAATAGTTTGTAGGACATGAGTGTATACAGTTATAAGCAAGCAATATCATATGTAAACACGAGCCTCACAACTAAACCTATGATGTACACACAGATCTTATCGGAACATATTCACCCTAGGGTCCGTCCATGATCATTATAAGTCCCAACTAGTATACCAACAAACAAGGGTGGGGGTGTCAACCTAATAATACTATCAATACCTGTCCGTCGGCTCCAACACCAGAGTTAAATAGTTGTGAATAAAGAACCACACAGAAAACTCATGCATGTTCCTGATATTAACTTACAAACTAGTAAACACAACAGTCCCAAAGATTAAATGAGTTCACAGCATAAAAAGGATTGAACGTACTTTTCCCCCTTGATGTTTATAAATAATTATAATAAAACGGGGCCCAAAACTCACCTTGAAATGAGACAAAATAAAGCGAACAAAAAGGCTTCAAAGGATGAGATCAAACGAACGATCAAACACCTATAATTAATTGCAATAAAATCTTAAAACACGTCTAATGAGCATCTATAAATATGGTCGGTCTCGGGTCGGCTCGGGCTCAACGAGCGACTCATACTCAGCATAAACGTTTGTTATATGAAATATATAACTCTTTTGTTTATATTATTAATCACTCAAAATATATAAATATAATATATGTATATATATTTACAATTGACTACTTATTCCCTATTATTATTATTTTTTATAAATAATCCACGTGTTCTCATAATATATACATGTAATATATTTTACACTTGGACCCATACTTACACACCTTTATATATGTAATTAGTTCATACACACCCACTATTATTTATATACATATACATACACCATATACTTATATATGTATATATATAAACCAACACACTCAACTCACACTCAAGGTTACACACAACACATAATATAACAGAGAAATCAACACACACTCAAGTCCAACACACACACTTTACTTACACATACTCAAGCACAAATACACATTGCACACACACATCACATTTCTATTTATATGCATACACACACACCCCAAACCATTAGAGTACACTACACACACACGACACACACACCCTACACACACAACCTTCATTGTACACACACTGCACACACACACAACACCATTCACACACACACACACGCTATCGACATACATTCACACACAACACCCTGCCACGACCACACCACCGCACACCGCTAAACGAAACCGAAAGTAGCCGAAGCAACCCGAACAAGAAAAATAACGAACCGAACACCACGAAATGAAGCAAAAAAAAGTGCATTACGATCGATTACCTACGGAATGACTAAACAGCGAGGCGACGACGATCGACGGTGCCTAGAACATGTGGTAAAGGCAGGAGATCTCTCTCATGGCGGGTTTAGGGGGGGTGTTGTTCGACGGTTAAGAAATTTTAGATATATAATTTTCAATTTTACACTTTGAACCCTCATTTTTCAATTATTTATTCTCTTAAGTTTATTTAATTTACAATTTAAACCCTAAACTATAAATAATAATAATAATAATAATAATAATAATAATAATAATAATAATAATAATAATAATAATAATAATAATATAATAATAATAATAATAATAATAATAATAAATATAACAATATTAATAATAATAATGTTAATGGTAACTATGCTAATAATGATTGATATTAATAGTTATTTATTTATATAGTATTTATCTAATTTATCTTTATATAAGATTAGGGTTGATGCGCAAAATTAATAAGAGCAAGGATCGAGGTCGGAAATGAATCGATTAAGTGAGAAAAAATAAATGCACAAGGAGAGATAACGAGATTTAACTCAATTGACGGACCTACTAGTGACGGATGTCACATGAGTTCTTTTTCACACATGATTTACAAAAGAGTGGTGAAGTTGTCGTACAACAAATCCGTCCTAGCTAAAATTTGACTGACTTGTTTACGAAAACATTTCGGACCTCAACATTCAGAAAGTTGGTTCATAGGATAGGTATGCGCCGGCTGAACAAGCTTAACTAATATGGGGAAGAAATACATGCTAATAATGTGTCATAAATAACAATTTATTAGCTATCAATATAGAAAAAAATAAAAAAATTTTGTTCATCTAAATGTGAATTACAAAGCTTATATTTATGGACTTTTCATTAATAGAACAGTACTACTTAATATGAGAGTTAAGTGTGTAAAAAGTCACCAATTTAAGTTGCACGTAGTGGAGAGTCATAATAATGGTACATTAATAACATATCGATCTATTCAAATAAAATAAGGTTTTGAGTTGACACTTGTAATAATATTAAACCTTCTAAGCCTTATTTTTCCGTTTGCTCTCATATTAAATATTTAAATTAACTACTAATTATATTATTTAATTATTTTGAGATTAAAATAGCTTTTAATAAATTAAGAAAGAGTTCTATTTTTAAATATAATTTCCAAAGCAACAATCCTTTGTATAACATAAGTAATTTTTTAAAATATCAAACTTTATTAAAAATACAAAATATTTAAAATCAATGTTTTTAGAAATTAAATTATTTATGAACCATAAAAAATTAAAACTCAAATTTATAATAAGAAATTTTTAGAAAATGACATTTTTTAAAATGTTTTGATTTAGAATGAATTTTTTAAATTCTTTTAGCTAAAAAAATATAAAACAAAAGTTCAAAGGAAATAATATCATTGTTTTATTATTTATAATCCTTACTCATATGTAATTTCAATCATATCATATTTTAAAAATATCATTTTATAATTAATATTTTTTCATTACTAATTATTTACTATTTTATTTATTCAACTCGTATAATGCACAGCATACTAACCTAGTTATTATATATTATCTAATTATATTAATTGTAAGTTTTTTGATTCAAAATAAATATGAATATATAAGTATATTAAACTTGGATGTTGTTTCTACAGTATCGACATCCAAGTGGTCCATGCGGCATAATTATATTGGTCCACAACATTTTTTGTATATTTTAATATTTTTCATAGGTAAGTTTATAGTTAAGATGACTAGAATTATTATTATTATTATTGTTACTATCTATTAAAATTACAATGTGATGAATAGTAATTTTGATAATCAGAACCGTTCATTTTTAATCTACGGTGGATCAGTGATGATGGTGGTTGTTTGACACCTGCCTTCGTACGTGTTTCCTTCTTTGTTGTTTGAGGTACACCTATGTACCCCCTCCTCATACATGTGTATCTCTATCCCTTTGAGGTTAGAGAGAGAAAGCAAAATCGACTGAGAGAACTTGAAAGAAGAGAGGAAAGTTGAGAAGACAACCGACCACTGATTTAGAGCGCTACTTGCTACCAGCATCGATGGTCCATGATGATGCTTTGTTATCTACTATTCATCCATCGTAGGTGGGTTTTTTTGTCCTGAGGGTTTGATTTTATCAATTATGGAACTTTTTTCACGAAAAGTTTTCAGATTTTCTATTCAGATGGACCGAAGAAAGGGTCTAAAGATTCAGTCCAATAGGTCTGTAGTTTTTCAACACAAACTTCAAGTTCTAGGGTTCGTATGTGTGTTAATCAAAGGGGTTGTTTGGGTTGGGCAATGGAAGGGTCTGAAGATGGTTTTCAGCTTAATTTTTAGGGTTCTTAAATGTTTAAGGTTAACGTTTACAATTTTTTTTTAATTCCAAGTGGGATCCATTTAACTTCTTTCTTCCTCAAGATGAAGATCAAGACTGCTTTATTGGTTTTAACCAATATTACCTTTACATAGTTGTAATTTCTTCATCATTGTGCTTTTACTTTTATTTGATTTAGATAGCTGTTACTAGGTGTCAATGAAGCTCAAAGAAACTTTCTTGCACCATAATGCCATTGAAGTGGTCATGTGAAATTTGGTCATACTTTTAGACTTTGGTTAATACATTCCACCATTATCAATAACTACGCCCCCAAAAGGTATTAAGCTTCTTCAATTTTTCTAGATAATGTTCATGATTGGAGGCTGTTTACACATCTCAAAATCCTTAATGGTTTGAAAAATGTTCTTTTTTTTTGGTTTGAGAGTGGTACTAGAGTGGTGAAGGTATAATCTATGTTTTACTTGAGCAATTCAAGAGAATTCTGTTAATATGTTGCTTACATTCTCATTGTTAGCGTAACACTTTATAAACAATAAATTAAATTGGATAAAATTGTACTTAGTTTGTAATTTTTTTTTGTTAATAACTTTCTTATAAAACTAAGATTAAATAGGGTGCTAATTTTGACTTGGCTTCATTTTAATTTCTCTGTTTGATATAGGTCCCCCATGGACATATGTTAAAAGGGTTAATACGAAGATTCATGTATGGCACTGGGTTTACTTATTGAGGCCAAAAAAAGTTGCTAGAGCAACAATGTTTAATGCTAAAGTTTTGGTAACCCCTAACTATAATATTTATAAAATATTCTTTTTTCAATTGTATTTGATTTCTTACTTAAGTGTTTATGCTTAAGTTATTTAGTCTTTGCTTTGTAAATTCCAGATGTTACAGTGCCATTTCGTTGTTGATTTTGTTATATCAAGTTTTATATAAAACACATTTGACTCCTAATGAGACATATCAATAAAATAGGGGTAGGGATAATGAATGTGTGTATCATTTGTTCCCACTTCTACCTTTATTTAATTGGGGTTTGAACCAGTGCAGCAACACATGTTGGTTATTTTTATTGTCTATCATTAAAGTTCTTTGGATGTATAAAAGGTTGGTTATTTTTACTGTCTATCATTGTCACATGTTGGTTATTTTTACTGTCTATCATTAAAGTAATTTAGATGTATAAAAGGTTGGTTATTTTTAGTGTCTATCATTGTCACATGTTGGTTATTTTTACTGTCTATCATTAAAGTAATTTAGATGTATAAAAGGTTGGTTATTTTATTGTCTATCATTGAAGTTCTTTAGATGAATTATATAGGTTTTAAGTTGAAAGTTTTACAGTATAAACTTGGCTTCAAACTCACAAAAAAGAAAATTAATGGTCTTTGATTACAGTTTGGTGCTCAAAATGCAGGGATGCCATAACATAGGTTTTGCCAACCGAAAAAGTAAATTGGAGCATAAATAGTGTCCACTAAACGCATTGTTCGCAATTGGATTTGTTGCAACAATTAGGTAAGTTTACCACCCTTAATTGTGTACCCTAATTTGGATAGTGTTGTCATTTGAGACCTATTATTCAAGGAGGTTGATTTAATCTCTTAAAGTAAAAATGTTTTAGGTTTTGTTTTTCTAATCAGTGTAATTTGAGTTTTTCACTTCCAGATTCTTCAGCCATATTCCGATGGTTCCGTGAATGCAGTTGGTTTTTATCTGTTGACTGAGGACTTCATGTGGTATGAACAGTTGACTGGTTTGTTGTCAACTTTGAATATAATATAAACTATATATATTTGTTTGGTTTTATAATCTATGAAAGTGGTATCAAGTAAATTGGTTACTAAAGAAAAACTTGGCCCAATTTTGTAACAATTCGCACAAATGTTGACCTCAAAATCAACTCTCCTCACCTCAGAGTTTATTTAACAAAATTTAATTTAGCCACTGATATAATTTTAGCATATTCGAGCGACCCTTAGGTGCGATTTTTTTTTTGCGTTCAATCCATTTTGCATTATAGCATTAACTATTGTTTAACTCATAGAACCACAGAGGCATTCAGTCATGTAGTTTAACTCAGAGAAGCATTCATTCAATTCTCAATTAAAGCATTCAATCAATTTTTTTTTTTTTTTTTTTTTGCATCCAATGGATTTTTTCACTAGGCCATTCACCATTTTCTATCTCCATTGAAACCAGCAAAGAAAATCCAACATTTAAATCTAGGTAGTAATTCATGTTAGTTCATTTGATTTTGTATGAGAATTAGAGATGAATTGATGTGTTATAACTTTTGCGTTTAGCCATTTCGATCGTTCCAGATTAATGTTTCAATATGATGTTATTATTTTTTCTTATGCATAGATTTTATATTTTAGGCTTCTAAATGATAAAGAGAATGCTCTTCAAAAGGTACTCCAATGGGTCCAAATTCTGAAGTAGGAGATTGCGTCCAAGGATATAGAGTCGCAAGTTATTCTATGATTGTTCATTTAAGATTTGTCCTTTGGGTCATAACTATATTTCGTATATAAATATATTCTTTTATTTGTAGATTCTTCAACATAGAGCTTGCTGTCACTGAGCTTAACCTGTGGATACTCAATCTTGTAAGTATAAACAAAAAGTAAGCAAAATCCTGGATTGTCATTATAGGCTTGTTGTGACAAAACAACATAAATGCTTATATTATTTTTAGTTGGTTAAAGAACTGTTGCAGATTATAAAACATCGACTGGTGTACTTTTATGTCCTCTTTGTCACAATCGTTAATAATAAAAAATTGCTATAATGGTAAGAACGCGGTAGTTAGACAATGTGCATTAAACTGAGCATCGGTTTATCCCGTCTTCAAAGCGCGCAACGCGCGCTCGGGATACAACACTAGTTGAATTAATATACAAGTGAAGCCACTGCCTTGGTGGTAGTGTGCACCTGCCAGGGATCCAAGGTCACAGGTTTTAGGCTATGTTTGATTTCACTTATTCAGTCAAAAGGTGCTGACCGGGTAAGAGATTGTTTCAACACTGACCGGGTAATGAGAAAAATATGCATGGGTCAGTGGTGTCGGACCGGGTCAGACGCGTAATAGTGGAAATCAAACACGCTGACCGGTCAAAATATCTGACAGGTCAGTGGGTCAGACATTTTAACCGGGTCATAAGCAAATCAAACAGCCCCTTAGTCCCATTTCCTCTGGCTGTAGGAGACATTAATTTTTTCCCCTCTATTTTCTTTCAGTGTTTTCTAAAATTCGCTTTTTAATTTTTTTCTGTTTATTATTTGTTGGTTTCTTTATATATATATATATATATATATAGAGGATTGGGTTCATGTAAGAACCCTAAGAAATTGTAAGAACCTTTTAACCCAAGATCTATTCATTGATTTAATATTAAAAAATATAGATTTCATTTGAATAGTGAAGATGACATAAAGGGTGTATTAGTCATTTACTCTTTTTTTGCTTTATGCTTTTGTCAGAAACATCATTTCAAAGATTTTTTCTTTTTTATTTTTTCTTTGGTTTAAACATACCATAATCTTCTCTCTTTCATCTCCACCCCACCGCCACCTGCACACCACCACACCATACCAGTCGTCGCCCCCGCCACCATCATCGCCGCCACAACTGCCACCAACACCGCAACCTTTCTCTCATTTCTTGTTTCCGATTTGTTATATTTTGGCAGATTATATGGTACAACAACACCGCAACCTTTCTCTCATTCGTATAGTGGTGCAAGATTATATTTGTTAATACTGACGTTTGCAAGATTATATGAAGATTAACATTGTAACTTCTTGGTTTTCTTATAGCTTTGTTATATGGTACAACAATGTAACATTGTAATATGATTTAACTACGTACGAATAAAGAAAAACGAGGAATAAACAGTGCTTAAACGCCCAAACAGTTATAATGCGCCTAATTTTTACGTTGGTTTACAGTGATGTAACTAAAACGCCCAAACAGTCTTTAAGCTTCCAAACAATGCTCAAACGCCTAAACAGTTGTAATGCGCCTAATTTTTACGTTGGGTTACATTGGTTTACGTTTAACGTAACTAAAACGCCCAAACAGTCTTCAAGCTTCCAAACAGTACTCAAACGCCTAAACAGTTGTAATGCGCCTAATTTTTTAAGTTGGGTTACATTGGTTTACAGTGAAGTAACTAAAACGCCCAAAGAGTCTTCAAGCTTCCAAACAGTGCTCAAACGCCTAAACAGTTGTAATGCGCCTAATTTTTACGTTGGGTTACATTGGTTTACAGTGATGTAACTAAAACGCCCGAAGAGTCTTCAAGCTTCCAAACAGTGCTCTAAACAGTTGTAATGCGCCTAATTTTTACGTTGGGTTACATTGGTTTGCAGTGATGTAACTAAAACGCCCAAAGAGTCTTCAAGCTTCCAAACAATGCTCAAACGCCTAAACAGTTGTAATGCGCCTAATTACATTGGTTTACAGTGGTGTATTCTTATTATATTAGTGTAACATATGTTTTTAGATGTTGTAGAATAGTTTTTAAGTGTTTGAAATACTAATTACAATGATGTAGCTATAGACATCCAATCTAAATCAACAAAAAAATATTGAGACTATATGAGATTAAAGAGAAAAATTTATAAAAAAATAATATAGTATTAAAAAGTTATAAATGTATAAAAAAATTAGGTGTAAAGTTATTTTTATAAAAAAGAAAAAAATATAGGAGGAAAGATAAAGTTAGGTGGTGACACTTGTCACCACCATATTCAACCTGAATTTTATTGGGTTGGTGAAATGACCAAATTGCCCTTTTCTATTAGAAAAGTCAAATGGACACATGTCATGATCTCATTTCTTGTAAAATAAATCAATGGATTATATTGGGTTAAAGGGTTCTCACAATAAGATAGGGTTCTCATTAGAACCTTACCCTATATATATAATTTTATCTTCTTTATATTTATTACCTTTTGTCTTTCATATATGTCTTTTATTACATTTTTGTTTTGTTTTTAATTCTTTTTTGTATCACATAAGAATGTACAGTTATGTGAAATTTTCATGCGAAGATGAAAGTATCACACAACTTTTTCATAAATACCCAATATCATTTTCTTAACATGGCCTGAAAACTCCAACATCAGCGCGCGAGTTTCATTACTTTTAACAGAGTAAATCACATAAATCGACCTTAATCTTTATAACTAATCTCGATTTTCACCATTTATCTTTACTAATTAAACTAAACAACCTTTATGTACATGCTTTGTTTCATATTTGGTTCTTTAGTCTAACGGTTGTTAGTTTGTATCGTTAAGTTAGGTCAAATGATAATTACATGAGGGGTAGATGTGTACAAAAACATCCATGTGGAATTCCAAAACAAATCGACATATTAGAAAAATATTATCAATAAAATGTTAGGACCAACGAGCAACACCTCAAACAAGTTTATAATAAAAATGATTGTATCATATGGTTTATTAATAATAAACTTAATACATTTAACTTGTAACATAAATATATATAGAATCATAAGCAAATATTTTTATAACAAAATCGTAAGCATTGGCATAGCCAAGTGTTTCAAAAGAGACAACCAAAAACATAATTGTTCCAATCATAAATGCAAAACAATACAAAATAAAAAACAATTCAAAACATTTAACCATCTAAATTAAATTTATCCTTGGCACGTGCAAGTTCTGCTTATATGTTTTGTGGCCGCACTTACTATTGTGTTTTCTTTGACAATCTTTCATTTTTTTTCACATATCTAAGTTCTAAACAAACTTCTTCCTTATGTTGGTGGACTGATTGTTGTTGATACTTTGATCACACTAACTTACCTTTGATGGAGTAAACCTTGAAACTGTAAACAATTTTTCATAACGCTAACCTATAAACAAGTAGTATCTAAATTTTTGGTTGTGCAACTTGTTGACCACTTCTTGCCATATCCCAAACTATCGTCACTGCATCCTTGCATGAAATGCTAATATATCAGTCTCACGGTTTTATTGATAAAAATAAAGTTGTATAGTATAATTAGTAAAGATTAAAATTAATAAATAAAATTAATTACAAAGATAATGATTAAAATTAACAAATATATTTTGGTTATTTGTTGAACATAAATCTTTCTTCATGTTCATGAGTTCATGATGCTTGGTTTGGGCTGGGCTTAGCTAATGAACCTCCAGCCCATTTAGATACTCTCTGTCTGTCAGTGCCAAATTTCGACTCTCTCTCGTGTGTAAAATTCTTCAAGACCTTCTCCATTGTCGTTCATCAATCGAAGATCATCTTGACATCAGATCCACCATTTTCTAAGGTTTGTCTGCATCATTTCCTTCATCCTATGTTTAATTCATTAAGTTCCTTATTTGTTTTTGATCTTTAAATCCTACAAGCTAGCATCAAGTATTGCCTAATTACAAATTACAAATTAGGTCGATTAAAGTTCCAATTTGGGTTTTTGTGTCGTGATTATGGGTATGTCGAGGTAATCGATGTTAGGCTTTCGTAACAGTAAAAGAATATGTGATTACAAGCATGAATTAATGATGTTTGAAAATTAGGTTTCTTAAAAGCTGATCTGCCAAATGGCAAACAATGTTTGTGCTTGTAAAGCCTTAAATGTAATTTGATTTCGTCACAGTGTTTTTGATCCAATGAAACTACATGTTTTGCCCTAAAATGTTGATTTTGACTTCTTGATACTGATACTGGGTGCTTTATATTTGGTAGCTAGTGGGTAGTATATACTATAGAATCAATTTGAGTGATGAGGTTGAGCTTTAAATGCTGATGATATTAGTTTGTGTTTGAATCTTTGAAGCCAATGGCGGAGGCTGGGAATTCGATGCTATATTCTCTTCTCCTCTTTGTTGTTACTCTCTCGCTTCAAGAAATGTATAGAGGGAAGTTAGCATCTTCAGAACTATTCACCATACTTGGAGGATTCACTAGTTCTCTGGTGTTTCTTTTCTTACTGACTGTGAGTTCTTTGTTACTTGCAATGATATATGTGAATTTGTATGGCTTAATGCACTTTGTTAATGGGTTTAGTTTTCTGTTACTTAGGTTGTTAATATTGGAAATTGTGATTTGGTTATTACCCTTCTTTGGCTTCAAATGGCTTTCAGTAGTCAACATTACTTTTTATTCTCTTTGTGCAACAACAGTCGGTACTTGCACAAAATGTAAAGCCTCATGCTTGTTCGGCCATATGCATTGTGCTTGTATGTGGTGAGATAGATATTGTAGGAGAGTTATGAAATAGTAAGTTTATCCACATATGAACAGATAGGTGGGAATGTAACATTGACAACAACTGAAAAACTAACGATGATGAAATACTTAAAACACCTGCCGATGAGAAAAACATTTCAGGAGCTTTTATTTGGTAAGTCATCTTATAATAAATAATGAGGTAATAACTTATATGGTAATTTTGTGCAAGAAAATAGAAGGAAAAACAGAAAGAAGATAGAAATAGTGTTTTCTAGGGTTTGAAACCTTGGTCTCAACACAGGATAATTGTTAAATTTCTGATTTCCTTCATTAGCCAGTTTTGTAAACAAGGCCCATAACCATACCCAGTATTTCCCATTCATAGCAAAGCTACTGATGGGGTTTGGGGATTTTTGTAAACAAGAAAAACATTAAAATCAAGTTTATAATTTAAACCCACCATTCGTGTTTGATAAACAGAATTTGGTTTTGCGTAACAGAAATGGTTGTCAATTTAAGCACTGTTTTTCAATTTGGTTTACACTTTTGTCCTGACACATTCTCAACTGTGACCCAAAAATAAAAAGGTAAAGCAGACACATTGCCTTTTGAAGGTGGGTGTGCGTAATTTTCATGTTTATTTGTATTTTAGATTTCCCAAATGCAAAAATGTACATGAATATGAATACCGTAAGTATGAATACTTCATTGCCTTACATGGTGATTTATTGAAAATTTGCTAGCAAAATTGTTGTATAAACATTATATATATGATTGCTGGTTATGTTTAAGTGCGTACTTGGTTCTCCTCTTTTTGCAGTTCATTGGAAACTACCAGGAAACTTCTGGGGTTAAAACTGGATGGGGTGCTGGTGAGTTGATATTAGGTTTTTGGCTTGTTTAGAGGTGTTGATCTCGACCCATTCACTTATGTGTGGGTTGAACTTTTGTTATGTTTCTATCGCAACGGACCAAACGGGTAAAATAAAAAGTGGCTCATAAGGAAAGGGGTGGAACAGGCCAAAAGTTGTCTAAGTGTATTTTTGCTGTATAAAACTTCCTGATCACTTTACCAAAAAGATTATTTCATTATTACTTATTTGTAATCATATTTGATGCACTAATATTCCATTTTCAAAATCAAAATTTAGGCGAAATATGTTTCGGGTCAGCCCAACCTGACCTATATTGCCATGCACCAAAACTTACCCATTATACAACTCACCTGACCTGCCATTTTGCTTCCTTATGCCTGAAAATAGCTTGTAGTAGTAATTACCAGCATGTGAAAGCTGTTAAAGTTGAAAATTTTGATTCCCATTTGAAGCTCGTTGAACAAGTTGGTCTTAATTCAGTAATTGATGAAGCATTAGTAGTTATTAATTAATTTGTATTTTTTGTATCTACAGTTATTCTAGCGGAGGCTGTTGCTCTTGTTGCTGCTAGCACTGTGCATCGAGTTTGCATAACAACTTGGTACCTTAGCTTCTCAAATATATTTCTTTACAATTCAATTCTTTGTATACTTATGAAAACTTATGAGTCTGGTTATCTGTCAAAATTGTTGGCACAGGTCCGATCTTGAAAGCAATACAAACTAGAAAACAACTCAAGAATATTAAACGACACAAGAATAATATTTATTGATATATCAATGAAAGCACCACTTAATTACAAAGACTTTAACCCCTATATATACTAAACAAACTTGGAGACTAAGTTACCTACCTAGATTTAAATTAAGAAACAAAATCAAAACAAATCAACTAATTTATCTACCAAATCAAACTAAATTAGGTAACTAAATCAAACTCAAACAATTAAATAAATAACTCTACTAATTATCCCCTCTAAATATTAGATATTGACAAGATTATCCAACAATCACCCCCCTAATCTTGTCTTGCACTATGCTTCACAGTAATGCCGGTCCGTCATCCTCTTTTCGGGTCAAATTAACCTCCTCCTTTTGCTCCCATTTAGGACATTCCGACACATAATGTCCGAGCTCACCGCATTTGTAACATCTGATGTGACTTTTATCCCGTTGAACTCTACCACCTCCATGACCTCTCCCGGACCCCCGACCTCTACCTCGGCCACGTCCAAAGTCTTCTCGGTTTGAGCTCTCACAACCACAAAGTTCACACTTATGGTCCTTTTCTTTTCCCTTGCCATCAATGTTTGCAAGTAACAATTTCCCATGTGTATCACCTTCTTCAGCCGGCTTCTTGATATGTTCCTCAAAAGCTTTAAGTCTCCCGATGGCTTCCTGAAAGGACATGGTATTTAGATCCGCAAACTGTTCTATGGAGGCTACAATCGCTATGAATTTTTCAGGCACCGATCCAAGAAGTTTCTTTACAAGCTTCTTGTCTTCTATGGTACGCCCGAAGCTATTGAATTTCGAGATGAGTTGGCTTATTTTCCCTGAAAAATCATCAACTGTCTCCCCATCCTTCATCTTTAATGCTTCAAACTCAGATTCAAGAGTACTAAGCCTTGCCTCCCTTACACGTTCCACACCAATATATAGGGTCTGCAGGGCATCCCAGATTTTTTTAGCAGTGGTGTGATGTGATACTTGGAGAAGAATATCCTCGGGAATCGCCTGAAACAATAGTGCTATCGCCATGTCATTCTTTTTTTCTTCTACTTTTGTTCCCTCTCTTGGTTCGATTGCTTCAAGTATCCCATGGACTCGGAATATTGCTTTGATCCTTATTGCCCAAGTGTTGTAGTTTGTGGCGTTTAACACCGGACACTGCAAAGAAGACGTGTTGCTTTCTTTAACAGTGATTAACGCCTGATTTTTCAGTTGCTCTGCCATTGATCTGATCGGTTTCGTCTGCTATACGTTAAAGGAGTTCCTGGTTTAGTTCTAGGCTTACAAAGGCTGCACTGCGTGGGTTTTGAACAGCCCTCTAATCACTGCACTGCCTGCCAAAAGGATGATGATCAAAAACTCCTGCACCTGCCTTCTGCCTTCTGCTTTCTGCCTTCTGAACGCTGCTGTTGCTGCGCCTGTTTCCTTGATCTTTTTCCTTGAAGCAACAAGTATTTTGTTGTTGATCGCCAAGCTGCAGATCACTACAACCAGCCTTGTCTGCCCTTTGATCGTTAGAAGAACACCAACCTGCTGCCCTCTCCTACCTTGTTGCTAGACGGCTCTGATACCAATTGTTGGCAGAGGCCCGATCTTGAAAGCAACACAAACTCAAAAACAACTCTAGAATATAAAACGACACAAGAATAATATTTATTGATATATCAATGAAAGCACCACTTAATTACAAAGACTTTAACCCCTATATATACTAAACAAACTTGGAGACTAAGTTACCTACCTAGATTTAAATTAAGAAACAAAATCAACTAATTTATCTACCAAATTAAACTAAATTAGGTAACTAAATCAAACTCAAACAATTAAATAAATAACTCTACCAATTATCCCCTCTAAATATTAGATATTGACAAGATTATCCAACAAAAATTTCTGTAATTTCCACCCTGGAAGTCTGGCACACCCCACCCCTCAGATGGGTTGAGCTTAAACATAGCTTAAAATCAAAGTCTTTAGAAGTCATACCAAAGTGTGTTCAGATGCTTGCAATCTTGTAAAATGCTTTCTTCAAAACAAGTAGATGATTATTGTGATATTTTTGTTTTTATTTTCATATTAAAGATATTAATAAGAACAACCTTTTAAAAAATGAACAAAAAAGTTGTTAGTGGGCCAACCCAACCCTATCAAGTGAAATTACTCCATACTTTGGACTTACAAAAACAGTGGAAATCTTCCTTAACATTTGGGTCTAAAGGCTTAGGCTGGGTTTGAATCTCTCAAATTACATAATCCTTGTGGATAATCTTCCTAATAATCAGGGGTTAGTCCACATGTCATGTTCTAACCATGTTTTGCTTGGTAGTTCTACTCTTTTGCCAAAATGTTTTGATTTGCAAGTTTGCCCATGTTAGTTTATAGATGTTATATTGGTTTTATTTTATTAGTTGGCTCATTTTCTTCATCTTACAAAGAATAATAGGCCAAACATGATTGGCACAATGGGTAAATATAGAGATGGCAAAATGGACATGCCATCAGGGTTGGGTAATGGGTCAAAATGGGCTTGGATCAAAATGTTTATACTTCTTTTCACACGAAAGTATAAATGATTTTTATCCAAGTCTATGAATTTCCAATAATTATTCAGTGTGTTCAAACTTTTATTATCTAAATTGTAACCTAAGTTTTGAATAAACAGATTTATAAAATTTTATGCATTAAAAGTTGACTTTTTGACATGTTTAACCCTGTTGACCTTTTTAGAGATAAAGCAATCAAAATCAACATATGGGTTGAAATTGCTGTTAATTAAGTAGAATAATTGATGTCTTTTTTTGGCAGCTTCTTGTTCTCGGCTGTGATATTGTATGAGGTGAAGAAGATTTCAGAAGTTACGGTTTCAAAAAGCGAGGCAAAAGGTCGCAGGCATTGAAAGGGGGCAGACTATCATCTGTTTTTGTGCAAGAGTTAGGGTTTTAAACTGATATTAATGAGTTATTGGAAGTTCATTTCAAGTTTAGAATCCAATTGTGATTCAAAATTGGTTTGAAATGAGAGTCATGGGACATTGTAATAGATACTAGAACACTATAATATACTTCTGTTGTTTTTAATCATCTTAGAGCACCTGCAATGCAGGGTTACAGATGCCACCTTGGAAGGCGCAGCCACAAACACCATATTGCGTGTCTGTCCTTGGCCGAAGCGCATTTTGGAGTGAGCTGTGAGCCTTGTTTGCAATTGTATTATTTGGTTTCTCTTTAAAAAAAAAACTTTTTAAACTGAATAAACTTTGTATGTCTATATATATTTATTCCCACAACTTAAGGTAGCTTCAAAGGAGAATAAAGACATAGTAGTGCCCTCACATACCAATGTGAAAAGACAAAGTTACAGCATCTCGAAAATCTAGGTTAAACACTTGAACATGAGACAAGCTTTCTGTTTCATTGTTGATAACAATGAAATCCTTTTGTATTCTTCATCGTGATTCCAAACTAGTAATTTGGTCCATTTTCATAGAATAAGGAGTTGGTTCCAACTATTTGTCCCATCGTAACATGTTTAACCAGACTATCAATCGAACCAGTAACCTTATTGGTATACTAGCTGGACAGCGGCATACTAGTTGGAAGTGTTTAAAAACACGAGATGACTACACACATGCGCACGTATAGAATTAAATTGTATTAATAGATATAATCAAAATAAAAATCTTAATCAAAATGATTGTTGCCTATTTTACTCGTTCGGCCGAGATCCAAGAACCCAGATCAAGTTTTAGCATTTCAGGGTTGGTTTTGCATGGGTTCTTTTGTGTTTAGAAACTAGAGACCAATGTTGATATCATGGTGTTAAGTTTTTGGTAAAGCTAATACTTCTACCGTCTAAGGTATAAGTTTTATCTCATCTATGGTTGTGTTTGAGTTATGAATTCACGTATGGACTTCTGATGGGCGTTCTGGCTAGATCAAGAACAGTTCATCCACGCGATCTTCCATTGTGCTTTATAAATTCAAAACCTGTGTACAAAATCAAGCAGTCCGGCTGTGTCATTGGCTAAGTTGTCACATAATTTTAAGAAAATCAACAGTAGCATCTTCTCAATAACAAACAACTACTCGAAGACCAACTCTCATTGTTAACAGATTTACTATGTTGCCTTGATGACAAGTTGTTGCCACTGAAGGTAAGTTGCTACCTGGTAACTTAGGATTGAAGAGAGCAAATTATGATCAACTCGAGCTAGAATTTTCATACGCTTATTATTCAATATCATATAATCACTTTCAAACACGAACAATTGTTTACTTGCGAGGTGAAGTAACATAACTATTATACCTTTAAAAACATGCCTACAAAACAATTTAAATCAAGTGTTTTTAAACTTGGACCTAATACCTGGACCCTCTTTAAATTCACAACTTCAATATGCATGAAGTTTCTGAACCTGTTTGTATTGCTACCACTTTCTTCTACACCAAACAGTTTGCAATTTCAATTCTGTTAGTTCCATCTGATAATAGCGGAACCCCATGTAAGACCCGCCCCGAATCCTGATGTCGCAATTGTTTGACCTGGTTTGACTTTCCCGCTACGCACGGCTTCATCTAATGCCAATGGAATAGAAGCCGCGCTCGTGTTACCATAATTTGCCAAATTTGATATGACTCGATCTGCTGGGATTTCTAAACGTGTTGCAACTGCATCAAGGATCCTCTGGTTCGCCTGCGTATTTACGATTCTTTAAATAATCAAGAACTTTACAAAAAGTTATATATTTTTATTATCTTTTATGACCCATTGTAATAAGCTGTATTTTATTTAGTTTGGATTATTAATATCAAATAATCTGTTTCAACATGCATTGTCAAACACTCGCCATTTTCGTACCTGATGGAGCAATAACCAATCAATGCTAGAACGGGTCATCCCTGCGTTTTCTAATGCAATCTCAATTGATTGTGGAACAACGCGACAAGCAAACCTAAAAACTTCTTTACCGTTCATCTGGATATACGAATAAGAAGAACTTTTTGGAGGAAATCCATCAACCGAACCATTAGTACCGAATGCTTCATTTTCTTTGACGCCTGTATGTAAATGCCTGAAAGATAAAAAAAATATGGATGATATCTATTATATAATATATAATCAGACTGCTTATTCGAACACTAAAAACAGATTACGGAGACTTGAAATGAGCAATAATTAAATAATTAGTGACAAAACGCAAATCCAACATCTGCAAGAGAATCTATTGCTTTTTTGTTGCAATGGCAACGGCCAAATAAGTAATTTGAACTTCAAAACGTCCAAAAGGAGATGATTCAAGTTTTTATTGAGCATGGAAAGTAATAAATTATAAAAAACATGAGCTAGAACCTGTAGCCTTCACCATCACTGTGCAAATCAAAACCAAATAAACCATCTTCTTCACTTTCACAGGCCTGCAAAAAGTTATAACTCAAGAACATATAAATGCTGCAAATTTCCACAAGAAAAGAATTATATAATATGGACCTGAACTAATACTGCACCAGCAGCATCCCCAAATAAGATACAAGTCCCTCTATCAGTCCAATCAACATAACGAGACAGTGCATCTGCCCCAATCACAAGAACGTTTTTAAATCCGCCGCCTGCATAAAAAAGCTCAAATTTTTATAGAAAGTGTGAAGAAATAAAGAAGATTCAATCAAACTGCAGAAATAAATTTCAAAAGTTACCTCGAATATAACATGAAGCTGAGACTAGACCCAAAACAAATCCACTACACGCGGCTGTTATATCAAAAGCCAATGGATTTCCCTTACACCCGAGTGCTGCTTGTATCTGATTTATGAGTAAGAGAAGTAAGAGATCATGATTTGGTTTATTTATCTGTCTTGTATCCTCTATATATTGAAATTTAGATTATTGCCAAAATAGTTTAATGTTTGTAATCATGTTTGACACAATAGTTATATATAAAGAATCTAGTTCCAAAGTGTTCCTGGTGAACTCAACCGGTTTCGAGCCATACAAAAGACTACCCATTTTGACTAGCTAAAAACGCCACCCCTACCAGCCAATAGGCAGGAGAAACTTTATGAAAGTTAAGGAACAAGTTGAGATTACTACATAGGAAACAACTTTAAGCAGATGTTAAACAAGAAGACTATATGCAGTTGCAAATTTCTACATACCACACAAATACTTCTTTGATCCCTATATACTGCAACAATTTCTTTTCCAGGACACCCCATATAATTTCAAAAAAAAATTAATCCTTTTTAGCAAATTTAAAATCACTTATCTTCTGTAAGAAGTAATACCTGAGGAGCACTACCAAATAGATCATCTGGGGTTGAAGTGCATAAAAGGACTAAATCCACATCATCAGGATCAACCTCTGCCATCTCAAGCGCTTTCTGAGCTGCCTCAACAGCCAATCCTGTCATCTTATCTTTCCCTGCCAATAGAGAATCAAATTTATGATTTTCATTCAAGAATTTGAACAAAAAAAGGGGAAAAAACCATTAGTTGTTGATTAAGATTAAGCAAAATACTATCTTTGTGCAATAATACAAGCTGAGTTTGATCAATAGCTTTTAAAAATGTTGAACTGTCATCAGACTTCAAAGATTTACAATCTTTTCAACTGCATACCAACCTGTAAGAACTCTTCGATTTCGTATTCCAGTTCTAACAGATATCCATTCATCACTTGTATCAACAATCTTAGAAAGATCATCATTAGAAACCACAAGATTAGGTATAGCAGAGCCACATCCAACTAGCTTGCAGCCCTTCCCAACTACCCTGCAAAACAATTCCATAAACACCATGACAAAACACACGAATTTGCAAACAGAATTGTAACAAAACATCAATCGATCCAAAAAAGAAACGCGCAAACAAACAATACCCACAAAACATACAAAACCACAAGTAAAATCACGATATCAGATGCATAAAAAACCTAAACTTGATTCGATCATAAGCGAAGAACTACCTTGAGGGCTTAAATTCAGAGGGTGAGAGCTTATCAGCACCTTGAACAGCACTGGCGCATGAAACCCTTTTAAAGATTCGATCAGGGGGATGAACCCCAGATCGAACAATGGCTATTGATGGAGAAATCCTCAGTTTATTCAATTGGGGAACTGTAGGAGTGAAGACCCAAGATGCATTTGCCATTAACGCAGCAAATTGAGAGAATCTACGATGGATTGATGAGAAGAAAGAGGAAATTTGCTAGTTTTGAAGGGTAATTACAGTTCTTGACGAAAGAATTTGAACGTTGGATGGGTGTATGTATATGCGAAGGAAGGAACATGCAGAAGGCGTTTTGAAATTTGTGTTTGAGCTGAGTTTTCTTCTTCAGCAATTTTTCGGAGTAGTCGAGGCAGTCGTTTGATCACTGTAGCATCAAATTATTAATTGTTTTTGACAATGTTGTTTTATCTTTTATCATTTGTAGCTCCTATTTTAATGAACATTTCTCCAAACTTGTAGTAAAATGTTTTGTTAAATAAATCACTATGAAAAAAAAATACAAATCTGATATGAAATTTGTAGTTTTTAATATAGACTAGTTTTTTCCCCCGTGCTATGCGATAGGAGTCCGGTAATTTTTCTCACACGCAACGTTACGTTACTTTTAGTCATTATCGGACTAGCTAGTTAGAAACCATAAAAGTGAAGTCTTGTGACGAAACTTTAAGTAGTAACATTAGTGGTCAAACTCGAAGAATACGGTGCGGGAGGCCGGTCGTTTTTTCCACACGCAACACCGTGTTATTTCGATCGTTATCGTTCTGGCTCATCTGAAACCATAAAAGTAAAGTTTGATGGCAAAACTCCTAAATACTAAACTTTAGTGGTCAAATTCAGAAAAATAAAACTTCACTATAAATCGTTTGGTGGTTGAAGTCCTTAGATTCAAAACTTTTGGGGTCAAAGTTGAAAAAACTAAATGGTGACCAAACTGCAAAAATACTTAAATTTAATGGCAAAACTTGCGAAATAAAAAAGGCGGCTATGATACTCGCTAAACTCTAATATTCAAAACTTTGTGGCTAAAATAATAAAACCTAAAGTGTACTATTCATTTGCTTTGTATATTAAGATAGGGTATAATATAATTAAACAAGTCAATTTGTAATCAAGCATGTTTAGTTTAATGGGCTGGTGTTCGGGTAACTTGCTGGACTTATGGATTGACTAGTTAACTTTTTTTAATAGTTTTTAATAATATGTTTTAAGTAATAAAGTAAAGTAGTTGCGGGAACACTAAACGTGTAGTGCTGACGGGTCAAACATGAATATGGTATATATACGAAAATTTATTGCATACATGAACTCGAAAACAACATGTATGCACAGGTTGATAAGAACACGTCGCGTTGGTGAAACTTTATTTTTTAACATATCAACACCTTAAAAATACAATTTACAATTAAAAACACAAATATCTTTAAAATAAGTACCTTTAAATCAAAACATGACTGCTCATGTCTCTTATAACTTTTGAAGTTTAGCATAAAATGATTAAACGGTTTAAATATGATATAAACATACTTTTTTAACTTTATAAACAATATGGAACCTACGAAATGGCCATGTTAATTCGACACATATCCATTTGCTAGATGTGTTCACGGACCCATTTTGAAAAGAACTCAAACTCACAAACTATGTGCTACATTCATGTCATTTTTGAAAGTTAATCCGAACTATTTGAGATTTTTGTTTTTGGTAGAATTTTAAAGTTATATAACAAATTAGCATTTGATTATTTAGTTTAAGCATAACTATGTGTACACATTTGTATTCTTTATAATGTTTTTGGTAGAATTTTGAACTTTTTTGTTAACTTTCAGACTTGCGAGCCGAGAACCGAAGCAAGTGGCTGCACCAGAACTTATTCTTTTTTTCTTTTTAAAATATTACTTTTTGATTAATTAGCATCTTTAATGCATATTTTATACAGTAACTCCTATATATAATATATTTTATTGTTATGGGTAGGGTTATTTTGAGAATCATTATTTTTTGTGATAACTCAGAAACCAATATTAGCTACATGTTTCTTATCACATGCAAGTCAAATGTTATTTTTCTCTTTTTTTTAAAAAAACGTTCATAGCTATTTTCACGACATCATTTTTAAAAAAAAATTACCATTAATTTTAGTATTTTTTATCTTTCTAACGCCTACCATATTGATATATCTTTTTTTTAAATCATCCACTCGTTATTTACATGTGTAAATCTGGTTATACACATATGTAATACCGAATTTACGCATGTGTAAATCCGGTATTACACATGTTTAAAACGAATTTCGTAAAAAAACAAGAATTTTTTATTATTTTTTATAAATTTTTTTTATGAAAAAGGGAAGCTGGGGAAATATTTTTGTGTTTTTATTTTTTTTATTTTTATGTTATTTTTTGTTTTATAATTTTTTATTATGTTTTTGTTAATTATCATTTTCCATTGAAAGCTAATAGCTCACATTAGTTTGTAGAGTTTTCACAAAAAAAAAAAAAAAATTCTCATTTGATCTCTCTCTTATTATTATAAATTAGATATATATAAATAGTTTTAATTTTTGTTTTAAACGTCATCCGGTTTTAAATCCAGTTCCATCGTTCTACCCAGTTTTATAAATGATCCTCCAAAATGATCATTTATAATTTGGTCCGTGTTTGGAAACATTAAATAGTACGACTGTCAAATGATATAGGACTATTTATTTGTTAGGGTTTTTTTGTAGTGAGAGTGAAACTTAAAGGGTTGAAAATAAATTTTCATCGAACTCGTTTGTAATTAACTTATAATATAGGTGTAAATTAGGTTGGTAGGTTTGGAAAATATCAAAATATGAATTGAATTAAATAAATTAAGACCGTAATAAAAGCAAAAGTATATAGAAGAATGAATGAAGATGACAAAAATTCAACATCATAATTTAATGAAAATCAATTTTATACGCTAACATCCATACTTACAAAATTAGAAAGAAAAAAAAAAAGATAAAATCAACAAGCGATGCATATTGGTACATATATCATCAAAGCAGGTGCGAAGGATGATAGGGGGCGGGGGCTCCCGTTCCTCTTTTTTTTCGTCCGTGGTGTTAATTTTTGGTCCAATAGTGTAAATTTTTGGCGCGTCAATGTAAATTTTTGGCGCGTCAATGTAAATTTTTGGCGCGGTAGCGTTAATTTTTATTTATATATTGAGTTCGCTCTGCTAAAAAATTTAATTCCACCCCGCCCCCTTATATGAGTGTTCAATCTCCGCCACTGCATCAAAAAAATATTGATTTGTGTTATAAACATTATAAATGTATAAATACTTTTTATGCTTAAGTTACGTATTACCCATAACAAAGAAAAATAAAAAATTATAATTTATAACTTTCGAATACTTCATTGGATGATATAACATATAGTTGACTTGTGTAAATATAACACATAGTTGTTTTGTGTAAATTAAAAACTAGCTGTCTCAAAATTACACTAATCCAAAATATATAAATATATCAGTAAGTATTTTTTTTTTTTGAACCTTTTTTAATCCAATCTTATTTTGCTATCAAAGTATATATAATTCAAAATAATATGATTAAACAATTTAGTTGATGATAATAAAAAATTTAAATACAAAGATCAATATATAAAAACTAAAATAGATTATTAATATAGTTTCTTAAAAGAAAATAGTTGACTAAAATAATATATGAACTTAGACGGGAAATTCTTTTAAAAAAGTAATAGCAATGCGCCATGTATCATCCTTAGTTATTGCTTTATTATATGTACTATAGATGATTATAATTGTAATGACCATATTCTTGAATTGTTTCCATTTATGAAGTTTTGGGGCCAAAGATGTACCATAAAAATTTTTAAAAGAACTGAGTTTAATATTTGTGGGTTAAGTTCAAATAAAAATCAAAAGAAATTATAAAAACTAATAAATCAAATCTTCACTTTTGATGTATTAAAATCAATGAATCATATTTTTTTGAAGAAAAATATAAGGTTGTACTTTTGTGGGATCAATCGTATAAAAAGTCAATAAAAAAATATAACCATTAATCTTAATACATCAAATGTGAAAATTTAATTTATTGGCTTTCATAATTTCTTTTGGTTTTCATTTGAGCCCAACCCTAATTTTTGTTTCCCTTTTGCTTATCACAAGCTGCAAGCCCCCTCCTAATTCTTTCTTCATTCACACAAAATCTAAGGGGAGAGAGAGAGAGAGAGCTAGAGAGAAAAACAAAAGGAAATTTAAGTTCTCGTGGATTACATGCTTTCTTTGAAGTTTGGGGGTTGAGATTCGAGGTTGTTTATCATCGGGAAGAAGGATACGAGGTCCTATCATTATCATCATCGTCATCATCATCGTCATCTTCATCGTCATCGTCATCGTCATCTTCGTCGTCATCGTCATCGTCCTCTTCCTCGTCATTGCATCTTCTAAGGGGTATGTATATTGCATCACAAAAAGCATAGGCAAAAGTATAGTTACTCCAAAGCACCACTTTCACTTGAAAGTACCCCTTACGCAAAAAAGTCCTACTTTCGCATGAAAGCTCTCTTTCTCATGAAAGTTGCAAGCGAGAGTTAGAATATGTGAAAGTTGGTCCCAACTAACGATAAGTCATGTGAATGTGTATGCGATAGTTGTGTCATACGACATATATCATGGGCGGATGTCCCTATCTTTCGCCCGGGTAATGCGAAAGTTGATGATTTGACTTGCCCTTATGCTCTGTGAAAGTTAACCCTTGTATCACACGTGCATCTTTGTTGTGACGGGTGAGTGATTCAAGCATTCTTTAAGGGCCAGGATAATAACGTACAATACTTAGTAGTCAATTCCTCAAGATAAGCTCTTGAACCCTATTTTTACCCATTTCAAGGTAATATGTGTAGTTAGTGAAGGATGTTAGTGGCTTAGACTTATATTTCCTAAATTATTGAAATATTTTAGGATTATGAATTGTTATGTGTAAAGGGTTCTGAATGTAGAGGTCTATGATAAGGGAAGAGTAAAGTTCGAATAAGTTTAGTGGCTTGAACCCTCTTTTTATACATTGATTGTAAAAAATGATGAAAACCAGTGATTTCTTTAAGTAGTGGGATTCCAAAGATTATTTAGATGAAAATAATACAAACATCATTTTTATTCAAAATATTAAATATTTCAAAAACCCTAGTGATAATAAACACATATGTGTAATATATATTTAATTATCACAAGCTTGAGTCACAACTCGAGTCGAGTCAAAACAATATTTATTTACCCGAACAATACATTTACATCAAGTGACAATGGTTCATGTACATACTTGGATGAAATGTAACTTATTAATATTTTCACTAATAGATATATATTTCTAGACAAACGAACACACATCACTAATAGGTCATTAGGTCAAACAATTTATTATCAAGTTGAGTGAATGAAACTGCACGTTACTTGTAGAACCAATTACTTAAACATAAGTCGCCTTAATAATGCTAGGGCATACTTAAGTTGGATTTTCTTATGGACTTTGGATACTTACACACTTCCAATACTCATTCACCCAGGTAAGTCTCACGGTCCCATTTTTATTTGTTTTACTTTTGAGGGTGATTACATGCTTACTTACCGTGTTCATTGGACATTGCTACACACATATGATTTCACATGTTATAAAAGTGGTTTACATATCGTATCTAGTCCCCTCCATATTGGATCATTAATTTTGTTTCTAAGCGAGGCAATCACGGATAGTACTATTTAGGTTTAACTATCCGTACTTGAGTTACACGTGCTACCTTTGGCTGGAGGTCTAAACAAGTCCATCATTAGCATGAACAACCATGTGCTTGCGGTAGGCATGGGTATTCATTACTATTGCAGTCTAGCTTTGCTTTCGATGTGCTTATATAATATTGCGTCATTGTATGTATAACAATCAAATTATAGAAAGTCTTGCTGACCATTGCATTGATTTCTAATACTATTAAACTTGTGAACTTGCCTAATTAATGTTAATGCATTTTTTCCACATGTTTTCTCAAGTAGTTGATAATAACATCAAGTTTAGCTTGCATGGAACACATCTCACATAGGGCCATCCATGCTTTTTGGACATTTATTATTTCAAGTGTCATGTTTTGAGATCAATTTATATTCCTATAGTTACTTCCACACTTTAACTCCGGAACATTTATGTAACTTTTAAAATGATATGCAACGTACATGTAGTGATCAACCAATGACTATGATTCCATAACCATCACACCTCGTGGGAAATCGTCTTGGTTGGGGTGTGACAACAAAACATCCTTTAGTTTAATGATTTGTAACACATAAGTCCCTTACATAACTGTCATTGTATCTGTCCATCACAAATCTTAATTAAAATTGGTAGCCTAAAATGTGAAATCATGGTAAGTCACCATGATTAGCTTATTAGATTAAAGGAATTATTGGAAAATTTCATAGTCCAGCATGTAAATATGGTTCGATTATATACAAATAATATTTGGTTGAAACGAGAAGCCAAACTATTTGTTATGGTTTGAAACATTCTTAAACCGACTGATTGATAAAATTTTGAAAACTACAAGACTGGATGACCGGTTTTATGGTTTCAAACCGCAAAATGAACCAAGTGGTTGGATGTCAATAACTAGCAAAATACAAAGTTCTTCTTTTAATTATATTATTACAAGAACAGTAAGAAAAATAAAACTCATGTGCATTGTGCATGAATTGATATTTGGAGAATATCCAACGACGATAGTTAGTGTAGAAAACGTGTTTGTTACAAAACATTAAAACAAAAGATGTTTAATGTAGTTATTGATTATTAAATATGTAATCCATAATTATCTATATCTATATATACATAAAGAATGTTTTTTTGAACAACAAATATATCCTATTCCTACTTCTATACTGCACCCAATATATATTACATTTGTCTAAGTTTTGAACCTTGAACATTTTCCATAATGATGCATCTAGAGGCAAATCTCTGCCACTGGGCCATCATCCCCTCCATCACCATTCTCTTCTAGCAAGCATCCTCCTCTATCGCCGCCACCCTTAAACATGATGGAGTTGGGGATGGTTTGAAAACAAATCTGAAAATCATGATGGTGACTAGGATACAAATCGAGGACGGTAGCGATGAACAGATTCACATCCACCATCACCATTCACCTCAACATGTTAACCTCCCTACACTTCAAAGGAACATGATAAACAGGAAACATTGTAATCAAGATAGCGGCGATAGAAGTGGCGGAACCGGGAATTTTTTTCAGTGTGGTCATAATTTTTCGGTCAACAGTGGAGGTACTTTTACTGGTCGGCTCACCGAAATGTTTTTTTTGGTTTGTCGGGTCGGGTCATAAAAAACTCGCTTAAGATGAATTAATTTAGTTTGTAGTAGTTTAAAGGTGATTTCAATTGTGCAGCTTAAGATGAATAAGGGTTAATTTAAGTAGTTTTAAATAAGAGTAAATTGGTAATTTTACAAATTAAATAGTGGATAAAGAAATTTGTAAACTTGCAGCTAGCAAGGGTCGAACCCATGACATATTTCTCATTTACACATTCATTAACTAGTGAACCAAGACCATATTTAAGTTTCAAAGTAAGCTTGAAGATACTAATGGGTTCACCTACTGAAAAACTATGAGTTCACTCAAAAATTTGATATTATACGATACACCACCCGGGTCAAATATCAATGGGGTCACTTGACCCCGTTGTTATGAGCATAGATTCGCCCCTAGGTGACGATAGCGGTGGACCTACAGAATAGGGGTGAGCATGGTCAGTTTGGTTCGATTTTAGCCTAAAACCGAAACCAAAAACCGAGATTAAAACCGAAACCAAAAACCGAGATTTCGGTTTCTAGATTTTTAAAACCGTTCGATTTTGGTTTTTTCGGTTTTTAGTTTTCGGTTTTCATTTTGGTTTCGGTTCGATTTCGGTTTTACCATTTGGACTTCAAGTTTTTAAAGAAAAAAATTGTTTTGAAGTAATTAATTTAAGATAAAAACTTTGGCCTTACACCATTTTGTTGATCTTTAAATATAATCAATATATTCTGCAGGACCGTTTGAAGGTGTTCAATGCAAATCATTTTCACAATGAGGAGAGACTTAGAACACTTAACAGATCAAATAGGAAACTGGAACCCTTATGGTGATACTTAGACCAACACAAGTAAGCAAGAGACAGAAACTTAAGAACAAGATAATTGGTTTTCAAGGATAATGTATATTGCTCTCAAGTTCTATTACAAGTGTTACAAAGCATACAAATAAAATACAAGGACCTGAAATACTTTATACTACATCTTACAGCCGGCCATACTTTGAAGGCCAGCTGGAAATACTAATCTAGACAACAAGATCAATGTAAAGTCAAAAGGCAGATTGCCTTTTGACATGTGACTATGACATGCCATAGCTCATATCCTATTGTAATACAAAAAGGATAAAAGTACATAAAATAAAAAGTTACAGACTTAAGACCTAATCTACAGCTTCCTAAAGCATGGACCTTTTCACCAACTTGTATAAGTTGGTGAGCCTGCAGAGTGGCAGCAGAAAGTTGGTCAGCTTTTCTGAAAAGTTGTTGATCACAAAGAGCATGTTTTCTCTGTCTTCGGAAGAAATCAGTCTTCTATCTTTGAGGCTTCGAAAGACTTTGTCTTCTAAGCTTCGGAAGACTTCATCTTTGGCTTCGGAAGAATTGGTCTTTTGGCTTCGGAAGATTTTACACTTGTGTAATTTTCTTGCGATGTGTAAAACTTCCGAAGTAACTTCTACCATGCACAAAGAGCATGCATGCAAGAGACTTCTTGACTGTTTTGTGTGCATCAGCCTCTTTGAAATACCTTACAAACTCCCCCTAGGCTGATGCTTACAAAACAGATAGGATGCTCAGCAGATTGCAATCCTCATGTCTTGATCAGTAGTGTACAATCAAGTCACGAATGGTCTTCTTGATGCAAGAGGCTCTTCTTCTGAATGGAGTTGATTTAACAGCCTCTTAATGCACTTTCTCAGGATGTTATCACTCATCCTGAGATGTTGAGAAGGATGCTTTGGACTTCTTTTTCTTTCTTTTGTCCCTTTTGATGGCCATCCTTTTCCTCACTCTATACTTTAACTGAGGAGTTTGGCTTGCAGCACCAGATTGACTTTCTGTGCTCTCCTCAGTTAGGTACTTATTCCCCATTTGATCAGTAGGAGGGGATTTAGAACCCTGTTATGGGTCAGAAGATGAAGTTGGCTTAGATGTAGCTTCAGGTTCAGGTTGTGTTGTCTCTTCAACCTTCACCTCAACTTCAGGTGTAGCTTGACTTGATGGAGAATGCAATTCCACAAGCTGACCTTCTTTGATCTTCTGCTTGATCCTTCTGATGTGCTCATCCATTGTGGATAGAGGCATAGGACCACGTCTCCTTCCAGAAAACCCATACAGCTTCAAGAAGCTCACCATCTTTAGTTTGTCAACAGACTTCTTTTCTTGGGCTCTGATAGTGGCTCTTGTTTTAGCAGCTTCCTCTCTCATTTTTCTTTTAATAGATTTTCTTTGAGTTTGAGCTTGTTTATCAAGCTGTTTTAGGTACTCAAACTCAATGTATTCAAATGAGAGGGGATTAAGGGCTGCTGCCTGATAGAGACCTGTGGCACTCAAATAAGCAATCATCTTTTGTCTTTCTTGTTCCCTGCTTATCTTTTGTCTTTTTTGTTGTTTCTTTCTTTTTCTCTCTTCTTTGATTTTGAGGAGCAGTTCTGCTGCCTCAGCCTCCTTTCTTTCTTTGTACAGCTTCTTGTCTGCCAGTTCATCTAGCTCTATCAAGGGGAGAGAGAATATTATCAATGTTGTAGTTCCTGAGTCCCAGATAGTTCAATCTGGTTGCTCTTAACTCATCATTCTGAGTATCAGGCCTATGAGCAGCCCTGATTGCAGCTTGCATGAAGCTTGGGACTTCACCAGTTCTTTCTCCCCTGGCCTTCCTCTTCCTCTCTCTTTTCTCTTCCTCAATCTTCTCAGAAGTCATTTTCCTTTTCCCTTTGTCAATTTTTGGCCTATATGACTCAGGGTGGAGAGAGCTTTGGCCTGTAGATGGTTATGATGAGCTTGAGCTCTGGCCAGAGAGAGGTTGTGATACACCTTCACCAGCAGGTGTGTCACTGAGGGTACTGGGTGTTAAGGGTAAGCCTGTCTCAAGGTTCACAGGTTCTTCTGCTGGGCCTTCAACTGAGGTTTCCCCTTCAAAGCTAATCTTAGGGTCTGCCTCAGTATCCAGTTGACCAATAGTTTTCCCTGCTAGCCTCTGTCTATATAATAATGCTCTTTGTCTGAATTCCTTCATTAGCCATTCTTGGATCACCTCAGCTAACCTGCCAGCCTGTTAGTTTTGGCTTGGGTTGATGAAGGACAGGTTAACCAAGTTCATACCATCATGGAAACTCAGGGTCTGAAAATTGAAGAGTTGCTGCTGCCCCTAAGCCCTTGATAGCACCAATGCCATTCTTGAGGAATCATACCACCATCCCATGATTGGGTTTTCAGCTAAGTGGGATGGGGCAGGCATGGACATTGGAATTTCTTCCTCAAACAATTGTTGAAATAAGGCCTCCACATCAGTGTGAGCCTAAGGAAGTTGTTGAGTCTGGACAACTGCAAGTAAGGGTGGTGAGTCCTCATTGTCCATACTCATGATAGAACTCATAGGTTCTGTGGTTGTAAGAACTTTCTCTCCCTTTTTGGTAGCATCACTCACTTGCATAGGTGAGCTTGAGGTCAAATCCACTACTTCCACAGGTTCTTGTGGACCTGGTTGAGTTTGTCTTAATGGTCTCTCAGCTAACTTGCCCTTGAGATCGGTGATCTCAAGTTGCTGGTCATTGACCTTCTTCTGTAAGGCAGTCACTTGAGATTCCAAGTGACTTACCTTGGAGACCAAAGAGGTGCATAGGTCTTCTAATTGTTGCACCTTTAGTTTCAGACTCCCCTCATCTTCAGATGAAGAATCATGGGGGGATGAGAGAATTAGACTGATGTCTTCTTCCTCATCACCAGCATAGTATTCTGGCTGCTGGATTTCCTCCGCTCACTGACAACTTCAAGTGAAGTGTCAATGGGCTGAGTTGCCATGGTTGAGGTCTTAATAATGTAATCACTAGCAGTAGTGAGAGCCTCTTTCATATGGACTTCCTAAACTTGTTCAGGGAGATCCATCTCAGTTTGGGGTGGATGATGTGGGCCAGACATAGGAGTGGCAGGAGCACTCATCTCTCCTTGAGCAGGGGTGAAGAAAAGAGACTCATGGTACTCACTGAATCTCATGTCTTCATCATCATAAAATTCAAGGTTTGGGATAGGTTGGTTGAGATCTAAAGGCTGTTCACTAGAGTTTTGAGACTCTGAGTATAGGCTTAAGGCAGTTGGGGTTGTGAGCTCATCAGGCTGAGCATGAGGAAACTCAGCACTGATAGTATGAGAGATGGGAGTGGTTTGCTCCTCAAGAGAAGTAGGAGCTCCAGTGTCCACTTCTTCTTGCATGGATGATAATATGGGGCCTGCTCAGACTGAATAGCTTGAGCAGGGGTTCGTTTGAGTTTTCTGGAGTAGGTGATGGTTATTGTAGGTTTAGATGGTGGTCGAGAAACAGCAGGTGTGGGTTCAACAATAGCTGGTGCTGCTAGGTTGTCAACTTGAGCAATGAGCTCTAACATTTTTGGGACAAGGGTGTTTCTACCCCAGAGAATCCCACAGTTGGTTTTTTCATTATTTTAAAGATGTCGGGCTTCATCTGTCCCAATTTAAGAGTTTTACCTATTCCCCTCAACTGTGAGCCCAGTTCACAGTTGAGAATGTGCTGGACATATCTAGGGAATATGTAATACTCTAAGGAGTCCAAGTTTGATAGTAAATATAGGTAAAAAAAGTGAGAATACCTGAACTTGACCCCCTAAACCAGTCCATGGACTATGAAGGACAGATCCTCAGGAATCTGGTCCCATCCTCCATGCTTGGTTGACAAGCTATGTATGATGAAATGGAGGAGGTACTTCCACTGGGAACAGACCTTCCCTTTCCTGAAGGTTCTGACAGAGAAGTCTCTTTCATATCCCATCTGCACAAAGGGCTGATTAACAGCAGATTTAGGAAAGAACACATCACCTTCTGCATCATCCAGCTGAAGATGGGTGTTGATGATGGCTGGAGTGATGAAGAGTGTCATCCCCTGCACTGTGGCAGACAGTGCCTTCTCCCCGTCCATGATGACCTCTTGGCACGTCCGCCAGAAGTTCTGCAGATGATCCTCATAAAGAGGAAGATCAATGGTGAGGGAGGTGAAGTAGTTTGACAAAGAAAGGAATCGGCAAATCTCTGAGAAAGCAGGATCTTTCTCAGAGTTCAGCAGAGCAACCTGATTGTGTTGCCTGTGAAGTTACCATGGAAAAATCGGGTTGGTTTCTGTGATTTAGGTTGGCCATTTTGGAGAGCTTCGTCAAGAAGAAAGGTAAGAACAAAGGCGGTTTCTGGGTGAATTTAGGTTAGAAGGATATTGCAGATGAAGAGAGAAAAATGAAAGAGGGGGAAACCGTTGAGTATATATATGAAATGGATTTGAGACAAAGTTAATGCGAAAGGATAAACTTTGAAATCCGGATGTCGGTCCCACCTCTGAAAAAGTGCCCAAAAGTAGTTTTCTTGGAAGTCGAAATCTTCTGAAGGTAATTTGGCTTCGGAAGTTTTTTGATAAAAGCTTCCGAGACCAATTTGGTTTCGGAAGATATTTTTAAGAGTTTTAAAAATTTTGCTTCGGAAGAGAAATACTCAGAGTATTCTTCTCTTTGCAGAGACAAGTACTTTAGGAAGAAAATTGTCCTTTAATATCATTCAAGTACTTAAGAAAAATTTGGCTTCAGAAGATATTCAGAAAATTTCTTCCGAAGGTAAATTTGTCATAAGCAGTTAGTTGATATTAAAGACATAATTTACTTCCGAAGGTAAATTAGTTTCTTCCGAAAGAAATAATGCTCAAAATTTTCAAAAATTTAAGAAATATTTTCTAAAAGAGTCTTCTTTCAAGTTAGTTAGGGGCTTATTAAGGTGATAAAATAGACAACTAAAGACACATAGATTTTAGAAATAATATTGAATTTAAGAAAAAACTACTCAAAGTTGATCATCACAATAGCTGATATGAGATACTTAAATCTCTGTTCATCAAAAGCTTTGATTAACAGATCAGCATATTGTTCATTTGTGTGAACTTTGACTAGTTTGATTAACCCTTTTTTAAAATTATCTCTAATTAAATGATGCCTGATGTTGATATGCTTGGTCCTTGAGTGCTACATAGGATTATCTGTAATAGAGATAACACTATTGTTATCTACGTGGATGGGAGTATCCTTGAAGTTGAATCCATAGTCTAGCATCTGATTCTTAATCCAAAGCACTTGAGCACAGCAGCTTACAGCAGCAATGTATTCAGCTTCAGCAGTTGATGCAGATACACAGGATTATTTCTTGCATTGCCATGAGAATATCCTTCCACCAAGAAATTGACATCCCCTTGATGTAGACTTTGCAGTCATGTTGCAGCTATCATAGTCACTATCTGTATATGCATACAGATTGAAGTCAGAATTCTTTGGATACCAAAGGCCTAGTGATGGAGCACCTTTGAGTTATCTTAAAATTCTCTTGACAGCAACCAGGTGTGACATCCTTGGATTGGCTTGATATCTAGCACAGATACATGTAGCAAACATCATATCAGGCCTGCTGGCAGTAAGGTACATGAGAGACCCAATCATAGCTTTGTAGAGATGCTCATTTACATACCCCCCCTTAAGGTCAGGTCCAAGGGAGTGGTTTCTTGCTATGAGATCTTTGTAACCTTATAGTCAGTCATGCTGAATCTAGTAAGTATGTCCTGAACATACTTTGACTGACTTATGAAAATGCCATTGTCAACCTGCTTCACTCGAATTCCTATAAAAATTGAGTTCCCCCATGGCACTCATTTCAAATCTATTCTTCATCAGCTTCTAAAAGTCTTTGCAGAGCTTTGAATTAGTTGACCCAAAAATAATGTCATCAACATAAACTTGAACCAGCATCAAGTCATTTCCTGTTTCTTTGATGAAGAGAGTTCCATCTATAGTACCCCTTCTGTAACCATGCTAACATAAGTACTGAGATAGAGTCTCATACCACTTCCTTAGAGCTTGGTGCAACCCATATAGAGCTTTATCAAGCTTGCAGACATAATCAGGATGATCTAGATCTACAAAACCAGGTGGTTGTTTGACATACACCTCTTCATCAATCACCCCATATAAGAAAGCACACTTGAAATCAAGTTGGTAGACCTTGAAATTCTTGGATGCAGCAAAGGCTAGGAATATCCTAGCAGCTTCAAGTCTTACTACTGGAGCAAAGACATCAGTGTAATCAATCCCTTACCCTTGAACAACTAGTCTTGCCTTGTTCTTGATGACAAGTACTCTATCATCTTTCTTGTTCCTGAACACCCATTTGGTTCCTATAGTAGTCTTCCCTGGAGGAAGAAGACATAGGTTCCAAACCTTTGGTCTTTTGAATTGAAGTAGTTTTTCCTGCATGGCTTCAACCCAACTTCCATCTTTTAGAGCCTCCTCAACTTTCTTTGGCTCTACTTGGGATAGGAAACAAGAGTAGAGACAAACATTTTTGTCATGGGTTTGTATTCTTGTTCTTACCCCCTTATCAACTTCACCAATGATGTTTGTGGTGGGGTGAGACTTGTGGATCCTTAGTTGAGGGATCATAGCAAGTTGGTTGGAGAGATCTAAATTTGAAAAATTTTGATCACGCAGAGTAGATTCACCCACCACATCAGCACACTTATCAAGAGAAACTTGATCCAATGAGTGTGTAACATCAATGATGTTATCTTCCATGGAGTCAGTATTAAGAAATTTTTTATCACTATCACCATTTCCATATTCTTCTACATTTGGAACTCCTTTCCTTTGGTTCTGTGCCTCTGAGTTGGAATTTGAAGGCACTTCAGATGTATCAGCAGGATTTGTCATTGTTGTGCTGATAGGAGCTCCATCTGCAGAATTAGTTACCACTGGAGCTGAAGTAGATTGACTTTAAGGTATTCTCAGCTCAAATCTTGGGTCAGGATCTTCTGTTGATAAGTTACCTGTAGATCCTTAAACATTCTCACAAGACTTGTTAAAACAGTTAGTAACTAAATCAAGATCAAACAGCCAATCAGGACCAGAACCTCTCACACAAGGAGTGTGTTCATTGAAAGTCACATTGGCTGACTCATCAACTATTTTGGTTCTGAGATTGTACACTCTATAAGCCTTAGTTTGAGAAGAGTATCCAATGAAGTATCCATCATCTGATTTCTCATCAAACTTGGCTATCTGATCTCTGGTATTCAAGATGGTGCAAGGACATCCAAATGATCTAAGGAAACCAATGAAAGTTCTTCTTTTGTGCCACATTTCATAAGGAGTTTTACCATGAGTCTTAAATACTAAAACTCTGTTCTGCACATAACAAGCAGTGTTCACTGCTTTTGCCCAGAAGGTGATAGGCAGTTTAAAGTCAGACAACATAGTTCTTGCAGCTTCAATTAGTGTCCTGTTTCTCCTCTCAGCAACACCATTCTGCTGAGGAGTCTTGGTAGCACTATATTGTCTTGAAATACCCTTTCATCACAAAATGTATCAAGGATTTGGTTCTTAAATTCAGTTTCTTGATCACATTTTATGATCTTGACCTTGTGATCAGAATGATTCTCAATCTTCAGAATGAAATTCTTCAATATCTCAAGAGTCTCATCCTTAGTTCTAAGGAAAAAGACCCAAGTGAATCTAGTGAAATCATCTGTGATCACTAAACAGTGTGAGGTTCTTCCTAAACTCATTACACTGGTGGGGCCAAAAAGATCCATATGTAACAAGTGTAGGGGAGTAGTGATGGAGTTTCTTTCCTTTGGCTTGTGAGCACCTTATGTTGCTTCCCTTTCATGCGTGCAACACAATGATCATCACTTGTAAACTCTTTTTTTGGCATTCCAGTTACCAAATCATTCTTAATTAATTTATTCATGTTTTTAAAGTTGACATGGCATATTCTATTATGCCAGAGAAAAGACTCATCACTATTTGCTTTAGACAGAAAGCAAGACACTTCTCCTGAAGGAGAAGTTTCATGCAAGTCCATCTTGTACATGTTCCCTTTCCTGGGGGCTCTAAGCAGAATATGCTCCTGAGGAATGACCACCCCGGGCTTGAGAACAATGCACTCATGCTCAGTAAAAAGTATGTTATGCTTTTGATCACAAGATTGGAATACACTCAATAGATTGTACCCAAGCTTCTTGACAAAGTTTATGTTCTCAATGCAGAGTTTACCATTTGTGACCATGCCCCTTCCAGTAATGTAACCGGCCTCTTGCATCTCCTCTAAAAACAACAGGCACTCTATTAATTTTCTCAAAATTTTGGAGTAGAGAGCCATTGCCTGTCATGTGCCTGGAACAGCCACTGTCAATGATCCACACATTCCTGTTGCTCTTTAGCTGTTCCTGCACAAAAAGAGATGTTTAGTTACATTTGAAAACCCAAGCCTTGCTGGTCTTGGGCTCATTTTATCAATAGAAGACAATGCAACAATGATTGATCCTATGTTTAAGTTTTGAGGATCAGCAACTGTAGTTGATGAAGAACTTTCAGTCACATGGTCTTTCTTTGTCTTGCACACCACCTTTGGAAGCTTAGACTTGACATTCAATACCTTGGAAGTTTTGACAACTTCGAAAGTTTTGACAACTTCGGAAGTTTTGACAACTTCAGAAGTTTTGGAGACTGGACCTTCGAAAGATCTTGTTTTCACTGCAGTAGGCTTCAGTAGTTTGGAAGCATTCCTTTCTTCCGAGACCAATTTTTCTTCCGAAGGCAAGTTTTCACTTGTCTTTTTCTTCACTTTGGAACTTCCGAGAGGAAAAGTTTTTCCTTCAGAAGTTGGTTTTTTCTTGATCTTTTCAGAAGATTTCTTCTTGATCATGTGGACAGTGCATTTAGGATTGTAGATACAATCCTTAGCCAGATGAGAAGTACTGCCACACATGACACAGTCAATCTGCATTCTTCTAGAAGCCTTCTTTTGAGAGCAAGACTGATCTTGATCACTTTACACTTCCTTCTTCTTTTTCACAGATGAAGTAGCAAGTCTTTTAGGGAGAGACTTGTTGCTGGATGTGTATGGTTCAGGTTGTGCAGTAGTGGTACACAATAAATCAGCCTTCTTGTTGTTGTTGTTGGGATGTGGTTGACAAGAGCTAGAACCCCTGGTACTAGGATTCATAGTTGAGTCTCAGCTTTTACCACTTCAAATCCTGCAAAGATGAACACTTGTTTTTGCTTAGAGTTGAAAGTGGCCTTGATCTCTTGAGCTTTCTTGGAGTTTCTCTTTGCTCTTCTGATCAAGTTCTTCCTCTTGGACTTTGACACCCCAACAGAATTCCTCTCCTCAGGAGAATAGTGACCCTTCTTAGGATGATCTTTTTCACTCTTCTCAGATCCATCCTTCACTATCTCCTCTGCATTCTCTTCACTCATAGGGTCTATGAGGGGAAGCTCATCTTCACAAGTTCCACACCTTGGAGATTTTACTGATAGTAAGAAGTGTGGAGTAGCTATCTCAGTAGATCCTAGTCCCTGCTTATTCTGATAACAAACTTTGGCATGCAGAGATGAGGATATCATGTTCTTGAAGGTCTCTTCTTCAAGAACACATTTTTCTGCCCTGGCTTTGCTGATCACAAGCTCATCCTGGCATTCAGTTAACTTAGTTATGAGATCTTTGATTTGAGTCCTGTAGTTGGTATATTCATGTTTAAGAGTTGAAATGGTTTTCTCTAAATCTTTTATTTTTAGTTTATATTTATTTTTAGCTCTTTTGAAATCAGATTTTAAGATATTTAAGGATTCAAAATCAGATCTCATTTCTAAGTTATAGGACCTGTATCTATTAACTTTAGCAATACATTCAGGAGTACAAAGATGTTCTAGTACCTTGGCTTCATCATTATCTGCTATTAGTGCTTGGTTTGGAGATGCATCTTCAATCTGAAAGCTCCAGTCAAAGCCTCCATCTTCAATAGCACCTGCAGCTTGCTGTTTTGGCTTCTCATTCTGGTTGACTCCTTCAGTGTAGTTTTGTCTGGCTTGTGCTTGGCCACCATTTATTCTAGGTGCCTTGCACTCTTTGGCAAAATGTCCCATTTGGTTGTAGTTGAAACACTTCACCTTGCTTTTATCCAGTCCAAACTTTCCACTGGCTGAATTACTAAGAAACTTCCTCCCTGTCCGCTTGTAGAACTTCTTGGCTCTGTGAGTGAGAAGAGCCATCTGCTGGACTATCTTCATATACTCCAGATCATCTGGATGGATACAGTCCAGGTCTTCAAGGGTAAAAAAAGTTGCCTGAACTCTCATCAGTAGACACAAAGGCATAAGAAGAGCTTGTCTTTTGGAATGGACTTCCTTAGATGTAGCTCTCCCTTGGTGTCTCAGGGAAGGTGATGAAAGGACCCTTTTATGAGTTGTCAGGGTAGCAGATGAGATAATGCTGTGGTTCTCTGCAATCCCTTTCAACCACATGGAGGGCTGAACTCTGCTGATTGCTGGAGTTACCAGATAGATTTTGCATGTTCATCTCCATCTGGTAGCCACTGTGGCTACCATACAACTCTGTAAGAGTAAGATTCTTAAGGTTCTCAGTCCTTTTGATAACAACACAGTAGTGTGTCCATTGTCTGGGAAGAGAGGACATGAACTTCCTCACAATGTCCCTGTTCTTAAGAGTTACTCCAACATCCATTAGAGTATCCACAATCTCAACATACCTGAAGTATTGTTGAGTCATGGTTTCACCTATCTTGTAGGTGAAGTTCTCAAACTACTGCTTCAAGAGGTCCTTTTTGTTCTCTTTTACTTTAGTGGACCCCTCATACATGAGCTTTAGTGCATCCCATAACTGCTTGGCAGTTTTGCACTTCTTGAAGCCCCTGTAGATAGAGTTGGGAAGAGCAGTTTGGAGGGCAGTCATGTCCTTCTGATCAATATCTATCTTCTTTCTATCTTTTTCAGAATAGTCAGCCACCTCTTTTGGGATCATGCCACCTCCAGCAGCAGCTGAAGAGGTGCATGGAATGTAAGGTTCGTAGACAACAGATTCCCACATCCTGGAGTCTTGAGACATGATAAAGCCTTCTATTCTTTGACACCAAGTATCAAAGTCTTCAGGAGTGATCAGTGGGGACTTTGTCATAGTGCGAGTTTCCATATCAGCCTTTGAAAGAGCTGTCATTTGAGTTGTTAAGTGTTTTGTGAAAAACGAAGAGATCTAAGATGGTGAGATCTTACAATCAAGAGCCTGGAATGCTCTGATACCAATTGCAGGACCGTTTGAAGGTGTTCAATGCAAATCAGTTTCACAATGAAGAGAGACTTAGAACACTTAACAGATCAAATAGGGAACTGGAACCCTTATGGTGATACTTAGAACAACACAAGTAAGCATGAGACAGAAAACTTAAGAACAAGATAATTGGTTTTCAAGGATACTGTATATTGCTCTCAAGTTCTATTACAAGTGTTACAAAGCATATAAATAAAATACAAGGGCCTGAGATACTTTATACTACATCCTACAGCCGGCCATACTTTGAAGGCCAGCTGGAAACACTAATCTAGACAATAAGATCAATGTAAAGTCAAAAGGCAGATTGCCTTTTGATATGTGACTATGACATGCCATAGCTCACATCTTATTGTAATACAAAAAGGATAAAAGTACATAAAATAGAAAGTTACAGACTCAAGACCTTAATCTACAGCTTCCTAAAGCATGGACCTTTTCACCAACTTGTATAAGTTGGTGAGCCTGCAAAGTGGCAGCGAAAAGTTGGTCAGCTTTTCTGAAAAGTTGTTGATCACAGAGAGCATGTCTTCTCTGTCTTCTGTCTTTGAGGCTTCGAAATACTTTGTATTCTAAGCTTCGAAAGACTTCATCTTTGGCTTCGAAGAATTTGTCTTTTGGCTTTGGAAGATTTTACACTTGTGTAATTTCCTTGCAATGTGTAAAACTTCCGAAGTAACTTCTACCATGCACAAAGTGCATGCATGCAGAAGACTTCTTGACTGTTTTGTGTGCATCAGCCTCTTTGAAATACCTTACATATTCTTATCAATTAATTGACATTAAAAATTAAATGCAATCCTTAAAATATAAGAACAAAAAATTAAATAAAATATTTTAATCTATTAATTCAAACAAAAGAAGTTTAAAGATTATTCTTGTAACTTAAATACTCAAACTTTTGTAGATAATATAAGTTAAACAACTAACTAATAGGCTAATAATGTTTGTAAGTGTATAATTACACCTTTAAATTTACAAGTTTGGTTGTATGGTTTCTGTTCAATTTTTTCGGTTTTTGTTACAAGCAAAACCAAATCCAAACCGAAAAATTCAGTTTTTAAAAAATCATCAAACCAAACCGTCGGTTTCTTAGCGGTTTTGGTTTTTTCGGTTCGGTTGCATCGGTTATTTTGGTTACGGTTCAGTTATTTCGGTTTTTTGCACACACTACAGAAACACCAATATCTTATCTTTTACAACCCACTTCCATAATAATCAAGATAACAAGCAACAATTTCTTTAGATTTGACAAATGAAATAATATACCTACCAATTACACAAAATATAGCTCTACCACTACAATAAGATCAATCACTATATAATCATTATAACAAAAGAAATCTTTTAAAAATTGAAGTGAAATACATACTCTGTTTATTTTGATCCAAAATGATTTTAGGTTTCTTGCCTTTACTAGGCGTATTATAAAGGGGAGGCAAGGTTGGATTGGTTGTGATGGAGGTGGTCGTCAGCGGTGGCGGTGGTGTTGGTTGAGGTTCTCAGCGATGGCGGTTCATGTGGACGGTGGCGATGGTCATCGGTGTGGAGATGATGATGATGATGTTAGTAGTGTGTCGCAGGTGATTGTGCAGGGTGATGGTCGTAGAAGACAATGGTGGAGAACAGATTGATGATGATGTTCTTGTTGATATGCATATACATATATATCTATGTGTATATGTATTACTAATACAAAATTAATCAATTATAAAGAGTGGGTCCAATATGTACATTGTTTTTTAGTTTTAGGGTAATCAAGCCATTTCATACTCATTTAACCCCAAAAATTTTCTGGGATCAATTATGTTACGTTTTTGCAAACAGTTTGAAACCAATGATTAATTTTTTAAAATTTAAGACAAATTATTTAATTTTTTAAAAATTAAGATCAATACTGTACTGAGGATACCAAATGACCCATCATGTAATTAACTCCATTGTTTTGAAAACCGGACCGGACCGACCGGTTGGACCAGGAACCGGACTCCAATCTGGTACGGTTTGGTGCTTAAAACCGTTTAGACGTTGAACTAGTGGTCGAACCGGTTGAACCGGCGGTCGGAACGGGAACCGGATTGGTTGAATTGGTAGTCGGACCGGTTGAACCGATTTTTTATATAATTTTTTATTCTTCAGTAACTTTTTACATATATTTATAAAAAATAATTATAATTTTATCCAGTTCTTATATCTAGTTCGACCATTTGAACCGGTCCGACCAGTGAAACAGTAATACGTCCGATTCACTATCTGGTTTGGTTGTGAAAACATTGATCAACTCAATATAATGCAATGTTTTCAGAGCCGGATTGGACGTCGAACCGGACGCCTTACTGGTTTGGTGGTCGGAACCGGATTTAAGAACCGGATGACGTCATAATTACATATATAGTATATTATATATATAGTTATATATATAATTAAATATAAGTAATTTATATACGTATTTTATAGTTATATATAAAACTTAACTATATTTTTATATCTAACATACTAATTTATGGTTCAACACCCCGTTTTTACCCATTAAAATAAAAAAACTAAAAAAAATTACAAAATCCGGTCCGAACCGGTCCGGTTTCCCTGTCCGACCAGCGGTTCGGGATGAACCGGCCGGTTCGACCGGCCAAAAACGAATCGATGTGAACCGGACCGGCCACCCAGCCGATCCCCGGTCGAACCGGTCGGACCGGCCGGTCTGATCCGGTCACAAAAACACTGATATAATGTACCAGTATACTAGTTTTAATAAACCCGTGTATTACACGGGTTAAATAAATAAAATATTAAATATAATAAAAATTAGGTATGAGTAAGAATTATATGTAATAAAACAATAATATCAACTTTTTAAACTTTTTTTTTGTATTTTGTAAAAAATAAATTAAACATTTTGTTCAAAACAAACCATTTTAAAAAAACATCATATTAAAAATTTCCCTACTATGACTCCCAATTTTAATTATTTATTGTTTATAAAAATTTTATTTTTTAAAAAACTAACTTTAAAGTATTTCATGTTTTTAAAAAAAGTTTGATATTTTAGTAAACTTTTTTTGTAAAAGTTTGTTTCTATAGAAATAACATTAATAAAATTTTTTTAATTTATTAAAAAACTATTATTGATCTAAAAAAATAATAAATAATATTATTAGTAATTAATATAATTATTTAATAATAAAAATAAATAAGAAAATTTTAATAATAATAAATGTTGTGTTAACACGTGACTCTTCTAGATCTATTAAAGTATGAAGAGTCATTTGGGGTTGGGCGGCCTGCTAGTACAGGGCATTAAAATACCAGATGAACAATGGAGGCAGAGTGACGAACACACTCTTCAGTCTTCACGGCTCACAAAGGAATTATTATTAGCTTCATTCTCCAACCTTTCCTTCAATTTCTTGATCTCTTCGGTCTGCCCTTGTATTCAAATCTTCATTGAAATCCTTCTGACTTCTAACTTCTGCTCCTCTAGAATCGGATATCGCTCAACGATGTGGAATCGCTTCTGACTTGAATCAGTAACTTGCTTCCCCTTGTCTCTTTAAAAAGGTTATTTTTTTTTAATTCTTCCAATTTAATATATGTTCCAGTGGTATATTATCTATGATTATCTATGATTGAATGTTTATGCATATTCTGTTTATTTTTGTCATAAGAGATGGGGAATTGATGTGGGATTAGAGATAAATTTAGGGAATGGTGCTTTTTACTTAGATTATTGGGATGGGGATAGTAATAATTCATATGCCCATAAGGTGTTTGATCAAATGCTTCTATCACCATTCATGCTGATGTTTGGACTTGTTAGAAAATATTTATGATCATACATTAATTAGGTTTCTTAAATCTTTAAGGAGAGAGGGTGTCACTATATGTGCGTATCCTTGTTAGAAACTCATGTTTCATTTCTTGTGGGATCATTTTCATATGTTGTATGGCATACCCATCCGCTGATTGTAGGAATTGTATATTAGTTGAAATATTTTACTGTACTTATATAATGGACCTTAAATACAATTGACATTAGGGCATTGTTCTATTCATCTGTGATGTAAGATTTCAACCTGCAAAGATAAGTAGATAACTTGCCGTATCCTTAACTAACTCACCCGTACCGAATTTAGATGGACTGTTATCTTTATTTGTTATGTTACACTGGAAGTGTAAGGTTAAATGAAATGATATGTCTATTTTTGTTCATTTTACAAATCGTAAAAATGAAAGCATTTTTGGAATGGAAAGTAAGAGAAGAAGAATGTTTACACTTTATCTGTATAGCTCTGACTCTAGAACCTGGTGTGAAGGTAAAAAGTTAAGGTGTTGGTTGTGAACTATGATGGCAAAGTTAAAGCTATGGATGTTCTTTTTGGGTCCATGCCCATGAATGATGATTCTAGAATTAAGTATTGTTAATGTTCATTGTCCTAAGTAAGAAACTGGGAATGTATAATATGTTCATTGATATGGGAAAACCTCAGAAATGATGAAATTATGCCTGCTTCCACTATTATGTGTTCCCTCTTCTTCACAATCTAATCCTAAGTTGGATATTTGTTGACCTTTTTTGGTCATAGGTTTGTTTTCTAGGATCTATAATTATATCAGATTTATTGGAAAACTTTTGATAGTGTTAAATAACACAATCTGCATGTGAAGCACATGAACCTAAAAACATTCTGAAAATGGAAATAAATGCAGTTGAATTAGGATATGAAAAATGCTGGGCTTGATAATTGAATAATTCTCTTTTTTTATCATATCAAAATTTACTACTACATAGGGTTCTAACTCCTATTCTTTTGACAGCATTGTATACTATTTTTAGCTTTTCTTGGTGCTTCTTGACAATATGCTCCGAGTATTTATCAGTCCTACAAAATCAAGTTTCCGAAATATTATTTCTGCAAGAATGTATTTCTCGAGTGAAACAAACAAAGAGGTACTTGATCTATCAAATCAAATATGCAAAATTCTAATGTCTTGCCCAAAACTTGGGGTTGCAACCGCACTTGACCAAAGTGGATTAAGGCCTTCACCTGAAGCAATAGAAGAAGTCCTCAGAAGATTCCGGAATGCAGGTATGCTCGCATACCAATTTTTTGAATGGGCTGGAAAGCAACATAACTACCAGCATAGTGTTCGTGCTTACCATGCAGTGATCGAATCTTTAGCCAAAATAAGACAATATGAGATTATGTGGGATCTTATAAACACCATGAGGACCAAAAACTTGCTCAATATCGAGACTTTTTGTATAATTATGAGAAAATATGCCCGGGCCCAGAAAGTTGAAGAGGCAATCTATACCTTCAATGTCATGGAAAAATACAATATATCTCCAAATTTAGCAGCTTTTAATGGTTTGTTGAGTGCTTTATGCAAATCCAAAAATATAAGAAAAGCCCAGGAGATTTTCAACACCATGAAAGATAGATTTATTCCTGATCAGAAAACATATAGCATATTAATCGAAGGATGGGGACGGGAACCCAATTTGCCAAAAGCAAGGGAAATTTACAGGGAAATGGTTAATGACAGGTGCCAACCCGATATTGTTACATACGGGATCATGGTTGATATTTTGTGTAAAGCAGGTAGGGTAGATGAAGCTATTGACATTATTAGAGAAATGGAATGCAACAGTTGTCAACCCACATCTTTCATATACAGCATTTTGGTTCATACGTACGGAATAGAAAACCGAATTGAAGATGCTGTTGATACATTTCTTGAAATGGAAAAGAACGGTGTCAGTGCTGATGTGGCGGTTTACAACGCATTGATTAGTGCATTTTGTAAAGTAAACAAGCTAAGAAACGCGTATAGGGTTTTAAACGAGATGGAATGTAAAGGGGTGAAGCCGAATTCAAGAACTTGCAACATTCTTCTGAATCATTTGATAGAGCGTAAAGAAACTGATGAGGCGTTTAGGGTGTTTAGAAGGATGATTAAGATCTGTGACCCTGATGCCGACACGTATACCATGATGATAAAGATGTTTAGTGAGAGTGGTGACATTGAGATGGCTTTTAAAGTTTGGAAATTTATGAAAAGAAAACAGTTTGTTCCTAGCTTGCATACTTTTTCTGTTCTTATTAATGGGTTGTGTGAAAATGAGGATGCTTCTCAAGCTTGTATGCTAATGGAAGAAATGATTGAAAAAGGAATTAGACCACCAAGGTTGACTTTTGGGAGGCTAAGGAAATTACTTATTGACCAAAAACGTGATGATGTGCTTGAATTTCTACAGCAGAAGCTGGATTTACTGGTAAAAGAGCCACTGTGTGATTGACACAGCCTTGATTAAGGTTTTTTTTCTAGATCCGCTAAACTATTCCCTTGAAGCGACAGTAAGGTTGTTCTCATGTGAACTAATGGTCACAAGTTTAAGTCTTGGAAAAAGCTTTTTGCAGAAATGTCAGGAAATGATGGCTATATTAAGACACCCCCAGACTCTGCCCATGTAGGAGCCTCGTGCATCAGGTTCGCTAATCATTTACTTTCGTTCTTAGGGACTTCTAGGTGACATGCATTTGTACCTACTTGTGGATAGGCTGGTCGATTATGTTTTGTCTTTAACAGATAAAATAAGTCAACTAAAATAAAATAGCTCAAAAGGTAACATGTCAAATGGGTCGAATTGGTCGAAAGTTTTATTTTTGTTGGAATATTGTTACATTTGTAATCATATTTGACACTCTAGTTATTTAAGATTAGTGAAAGTTTTGTGCGAAAAATGTTTCGGGTCAATCCAAGTCAACGCAACACATATTATCCAACCTTTATTATTTTGTCACCTCTACTTTATGAAGCGATTGGTACCAGAATCAAAGAATGAGCAGCAGAAAATAAACAGAAAACAAGAGAATATCTATGGAACTCCTTCTCCAATTAATGGATAGAAAACTTACAAAAAAATAAGTAAAACTATCTTCTATTTATAGTTGATTAACCTAGCCCATCAAGTTAATCTATTCATACATTATAGGCTTTATCTCAAATCCTTTTGAGATAAAGTTAAATCACAAAAGCTTATCTCAAATCCTTTTGAGATAATGCTTTAAACTACCTGATAAACTTTATCCTTTTTATTTATCAGATAATGACTAAACCTAAATTACAAAACAGACCCTTGTCTATCGTTTTATGTCAAGATTGGTTCAACAATCACCTCCCCAATCTTGACCTTGAGTCTTTCTTTATTTTTCAGCATCTTTAATTGTCTTTACCCCCAAAAGTTCTCTCATTTCAACAAACTTGATCTTGGGTAGTGCTTTGGTGAGGATATCAGCCCGCTGTTGATCTCCACTAATATGTTCTACCTTGATTTGATTTTTCTCAACACACTCCCGTATATAATGATATCGTGTGTTGATGTGCTTGCTCCTCCCATGAAATACTGGATTTTTCATTAGATCAATAACTGATTTGTTATCAACTTTGATCATTACACGTTCTTCTTTTCTTTCTGTGATTTCTGCCAACAAACCCCTAAGCCAAATCGCCTGACAAGCTGCTGATGTTGCAGCCATAAATTCTGCCTCACAGGATGATAAAGCTACTGTTTGCTGTTTTTGGGAGTTCCATGCTATCGGTCCATCATCAAAATAGAACACCAAACCTGTGGTTCCTTTTCCATCCTCCATATCTACTGAATAGCTGCTGTCACTAAATCCCAGTAGGCTATTACTTCCATTCCTTCGGTAGTGAATGCCAAAATTAATAGTTCCTTTTACATACCTTAGAATTTGTTTGACAGCTTGAAAATGAGTAGTTTTGGGAGTTTGCATGTATCTACTTGCATATCCTACCGAGTATGCAAGGTCTGGCCGCGTATGAGTCAAGCACCGAAGACACCCTATTGTTTTTCGGTATTCTGTTGCATCAACACTGCTGCTGCCATCTTCCTTTGTTAATTTTAGTCCCGGTTCCATTGGGTATTTAGTAGAATTACACTCCCACATTCCAGCTTGCTGTAGGATCTTCTTTGCATAACTTGTTTGCTTAATTTTTATTCCATCTTTGCCTTGCTTCACTTCAAGTCCAAGATAATAAGATAGTGGACCCAAGTCACTCATCACGAATTTTTCTTTCATCTGCCTCTTGAATTGCATGATTTTCTCTAAATTGTTACCCGTCACAATTAGGTCATCCACATAAATTCCCAGCAAGAGTGATCCCTCGTTTGTTCATTTTGTGTACACGGCTTGTTTGAGCTTGCATTTTTGGAACCCATACTCTTTTAGGACTCCATCTAACTTCGTATTCCAAGCCCGAGGGGCTTGTTTCAGCCCATAAAGGGCTTTGGACAGCTTGTATACCTTTTGTTCCTTCCCTTTCTTCACAAAGCCTTCTGGTTGAGTAACAAATACTTCTTCCTTGAGATCCCCATGCAAAAATGCTGTTTTAACATCTAGGTGGTGGACGTCCCAACCTCTTTGTGCTGCTAAAGCTAGAATGAGTCTAACGGTCTCAAGTCTAGCTACGGGTGCAAATACTTCGTCATAGTCTATGCCATGTTGTTGGATGTAGCCTTTGGCGACTAATCGGGCTTTGTGCCTTGTAACTATTCCTTTTGCATCTCGTTTGATCTTGAATATCCACTTCAGTCCAATGGGCCTTTGTCCAGGGGGTAAATCAGTCAATTCCCACGTCTTGTTTCTTTCTATGGACGCTATTTCACTTTCCATTGCTTGCTCCCATTCTCTTTGTCCTTTGGCTTCTTTGAAATTGGTTGGTTCTCCTTCCGTGAGAAGAAGATCATACACTTCACTCAAGTTTTTCCAGCCTTGAGGTGGTGTATTATCAAATGTTTCTTCCTCCGCCACAGATGGATCCAATGGGTTAATGGTATCCGTTTGAAGCCGGGGCAACATAGGACCCAACCCTTTTACAGTCGATTCAGGGCTGCTAAAGTCAGATTGGGCTGAATTTTCTTCGACATTGGTTTCTCCATGACTTATTGAGTTGTTGCCTTGTAGGGGACTGTTTTCTAATGGGTTGAACGGGCTGCCTGGCTCAGTGGGCTCAAAATCATGACTTTGGGCTGTTGAATTTGTTTCAATTGGATCCATATCAATTACAAAACTAGTTTCCTTGTTGCTCAAAATTTGCTGTTGATTCTATTCCCATTTTTGTGCTTCATCGAATACAACATCTCGACTAATCACCAACTTCTTCCCCTCGACATCGTACATCCGATACGCCTTTGATCCTGGTTCAGTTCCTAAATATACCATAGGAATACTTCTGTCATCAAGTTTCTTCACTAGGTTTGAGGGTGTTTTCACATATCCAACACACCCAAACACCCTTAGATGATCTAGTCTTGGTCTTCTTCCTTTTAAGGCCTCGTATGGTGTTTTATCCTTTAAACTCCTGGTGGGCAGCCTATTTAGTACATAAACAGAATGCCGGATAGCTTCTGCCCAGAAGGTTTGTGGCATATTCATGGCACTAAGAATGCTCCTTGTTGTGTTCAATACGGTTCGATTTCTTCTCTCCACTATCCCATTCTGTTGGGGTGTGTAGGGTGCAGTTAACTGCCTTGTGATGCCAGTTTGTTCACAAAACAAATTGAATTCTTTAGATGAAAACTCTCCACCCCGATCAGTCCTTAGAACTTTCATCTTTCCTCCGTATTTGTTCTCGACTGAAATCTTGAATTTCTTGAATTGTTCGAGAGCTTCATCCTTGGTTTTAAGCATAAAAGGCCACATAAACCTGCTATAGTCATCAACAAAAAGCAGAATGTACTTGTTTCCTGCTTGTGTGGCAGGTGTTATGGGTCCACACAAGTCTGCATAAACCAGTTCCAATGGTTTTGCAGCTCTAAAGGCTGTTTGGTCAGGGAAGCTTTGTCGCGTGTGCTTTCCTGCTAAGCAAGCTTCACACATTTGTGTGGGATGGTCAATGGGTGGCACTCCTTGGACTAATTCGCTTGTGCTTAGTCGCTTAATAGTGTCAAACTTGACATGACCGAGGCGAGGCGGGCTGCCACAACCATGCTGGATCATCAGTTTTGGCTTGTAGGCAAATTGTTGTTCCCAATTTTAAGTTAATTTTGTACAAGCGATTTGCTGCCCTTTGAGCCTTTACAAGTAAAGTTCCGTCTTGTTCGAATATGGATAAAGATCCTTGCTTGATTGATACTTCACATCCCCCTTCTTCGGCTTGCTCGATACTAAAGATATTATTTTTTAAGTATGGGATGTAGAGAATATCGGTTAATAATCGTTGTTCTCCATTCTTGCACTCAAGCAGAATCGACCCTCTTCCTTCAATTTCAACACTTGAATCGTCTCCAAATCTTACTTTGCCACTAATATTTGTATCCAATGTTGAAAACAGTCTCTTATTTCCTGTCATGTGGTTTGTTGCCCTCGTATCTAGGTTCCACATGCATCCTTCTTGTTCATGTGAATTGTACTTTGATGGGAATACCTTTTCTTTAGTCAAGTAAATCAATTCCTTGTTGTTTTGAGTAGCCACGATCATTAAAAGTGCTGCTGTATCAGTATTAGGCTGATTTATTGCAACTGGAGAAGCTTGTGTCAAATTGGCTTTTTCTTCATTCTTTCGAGTTGGGCAATTAGCAGAAAAGTGCCCAAAGGCATCACACCTGAAGCACTGCAGTTTGGATCGATCTTTCTTCTCAAAATTTTGGTTTCCTTCTTGAGTATTTTGACCACGATTTGATCCCCTGCCTCGCCCACCTGAACGTCCACGACCACGGCCCCTACCACGGGTGTCTTTGCCATTCCCTCGCCCTCGACCAAAGCCTTTTTCTTGTTTCTTTTTTAGTTCCCGGTCTTCATAAGACAAAAGAAGCTGGTCATGGCTATTCTTGGTGGTTTTTGTACTGATTCGTTCTTCGTATGCCTTCAGCCTCCCTACTACTTCTTGGAATTTGACTGTTTTAAGATCAACAAGCTGCTCAATTGTTGCAGCCTTGTTCACAAACCTGTCCGGTAAACCGGTGAGCAGCTTCCTGACTAGAATAGTTTCCTCAATTGATTTTCCAAGTGTTGCTGATCTTGAGGCAAGCCCTGAAAGCTTTGCTGCGTAATCATCTATCCTTTCGTTTTCTTTCATCCCGGCAGCTCAAATTCGACATTTAATGTTTGAAGTCGAGCCTCCATTACACGATCTACTCCAAGATGCCGAGTCTTGATGGAATCCCATATTTCTTTCGCATGTTCACAATTTGCTATTTGCAAGACCAGCTCTCAGGTAACACTTGATAAAGTAAAGCGATAGCTGAGTTATCTTTCTTTGGATCGACATTGATTCCAGGTTTAATCGATTCCCAAATACCGTGTGCCTTGAAAATCGCTCTAATCCTAAGTGACCAAATTGGGTAGTTTGTTTCAGTTAGGATTGGGCACTGGAATGGAACATTAATGTTCTTTTCGGTCGTGATTAATTCTGTGGATGGAGTCTCTTTATCAGCCATTATGCTTGTTCTTGATCGTCGTTTGTAGGTCTTCGAGAATCTTGATTCCGGTACTCTGATTCTGTCCGCTGAATCAGATGGTGCCAGTCCGTTGGATCAGATCTTGGTCCTTTGAACACAGCTCTGATACCAATTGAAGCGATTGGTACCAGAATCAAAGAATGAGCAGCAGAAAATAAACAGAAAACAAGAGAATATCTATGGAACTCCTCCAATTAATTGATAGAAAACTTACAAAAAAATAAGTAAAACTATCTCCTATTTATAGTTGATTAACTTAACCCATCAAGTTAATCTATTCCTACATTATAGGCTTTATCTTAAATCCTTTTGAGATAAAGTTAAATCACAAAAGCTTATCTCAAATCCTTTTGAGATAATGCTTTAAACTACCTGATAAACTTCATCCTTTTTATTTATCAGATAATGACTAAACTTAAATTACAAAACAGACCCTTGTCTATCGTTTTATGTCAAGTTTGGTTCAACACTTTATTCCTGTCATATCTACAGTCTTGTACTTGATTATATTCCCTATGTTCTGTATTTGACTTTGAGTGCCAAGCGTGTATTTAACAGAATAATCTTTATTTCAAAAGTAGTAGTTACTTGTTTGACGTGTTCTTAGAGACTTTTTCTCTATCAATGTCTTTGACTATTTTGCTAAATCGTTTGTTTTTAATTACTAGAAAGTTGAAACAAACATGGTTTTGTCGGACGTTACATTGTTTCTTTTGAATATTATTGTAGTCACATTGTGATTCATGAGTTTGTATTTCTTTAATATGTTTTTCATGATCTATCAAGAACAATTTTAGATCAAAGTAAGGGTTATTCGTGAGATTCATAGCTAATTCGGTTTTATTTGTGTATTTTAATTTTTTTTTAATAATCGTAACTCACAACACTCATATACTGTACTTTTGATTTTACAACATAATTAAAATACGTTTTTCCGTCACAGGCGGAGCGTGAATCATTTACCTCAAGGGGATCATCATCATCCTAGCTCTAATATCTTTGTCATTTGACCCATGATATACGCCAACTCGTCGACATGGATACATTATTAATATACGCCAATTTGTCTAGAGACATTATGTTTACGAGGGCAAACATACCATTTATTTCAATAATAACATACTCGAATACGCTTATCAAAAAGATCCCTATGCTAGAGAAAGAATATGATTCAACTAATAAAAACACTATGATTATGAAATATTGTATGATATGGGCAATGCAAATGTCATTGTTAATGCTTTGACCAGGAATGTCAAACATTACTAAAAGTCAATGTTATGACGTTAGTGTTTATGTCCAATATAACACCCAAAACATAGAAGTCATAAAAACTATTATAGATGATTATCGATGGCATAGTTTTGCTACCTTGACACAGTTCTTGAGTCATCAACTTGATACTACAACCACGTTTTATTCGAATGACTAATCATCTTTACAGGGAAAAATGAATGTTATACTGTTAGATATTTAAGTTAGACGCAAAATCAATCAAAATCATATCATTTTAAGTTAATCCAATTAAAAATTATTTTTAACAAAACTATTTCCACCTTTATCTCCTTTTTGCCCCTCTATTCAAACATACACATGAAAATATGAAATTCGCCTTTGGGTAGGCTGTCATTTTCAATTTTATTTGAGTATTCAACTTAATTTGTATGAATGCTATTAAAATTAATGTAGAGTTAGTTATTTATCATATCTAATTTATTTTTCTTCCAAAATGTCGAGTGGAGTCTTCTGGTGATGTCCTCATGTATTGTTTAACACAATTTGAAAAAGCAACATGACGTGAATGATTTATTTTTATATATACGTGGAGTATTGTTGTAACAAATCTTCATTATCGATGATGAAAGCACCGTTAGGTAGGAGAGTTCTATAAAAAGAAATGTAAATGGGTGTAGGTTTGGATAAAGGAGGAAAGATGATATAAAGGGGGAAAATAGTTTTGTAAAATTTAAATTTTAGTTTGATTTAATCAAAACAACGTAGTAATAACTAATTTTGTATCTAACAATATCATATTCATTTTCCCATATTTAAATTAACAAGAAAATAAGGTCATGTGATCTTTGAGAATTGAAGGATAAGACTTAGTTTGTATGTCCTTTGACCAATACAAGGCATATTCCAAGCTACAAATAAAGAATCCAAAATTTCTTTACTAGATCATAATCCTTGGACTCCAGACCCATTTGCCTTAACTTACTAACCAGAGTTGTTAACTTTGTAAATTGTTTCGATAAGTTTTCACCCCTGATATGAGACCAACATGTTATATCGCTTTTGAATCATGTCTCTTCTTCTTTCTTTGATGTTTTTGTTATCCTTATATCTTTCACACAAAGCTATTCATAGTCCTTCTTTGATGTCTTCGTTACCCTCATATCTTTCACATAGAGCATCTCATAATGCTTTAGTTGTCTTGTGTTTATGAGTTTTTCAATTCTTTATATGAGAAGAGAATTAATTTCACTTACTAAAATTAACAAATGATTATCCTATTGAGGAGGAGAATTCATTTGACCATCTTTCTTTATTAAAAAATTTTACTTGCCCCTTGTATGTTTCTAAATAAAGTGATTGTTTGGTAGACTATTAATGGTCATTAAAAAACTTCATTTTAATGATTCATAACCTCTTAATGGTTAAGAGGTAATTTTAAGTATGAATGCCTAATAGGTAACATTAAGGGGCTGCTTGGTAGTCTTTTAATAGAACCATTAAGAGGCTATCTATAAATCGGTAAGAGTTGAGGGTGCTTGTTTCAAAAACAATTCATAGGCTTTTAATGAAACCATTCGGCACTGAATGGTTAAGCTATAAGGGAATGCTGAATGAAAAATCTTACCATTTTACCCCTCAAAATTAAAAGCTCTCACCCACACCCATCAACCCCCACTCCAACATCGATCGACCATCGACCCCCTGCTACTCACCATCAGGTTTCGCCGTTGCCGCCGGCATCGAGTCCCCGCCAACTGCGGTTGTGGCCTCACCATCGCCGACCTCCACCCACCGGCTTTAATTTCACCAGGGACCTCCCCTTCTCTACCCCCATCGACCATTTTTCCACTTTCTTCAATAGCGACCTGCACCTAGCCGATTTCAATAGCCACCTCTACGCCCAGCTTCAATCTCAATCTGCACCCATGTTTTTTCAACTCGTGACCTGCACTCAATCGGTAATTATATGCTCATCTCCTTAGTTACTTGATTTAGACCATCTAATTCAAGTTCATTGATCAATTGGTGTATGTTTTCGAATTTTGATTAATGAGTTTTTTTGTAACTTTATATCGAAGCAAAAAAATCATGAGTGTTCCAACAAATTTTAATGTGTTTTTGTTTACATTGTAGCAACACTAGAGTTTTTGCTTGAAAAGAAAAACGTGTTTGGGTTGACACAGGTCAAAATTAGGCTGAACCAAATGGGTAAAATAGTCATTCTGCATGAATATTCAAAGATTCAACCAAACATAAGTTAACTAGTTCAACACTTACTGGTTCAGAGTCTGTTAACTAGTTAGACCTCTTACTGGTCCCGTAAGTACAAATCTTGCCAAACGGCCATTAAGATGTTACCTCTTAACCCTTCATACTTAAGGTTCCTCTTAAACATTAAGAGGTTATGAATCATTAAAAAGTAGTCTCTTAATGATCATTAAGAGGCCACCGAACATCCCTAAACATGATAGCAAATGATTAGGGGTAGATCCTATGTGGTCTCTAAAACGATAGGCATTTAATGCTTTCTCACATAAGTTCTTCTTGAAGCTCGGGTGATCAGAATGAACTGACATCTCTACAACTCCACTGCAAAAGCTATCAATCCTTCAATTTATTTTATACAAACTAGCATGACATAATGCTCTCTTCACCTTCATCTTTTGATCTTCTTCATGAAAAAAACATGCATCTCATTTGCAGCTAATCTTTTTCATTTTACTCTCTTCATCTTCTTCATAAAATATATAACTCATTTGCAACTGATTTTCTTCATTTAAACCAAATGACTCTAAACCTTCATCCATACCATACAGTCAGCTCTACATGATTAATGATCCTAGATTCTGATCATTTCAATAGATGTGATTTTTACAAGCCTGTAGAATATCACAAGCTATCACCTTCTTCACTATCACCTACAGTGACTAGGTGAAAGAATTGTAAAAAGAGGGTACCTATGTCGGAGTAGGTTGCCGTACCATCATCTGATCCATGGTACGACGAAAGGTCATCACTATCACTGAAGACATGTTAGAAAAGCCTTAGGGCTAGGAGTAAACAACAACATTATGTAGATATCAAGGGTAGAATGGAAGAAACGATGTACGCCATTGGGTATAGAGGAAACTACTTGGGGTTCAAATTTCATTGTGATAATTTGAACATGGTATGATAATATCTTATAGCACAAAGTTGTGTCTGCTTCTCTAAAACAGCATCAAAATAGGGGATGACATCAATCTAAATCCAAGAAGCGACACATGAATTAATTATAGGGGTTCTTTATAACTATGCTAATTACCTCAAAGTAGATATGCGATTAAACATCCATAAATGAGGAAGAAAAATAAATCATTATCCTCTTTTTTTAAAGAAACTGCTCACCAAACACTAGGCTAGATGGAAATCATGGAATTTTAACGGGATACCTGATGTACCCTGTACAACGACTCTGTGGAGTTAACTCAATGGAGATACCCTAGGTTATACCAAGTAGAAACCATGTAGAATAAGGATCATACAAACTTGTATGAGGAGATAACTAGACACATGGATGGTCCTTCTTCTCACCCTGTTCAAATACCCCTCATCATTCAAGATATAAGTTCTATTGAAGAACCTTCTCACCCTATTCAAATACTCATCATCATTCTAGATATAGGTTCGATTGAAGAACCCTAACTGTACTTGGTAGTAAATTAGTGCTTATAAACTAAATATTTTATTAAAATATGTTCGAATATTGATTATCAGTAGTTGATGTCTATTTTCAAAATTTTGATACCAAATTAAAATATACTGTAGACAAATCTAGAAAATGATGCTCGATTTGATGACCTAGATCTGATGGATAACATGTATAGCAAATGTTTGACTCAAACTTCAAAAGCAACCATTTCAAGATCAAAAGGAACCTAATCATTATATATATATAAAATTCAAAGGTCAGTATCTACAGTAATCTGTATTTTTACCTTTTTTCCTATATTTTTGTAATAATATAAATCAATTGAATCATATAGTAAACAAAAGTAAGGTTTTGATCTAATGGTTAGGTGTGTTTTACTAAACTAACACCACCCAAGTTCAAATACGTTCCTTGAAAATATTCCATCTAATACACTGGAGAACATTTTTTTTGTTTTCTTCCACGTGTTCTAATTTTTTTTGTTTATGATTTTCTTTAATTTATGTTTTCTAATTATATATAGTTAGAGCATAAGTAAAAACTAAATTAATCATAATTTTTTATGAAATGAAATATGCACCTATCTTTAGTTTTTTTTTACATTTTGATATTAATAAACAGATTTGTATCCATAATCAAATAATTTTTTTGGTGTCACAAGCTATAGGGAGTGCGGTTATCATTACGTTACCATGGCAAATTGAACCGATTGAGCGAAAAACATCATAGTTGGTATTGGTATTATCTAAATGGGTTTAGGCAAACATTTTATTGGTTTTCAGCAAAACGAGTTGATAGTGACTGATCCGGTTGTCGAGACTCGATCAAAAACAATTTAATATATCGGTCTTAGCTATCTTTATTGTGTAAGAGTAAGTAAGGTCGTCTCCACGGGGAATATGTGAAAAGTGTTTAATCAATACGACTCAATTAACTAAAAGACACAAACTTTGAACTTAAAATTTGGAACTTTGGATGAATTAATGAACACACGTGCATAAAGCAATAAACTTTAGAATTAATTTACTTAAATAATTAAAGACAATCACTTTCAGATCATCAATTATGCAAGATCAACAATTTATATGCTTCACCATGGTTTGTAAAACTTAATTATCAAGATTTCAACTTTTGATTAAAGTAATAACAAAGGAACAATCTTTTAAGACTCGTTCATTCACAATGTTATTAATTCGTCTATATCAAATTTCTTCTTAATCTTAATGAGTTCACGATGCAAGAAAACAAGAAAAACTAATAATCTCAACAAGCAACCTTATTTATAAATGAACCTCTTAACTTAAACAAAAAGTAGAATTACATTCAAAAACCAGTCTTTAACAAAACCCTAATGAAAACACATAAAAAGTCTTACTTAACATAATCGATTCTACTGGAAGCAATCACGAAAGAACTAGCCACTCATCCTCTTCATTATGCCTTTGATCTTGAATTGAAGAATGTTTGTGGATGATTTTTGGAGTCTTGGAAGACCAAAAATCACCTAAAGTTCATCAATTTTTGTTCCCTAGAAGTTCTAGATCGAATTAGGGTTGATTTGGTTTAAATAAACTTGAAAATCCACAAAATCCGGATGCTGTTAGGCCACCGGCGTATCATACGCCCAACCGGAGTATCATACGCCGCCTCATATGCCCAACTTTCTGTAATTTTTTCCAAATACGCCCACTGATACGCCGCCTCATACGCCGCCCGGCGTATCATACGCTCAAACCCGGCGTATCATACGCCGGTACCCTGAATTTTGTGCCTTTTGCGTAACTTTTGATATTTACATCTTCAGTCCTTGTAGTTATATATTTTTCTTCTTTTGCATCCAATTATGCTACTTTAAGCTTCAAATACCTATGAATCAAAACATAAACAAAGTAAACTTGTTTCTACACTTATCATGATGTAAAATCACGTATTTAAGTTAACTAAACACTGAATTCTTGGTACACGATCACATCCCCACACTTAACCTTTTATTTGTCCCCAAACAAACTTATTTGCACAATTCACCTTAGTTAATCAAACATGCTAAGTAATCACAACTTTATATACGTTAAGGTCCCAAGGCATACTTAGTTTTAAACTTTCATCATGTAAGATTCACAACCCAACATGTAATACCACTTATATTTTCAACTTAGAATCTTTAGTTGGCATAACTTACCTTTTGCTTCAAACATTCATGCATTCACATTACTCACAATAAGCACTACTCTTGGTTTGTTTTGTGAACTAGTGATTATATACTAGTATATCTGAACTCTCAAACTAGGAATATACATTCTCATCATAAGCTCGTATATTAATCATATTGCCATCAATTACCACAATATAATACATAAATCAAGAGGTCTTTCACGGGTTGTAATGTTAGGCTAAGGTTTAAGGTGGGATAAAATAGGGTTAAAGTGGCTAATGATGAATGAAATCCAATTTAACATGCTAGACGTCTTATTTATCAATCTCTATCCTCCAATTTCAATAACATCACTTAGGTCTCACACTATTTTTTTATTGCTTCATATTTTGGTCATTTTGACCTCATATTTAGTTTTTTTTTCTTATACATAACCAATCACTCTCTTACTGAACTATTATTGAAACGACACTTTCAATCATCATTACGCATCAAACATGCATAGAACTCAATTCTCAAGTTAACCTTCTAAACAGTTACTATTAATAGTAAGTTCACAAAAATGAGTCGAATTCACATACCCAAAACATCAGTTCATCTATAAGCATCAACTAACATCAAAGTTCATATATAAGCATCAAATAATATCATAGCATCGATAAATCAACTCAATTTCATCAAATGCATCCAATTAATACAAAAGTCCTAAAAAATGTTTTCTTTAATGGCAAGTTTCAGTTTTGAACCAAAATACAACTATTCAATAATTCTAAACCCATCATAGAATCACCTAAAAATGTAATTACCAATCAATTTGACTAAATTGCAAATTTTGATGTGTGTTTGGATCATTTAGGTTTGAGAAATATGATGAATCAAAGGGAATGAAATTAGTATCAACACATACTTGTGATATGAAATGGATGATTGCTAACTCATGTTTGATGCTGGAAACATTGATTTTCTAAATCTAGATGCTAGAATCAAAGGAAAAATGTGTGTTTGTGTGTGTGTCTTGAGGTTTGCTCAAAGATTGAGAGGGAATGTAGAGGGGGCGATAGAATAGGGTTAAGGGGCGGGGTTTTGGGTTTAACCATTAATTTCTTTTACATAATTAGTTCCCATCTCCTTATAAAATCAATTGTGTGTTATGCAATCAGGTTTTTCTACAATAAATTGCTAAAGTGATGCAGGACCAGGTTAAGGAGAGATCAATGCAACAGTTTCATAGGTGTTGGAGAGTTAACAGTCAAACACTTACAAGATCAAATAGGGAACTGGCTATAAGAAACAAATAACTAAAGGAAAGAACACAAGCAGTTGGTTTTCAAGAATATTGTAACACCCGGAAATTTTAAAAGAAGAGAAAAAGTGGAGAAAAAGAAAGAAAAGCAAACTAACCTAAGTTGAGGGGTTAAAATGGTACAAGGGATAAAGTTTTATATTAATATGTTTAAAAAGGTGGTCATGGACGCCCATGACCCCTGTACTATTCTTCCCATCGGATTTTAGAGAGAGAAAGAGCAGAATTCTCTTAGGTTTTAGAGAGAAGAAGAAGAAGCTGATTCAGGTTAGTTTTCGGATTTTGGGGTGTTCTTGGCTAATTTTCAGCCTTCGGGTATGGGCTTATGTGTTTGTGTGTGTTCAGTTGTGTGTTTTTGGTGTCTCTAGGTGTTTGAACTCATAAGCATTCGGGTTTGAAGGAAGTCTTACTCGAAAGTTGCAAGAGGTGAGTTCTAGATCCCCGTTTTTAAGTGTTTTATACTGATTTTGGGGCTGGAAATGCATGTTTTAACGTTTTTATGAATGTTGGGTGTGTACCCGTATATGTATGTGTGTACCCTGTGGGTTGGATTTATAACTGGGGAAGATTTTCGATTATGTTCATGTTGTATGCTTGTTTTGATGCTTGGTATGCTAGAAACTAGGCTAGAACATGTTAGATTGATGATTTTGGGCCTAAAAATAATTTTATTTAGAAAACAGTTGGCCCTGCGCCTAAGTGCTCATGCGCCTAAGATCATGCGCCCAAACAGTACCCAAGCGCCCAAGGTTCATGTGCACAAATAGTGGCCATGCGCCTAGAATTATGCCCAGATGCCTAAGTGTGCCCATACGCCCAACTGCCAAACGCCTAAGTTCCCATGCGCCTAAGTCAGGCTCGTGCGCCTGCATAGTACCCATGCGCCCAGAAATCTGCCCATGCGCCTAAGTAAGGGTCGTGCGCCCAAATAGTGCCCATGCGCCTAAGTCGCCCATGCGCCTAAGTATTTAAGCGCCCGTATAATGCTCGTGCGCCTGCATAGTGCTCATGCGTCTAATGCCTTAGAAAAATATTCTGAATTTTGGGAAAAAGAGATTTTTAGGCTAAGACTTGGAATGTTTTCGGGGGTGATGTATGATGATTTTATGCATGTTTATGGTATGTTTTCTTTATGTTCCTTATTATGTATTACTCCGTGGCTTTACGTGGTGTGATTATGTTAATCACGTAAAGTATTATATAATGAAAGCGGAAGTTAATGTTAATGAAAAGTGGAACGTAAAGAATGAAAGAAGAGTCTTGCAAGCAAACGTAAGGAGGTTCACACCCAATGAAGGGTGTTAGCTCAACTGTGTGCGGTTTAGCTAACCCAGAAGGATCCACACGGGGGTCTAATTTTTGTGATTGACCAAACGTATGGGACCCTTGTCGCTTGCCCCAGGTACTGGAGTCAGCTTCGTGCATAATGTTAGGGGTCTATTTATAGACTTCGGCCCAGTAACCAGCTTCGTGCACAATGTTCGGGGTATAGCACATGGCATTGGTCTGGATGAAAGTGAAAGATAATGATGAATGAACGATTGACGTACGATGATGAATGATGATGAAAGATAATAATAAATATTATCTATATGTACGTATGATGTATGATCACGAATGAAAGTAAAGGAAGGTTTTCTAAACAAAAGTAAAGTATTTCTATTATAAAACTAGAACTCACTCAGCAATGCTGACTTTTATACATTTTTAGTTGGCAATAATGGTTGCTGAGGATGGCACGCGGTGAAGCTACTTGGCAAAGATTTTGGATGGCATCCATTTTGTGTAAACAATGATGTTTTTGTGTAGTAATGTTGTAAACAGCAATTATTAATATATGAAATGGTTTTGTTAGATTATTCCGCTACAAAGTTTTAATGATTTGTAATGTGATTTAAATATCTTGTGCAATGAATATTCAACTGTGAGTGTCCCGGGATCGGGGCCTTGCAAATATTGTATATTGCTCTCAAGTGTTCAACCAAAGTTACAAGGCTTAGTCCCTAAGGATTGATACATGAGATACTTTATACTAAATCCTACCGCCGGCCATACTTTGACAGCCAGCTGGGACACTAATCTAGACAACAAGATCAATGTAAATTCAAAAAACAGATTGGCTTTTGACATGTGATTATGACATTCCATAGCTCACATCTTTATCTAATACTAAAAGATAAAATAGTTGGAAAGTTACAGACAAAGACCATAATCTACAGTTTGACAAAAGTATGGAATTATCACCAATTTGTATGAGTTGGTGAGTCTTCAGAGCTGTAAGCAGAAAGTAGTTCAGCTTTATCAAAAATATATCAGAGAAATCATGTCTGCTTTGTCTTTGGAAGAAATCAGTCTCTTGGCTTCGGAAGACTTTGCCTGTGAAGCTTCGAAAAACTTCATCTTTAGCTTAAGAAGAAATGGTCTTTGGCTTCAGAAGATTTGACACTTAGAGAATTTCTTAGTGAATATGTCAAATCTTCCGCGGTAGCTTCATTGTACTTCAGAATGCATGCTAAGAGATATTTGATGAGCATTAGCCTTTAAGATAACTACTACAAATTTCCTCTAGGCTGATGCTACCAAAACTTTAGAAAAGCTTTGAGTCTTGATCTTTACTTTCTTACACTCTTCATTAGAATTAGGAACATTCCCTTTCTCATCAGTTGATCCAGATTTTTCAGACTCTTAAAGTACCTTCTAATGCCTAATAGATCATGTAGTGGGAGAGTAAGCATGTTCTGCAAAAAGTATATGTTTTGACTTTCTTGATCTCTTGTGACATACCATGTGTCTTGATTTGTTGCAAATGTCCAGGACATAATGGGTCTCTCAGTAGCAAGAGGCTCTACATGAATTGCGGTTGGTTGAGCAGCGTTTTCTAGTTCACCCTTAGGATGTTCTGACTCATCCTAACATGCAGAGGTCGATGCCTTGGACTTCTTCTTCTTTCTCTTGTCCTTTCTGATGGCCATCCTCTTCCTCTTTCTGAATTTTAACTAAGGGGAGTGGTCTGCAGCCCCAGATGTTCTTTCTATATCCTTCTCAGTTGGGTCTTTTTCCTCCACATGTTTAGAAGGAGAAGGTTCAGGACCCTGCTGTGGGTCAGGTTATGAAGTTAACTTTTAGATGTAGCTTTAGGATCTGGTTGTGTTGTCTTTTGGGGTTCAACCTTCACCTCAGCTTCAGGTGTAGCCTAACTTGGTGAAGAATGCAAGTCAACTAGCTGACCTTCTTTGATCTTTTAATTGATCCTTCTGATATGCTCATCCATGGTGGATAGAGACATAGGACCAAGTCTCCTTTCAGAGAACACATACAACTTCAAGAAGCTCACCATCTTCTGTATGTTAGCAGACTTCTTTTCCATTGCTTAAATGGTGGCTTTTGATTTAGCACCCTCCTCTCTCAATTTCCTCTTTACAGCTTTTCTTTTGGTTTGAGCTTCTTTTTACAGCTGTTTGAGGTACTCAAATTCTATGTATCCGCATGAGAGGGGGTGAAGAGCTGCTGCCTGATAGAGACCTATGACACTCCAGATAGGCTATCATCTTTTGTCTTTCTTGTTCCCTGCCTATCTGAGTTTGCTTTACTTCCACAACCTCAGTCTCTTTCCCAGGACTTTCCTAAACTGGAGAGAGGCCAAGGTCTTTGTATAGTTTCTTTTTTTTTCTTTCTTCCTTTATTTTGAGGAGCAATTCTATAGCCTCAGCCTCCTTACTCTCTTTTGACAGCTCTGTGTCAACCAGTTCATTTAACTCATCCAAGGGGAAAGAAATGATTTCATCAATGTTATAGTTCCTTAACCCCAAGTAGTTCAATTTGGTTGCCCTTAACTTATCACCTTGAGTATTTGGCCTGTGGGCAGCTCTGATTGCAGCTTGCATGAAGCTAAGGTTTCTCATGTTTTCTCTCCCATTGCCTTCCTCTTCCTCTACCTTTTCTTCTCCTCAATCTCCTTAGGAGTCATTTTCCTTTTTCCGTTGTCAATGGTTGGCCTGTATGACTCAGGGTGGAGAGAGCTTTGGCCTTCTGAGACTTAAGTGCATCACACAGCTGCTTGGCAGTCTTGCACTTCTTGAAGCCTCTGTAAATAGAGTTAGGAAGAGCAGTTATGGCCTTCTGATCTACATCCATCCTCTTTCAATCTTCATCAGAATAGTCAGTCACATTCTTTGGGATCATTTCACCAGCAACAGTTGCTAAAGGTGTGCATAAGACATGTGGTCCAGAGACAACAGATCTTCACATCCTTCTATCTTAAGACTTGATGAAACCTTCCATTATTTGGCACCAAGTGTCAAAGTTATCAACAGTAATCAGTGGAGATTTAGTCATGGTGTCGGTTTTCATATCATCTTTGGAGAGAGCTACCATTTTAGCAGATAACTGTTTTGTGAAACTGAGTAGATTTAAGATGGTAAGATCTTACAATCAAGAGCCTGGAAAGCTCCATACCAATTGCAGGACCGGGTTAGAGAGAGATCAATGCAATAGTTTCACAGGTGTTAGAGAGTTAACATGCAAACACTTAGAAGATCAAATAGGGAACTGGCTATAAGAAACAAAGAACTAAAGGAAAGAACACTAGCCGTTGGTTTACAAGGATATTGTATATTGCTCTAAAGTGTTCAACCAAAGTTACAAGACTTAGTCACTAAGAACTGATACATGAGATACTTTATACTACATCCTACAGCCGGCCATACTTTGACTGCCAGCTGGAATACTAATCTAGACAAAAATATCAATGTAAAGTCAAAAGGCAAATTGCCTTTTGACATGTGACTATGACATGCCATAGCTCACAACTTTATCTAATACTAAAAGATAAAATAGTACAAGTTGGAAAGTTACAGACAAAAACAATAATCTACAGTTTGATAAAAGTATGAAATTATCACCAACTTGTATAAGTTGGTGAATCTTCAGAGTTGGTAGTGAAAAGTGGTTCAGATTTATCAAAAGTATGTCAGAGAAAGCATGTCTTCTCTGTATTCGAAAGAAATCAGTCTCGTGGCTTGGGAAGACTTTGGTGGTGTTTGTTTTTGAAGAGGTAAAATGTCTGCAGTCTGCGGACCAGATCTGCAGACATCTGTAGCAGAAAAGGTGGACCAAACCTCTGCAATCTGCAAGAAGAAGACTGTTTTTTTAACGTCTGTAGATTATTAAAATAAACTAGCGGTGGTGTACGGATTGTGGTGATGGTGGTGGACGGTGGCGCTAGATGGTGGTGGCGAACGGTGGGTGGTGGCGGAGGTGGACGGTGGTGGTGGCGGAGGTGGACGGTGGTGGCGGCGGACGGTGGTGGTGGTAGAGGTGGACGGGGTGGCGGGGACGGTGATGGTGGCGGACTGTGGCGGAGGTGGACGATGGTGGAGGCGGCCGGTGGTGGTGGTGGTGGGTGGTGGTGTTTAAGAAGATCTCCACAAACCTTAGAAGTGACTGGGCCAAGCCTGCACCAAAAAGAGCTCGCGCAGATGTTTTTTAATAAAATGTATTCGAAAAAACAAACAGTCTGCAGATGGCAATGTCTGCGCGTGGTCTACGTGGCGTAGACAAAAGAGCCTGGGCAGACACTTTTTAGAAAAACAAACACCCCCTTTGCCTGTGAAGATTCGGAAGAATTCATCTTTGACTTCGGAAGAAATGGTGTTTGGCTTCGGAAATTTGACACTTAGAGAATTCATTAGTAAATATGTCAAATCTTCCGAAGTAACTTCCTTATACTTTAGAATGGTATGCTGAGAGATCTTTGGTGAGCATCAGCCTTTAAGATAACTCCTACAAGTGATCACATAATATCAATTGAACACTAAACACATGAAATATATTCATTTTATTATTTTTAAAAAATTTTATAATGGTTAAACAATAAAATCTGTAAACGCCCGATAATGTGTAAATGTCCGAAATTTCACAATTTTCAGAACCAAACTAATCATTTAATCATATAATTACATAACATATAATTTTTCACCAATTATATTTATCTAAAAAGTCATTTTGATAAATCCCCAACGTTTTGGGACAAGACTTGAGTATGATCCAATAATTCTTTGAATTAGCGTTACGTAAAGTTTTGTGCAATAACTGACGCATTTATTTGACCATTATTAAATGCAGGCATGTATAATTGGAAAGTAATGATCGTGCTAGTCGGAAAATGACCGGGTATCACATTTCAAGCACCATGTCAAGAGAATTATGGAAAGAAAAGTATGTACTAGTGATGAACAATATAAGGAACTAAAAGAATGGAAGAAAAGTTAGGTAGTCTCAACTCTAGTTTTGATTCATTAACATGAATATCACTGAATGAAATGGACATAATTAACAAAAAACTTATAAAAAGAATAACTTATTTACACAAAGGTACAAGAATAAAAGGTTAAGAAGAATATTGCTCTAAAGGAGAAGACATTTGAGCTTATTGACAGATGGATTCTATGGAGAGATGAGATGTAGCATGTCCAGAGAGACAGTGTCAACATAATTTCCCTAGAAATTTCATCTATAGATGGATAAGATTGGAATAGAATCCTATGCCTTGGTTTTTTGTTCAATATTTTTTTCAAGTTTATTTGCTTCGTTGAATGAACTCTAAATTTATTATTTCTTTTAAGTTCATATGTTGTCATTCATTTGTATTTCTTTTAACACTAGGGGAGATTGTTAGTAATATAAACGGATGGTGTTGAAGAAATACACAGAAAATCAAGAAGAAGTGCTCAAGAACAACCTAGAAACAATTTTTGGCGATCTCTAAGCTATTCTGACATATGTAGAAGCTAGAAGCGTTTGCAAAATGTTTGAAGGTCTTGTAGCATTCGTCAACTTTAACATCAAGGAGACTATCTTGACCTTTTGCTTATACAAATGATATCTGGTGGGGGGTCTCTAAATATCATTTTTTAAGAACTCACTTCACAATAGTTAAGTGACATCAGCACAACATGACAACTTGTGTCTAAATTCATAGAAGTTAAGGAATCAACATGGATATATGGGCTAGTAGCTAGAAATGAAATATTTACTCCATTCCAAATAACTGATTCTCTATCTATATCTGGTAATGCACTAATGAATTTAAAAGTGCCTAGACACACCCTCTTATCTTGAATGATTAAGAACAAAACCTTCTTTACTCTCTCCGAGCATCGGTTAACCGACCCCATTGCATTGGGAGTTACACATTTCATGTCATAGCCTCCGCCGAGCAACTCTCCCTATGGCCAAATCCGATTGAATTTCAACACAGAGCTTTTTGGTTGTGAAGTTACTGGACAACTTTATTGCTCTAGTTATAGAATTTTTTTTTGTGTAACACTAACAAGGTAGCATCCATACATTCAGTGTTAGCTTTCTAACTCAACATGTGAATAACACAAAAAAATCTATCACTTGCATCATCGAGTATTGATTTCTCGTTACGTATAATTTATACTTATTTACCTTAATTTTTGAATTCATCAATTGTTACACTTTCACACTCCTCTAAGACAAACAATTTTATGCGGAACAGATCGAGTTCAAATATAATGTTTTTTAAAAAAACATTGTAATTTTATTTTTCTAAATTTCTACTATAGCAATGCGATATGCTTATCTCCATCTAAGTTTCGTATACATTGATCCAAAACCGAATGCCTGACAACACGCGGTCAAAACCCACAGGTCAAATAAAATATACTTTTAGTTTATTTATAAAACACTGGTATAATCATGCAATTTGCTTGTTTCTAGCCACAATTTGATACATGATTCATATAAAACCGAACGGCTACAACTACAAGGGCGAGCAAAATCCAGTAGTTACTATATTAATTACAATTTAAAAGAAGAGTACCTTGATAAGCATGTTTGTCAAGTGGAACTATCCAATCAAAGCATATTCAGGTCCTACCATTCTTTGTTTCAATTGAAGGTTAAACTTTAATACTATTTTATTTTTATAATTAATTTAAAACATCATTTTTTTTTATATTTTTAAAATATAAAACTTTTAAATTCTAGATATACCTTTACGATATGCTTATTTTTATCTAATTTTATGTATTAGTTTGTTCGAAAACAACCCTAGTCAAATATAATATATTTGTAATGCATTTTTTACAACGTAATGTTTGTATGAACTTCTTATATACAATTACGACATCATCGTTTATACGCATGATTTGATATAAATTCTATTTAAAACCGCGCTCTCACAACACACAATAATATAATTTTTTTGGTTTTCTAATGACAACTTGATGGTTTTTATAATACGAATATATATTTATAGTATATATGCTTACTGCACCTACGTTTTGCTATAAGTATTATTCAAAACCAACTGTCGTAGTTAGTAGGCAAAACCTGCCCGCCATTAGCGTTGAAAGTTAATACTATGTTATTAGCATGTGATCATGCATGCCAATTTTGTAATATTTAAGTCGTTTTTTTTTCCATAAACTACATTTATTATTCACAAAACTGAAAAGGTGTATGAATTGTCTCATTTAATTATTTTATTTTTGATACATATCATTTTTGCTTGTGAGTAAGCACACAAACAAAAGTTGTTCATGTCCGCTAAAATTAGCAAACATATAAATATAAATAAGGGATTTTTACATATTTCCATTTTCTAAAACCACTAATTACATGTTTGTAAAAGATATATCACTATTTTTTCATTCCACTATTTTTTTAAAACATAAGTAAAATTTATATACCTTAATTTTTTTAAATAACATAATATCCAACATTATACTCTCATTTACCTGAGTATAATATTGTTAAGTATTTTAAACATATATATAATTGTGTGGATTATTTGTTTGATAACTATGCGATATTACTTTTTAAGTTGCACAATTAATTTTGTAATTGTGCATAATCAAATATCATGTTATACCTATATCAACTCAGGTTGAGATGAATGATTATTTTATGGGTTACTTTTTGTGATGCTTATTGTATCACTCGTTGATTCATGACAGACACTTTTTGTCTTCATCTCCCCTTATATGTTCCTCTAGCTCTTTCTTCTTTTGAGGAAGTGATTGATGGCCTCTCAGACATTATCGTCGGTGATGGCCTATGCTGCCTTTTATGTTGTTCACTGGTCCTGGCTCTCCCAACCTGGCTGATTCTGTTTCTTGTAGGCAATATCGATGATGGCGGTGGCGATTGGGTCCATTGCATTTGTAGGCTATGACGATAGTGGTGTAGCCGGTTGTCGCTCTGCCTCCCTTTGTGGTTGAGAGAGAGCATGCAGCGGTGCTATCGTTATTCATGGTCGCGCCATTGATGTTGGAAACACCTTTATTGCCTTTTTGCCTCATGTGTCTCCGATACCCTTTTAGGGTTTTCTAACCTATGCAACAGTGGTGGTGGCGGTTGGGTCCATTGCATCTGTGCACGGTGGCAAAGATGGTGTAGTAGGCTATTGCTCTACCTCCTCTCTATGGTTGAGGTGGAGCAGGTGGTGATGCTCTCGCCGTTCATGCTAGCGACAACACCTTTGTTGCCTCTTTGCCGTTGTGTGTCTTCGATACCTTTTTAGGGTTTTCTCACCTAACCTACTAGACGTCTTTCGGCTGTTTGCTATTATTGTTAATTATGAAGCCTGTTTCTAGGAACGATGGTTGGTCCTTGCCATCGTTGGTTTTCTTCGATGACGGCAAGTTCACGTAAACCGTTTGGTCTATGGGTTGCTTCTTTGTTTCGTGTTGGTTCCTTGAGTCGATGATGATGGGGGTTTCCTCATTTGAGACTTTGGTTTGCTTATTTATTAGTTCCATGACGTTGTAATTGTGTCGATTCCTGATTTTATACCTGCTTATGTTTATGCCTTTTTCTTTGTTGGTCGAATCTATTTTGGGTGTTCTTTTGTTTGACTATATTGATCATGATTGTGATTTGTGTTCTCTGACTTATGTTGTTGTTTGGAAATAAGATGTGTTGATGTTGGTTGGACTAGGTTCATGCCAGATTGGCTTTGGGTTCATTGTTGTATGGAAAAACATTGTGTGGATGATACGTATCGATGATGTTTACTTTTACAGTGATGTTGCAGTCAAGAATATCGTTGTGTTGATGATGAAGGGCTTTTGCTTATCTGAGACAAATTTGTTTTAAAACTCCGACCGTGTTTTTGCGCTGATACCTCAGTTGATTATGTTATCTACATCTTGGTTTCGATTGATAATGAAGAGACATTGATTCTCATGAGGCCAATTGTTACTTTTATATTAACTCGAGTTGAAATGAACAATTATTTTGTGCGTTACTTTTTGTGATGTCTATCGTATTATACTCTATGGCCATGATGACACGACTGGAATGTTATTGGTTACTTGGCATTGATTTCGTTTATGGCTAGCAGCCGCAACCGAATGCTTATTCGTAGGCCGAGTATGACAATGGTTTGTGATGCGTTAGTTGTTGAGACGTGGTTTCAAAGGTCCATCACACGTGCATCGCGCGTGTGTGGACAACACTAGGTTTTAATAAACTATGTATGATTGTAAACATATAAATATAAATTATAATTAAATACCCACTGCATGCGCTTCGGACCAAAGAAGAACATTTCGTTGAGGGACCTGTGGAATATGTATGTATTATTTATGTCCCAAACATATATTCATGTATACATATGTGTTAACTTAAAGAAACGTAAGTTATTATTCATATTCGTTAGTTTATGTAACTGTGTGACTTGCCTGCTTTGTAGATACTAATGTATTTTAGAGTGGGGTTTTAGGTTTAAATTCAGATATAACATAAAATTAGTTTGGAGTAGCTTAAGATTATGATAGTTTGTTGTTCAAAAAAATATATTTTTTTCATTTATAAAGAAACCTACAATAAGCGTCCTGTCGGACGATTAATTTGGTTTCATTTCCAGGCGCTATACATATGTAAACTATTATATATATTTTTGAACGGTTTTTTACATTACTTATCGACTATGACACTCGAACCCTTAAATCCGGACACCTTACTTAGACTATTTTATTTGGTCATATCCTAAAATAAGCCAATTGATACTTTTCACTTGATTTACATCTTTAATACGATTAATAAAAAGTCCAAATGAGTTCCCGATGAAAACTTAAATATAAACTCTTAATCAAGTGTGAAATTTGGACCTTTCATCCACAAGAACATGAAAAGCCCAAGGTTAGGGGTCATTCTTGGCCAACGTGGCCGTTCTTAGGTGTTTCTTACTAGTTACTACTGAGGTAATCGTTTTCAAGCACCTTTCATCCACAATAACATGAAGAACGGAAGGTTGGAGGGCGCCTTTGCTTCTATATTTTTATTATATTCAAATTAAGATAACTGTTTTAAGAATAAATTGTGATAATGACCAAAGGACTTGTGCCGTATTTGAAAAAGGTGTATCGGAGCACAAGTTTCATGATGAACAAAATATGTAGGCTTAAGAGTACTTATGATGTAACGAACATGTAAATTAACAATTCAGAAAAAATGTGATAATGGTACGTTTTGCTTTTTTTGGGTAATTTTATTGATATATTTTTTTTTTTTTATGAAAAAATGTGATGAAACGCACAGACACATTTAGTTATTTTCATTGTGAATCACCTAAATCATCTAAATGGTATAATTTTTTAGTTCAGACGAAAACAAAGAGGTTTCACAAAACGAGTCGTTAACATTTAATAGTGATTTGTTCATATATAAAGTCAAATATGCCATGCTATATATTATAAACCACATCCTAAATAAATGTAAACTAATGAATCATTTTATATTTAAAACATACAATATGTGGCATGATACATAACGTTAATGTGACAATTTTTTATAGAGATCAATAACAGACAAAAATAAATCAAGTCAGATTAATAATATTAACAAACAATTGTATTTTACTCAACATATAAAAATTGTTCTGGTGGAAAGGCATATTTATGTTGATATATATATTCCTTTTAAAATATTTCTAATCTAATGCTAAATTTGACTTTGACCAAGAAATATGTGAGTCCACTTTAAATATTCAAACTACGACAACACTTTATATAATAAAGCGACCAGCATGTGACTAGAAATGTACCCGCGGTCACGCACCTACATCTACCTTTGTAAGCTTTTTTATACGTTTGAAATTTAAAAAGTATGTTTGATTATACATTTTGTGGGTTTTTTAATGACAATATGTTATCTTACTTATTCTACTTAATCTATACAGTATACACATTAATAAGGGTAGTGTTATAACAGAAAAAAAATATATTTAATTTAAAAAATCTAATGATTGTGGTCTTACCATGTGTCCTGTTATTTTAAAGATTATAACATTTTAGTTAGTGTATTAAATACGTTAGCTTATTTTGTATTATGCGTTAATTGTGTCAAATATTAGTTAATTGTGTCATGTATTTATATAATTTGTTATATGTGTTCATCATTATGTTTTGCGCTTTAAATCATTTTTTGTTATTTTTGTTATTGTTTCTATCGATTATATAAGCTTTATATCAATAATTATGTTTTGCAAATAAAAGTATACAATGAAATATTTTCACAAATATATTTTTCAAAACTTATAGTGCTGATGATAACATAATGTTTTATTTTTGTTATTATTTTTAATGAATTGTATAAACTTGTTATCTATCATTGTATTTTATAATTAAAATTTACAATAATGTTATTTAATCAATGTATTTTTTCAAAACTCATAGTGTTCAAGATACACAATGATGATCAAAAGACACAATCAAAATGAGACATTATGTTATTTTTTTATTGTTTTTAATGTATTAGATTGATATGCTTTTAATTTAGAGTTAATGGATTTAAATACTCTCAACTATCAGGAATTAGCCGCTGCCACCTCCAAGTATCATTTTGGCGAATATAACTCCCAAATAAACACTTCTGTATCACCCGCCGTTTGTTAGAACCCAAACAACGTTAACTTTCTGATGATGTGGCCTTAACCACGTCAGCTGCCACACAAGCGAGGCATATACACGTATGCGTGCCACATCATCAGAAAGTTAACGTCGTTAGGGTTCTAACAAATGTCGGGTGATACAGATACCGAAGTGTTTAACTGGGAGTTATATTCGCCAAAATGATACTTGGGAGTGGCAGCGGCCAATTCCCAATAGTTACGAGTATTTAAATCCATTAACTCTTTAATGTATTATTGTGTTTTACATACTAGAGATATACAACAATGTTATTTCACCATTATATTTTATTAAACATTCATCATTTTAGAAAACACAATAGTATTCAGAAAAAATAATAACTAAAAAAAGACAATGAATTGCACTAAAGACACAATGACGAGCAAAAATCATATGAATTTAGAAATGGGGTGGGGATTAGGCAGAACCACTTGTCACACGTAATAATGTCGCATTAGATAAAACAAATCCTTATCAATGGAAGCCTTTGATGAAAAAGGAAAGTAAATGCTACTTAAAAAGCAAAGCATCCTTTTTTATTCACTATGGATGAGATGTTGAAGGAACAGGGTCAATGATTACACTAAGGAAGCCTAGTCAACCGATAGGGGAAAAATTCCATTTTCTTGTTTAACTGCTAAGAAGAAATTTATTTTTCGACTGGGAACTTCTATCCATGATCCTCTCGAACTGTTGAATAATAGTAGGGAAAAAGCTTTTATTAGGTCTAGGTCCAGGAATTAGTATTAGTTTTGTTTTCGTTGATTTTAGAGTCGGTAGTTTTAATTGCTCATGCTGAATCAGCGGAGAGATTTGGATAAAAGGTTCTCAAAATAGAAGCTCTATAGAAAGGGTATAAGAGAAGAGAAGCAAGCCACTTTCCCCCATCCGTTTGAATGAGCTTGTTCCATGATGTGTGCTCCTTATTTCGAAAGGACCCTTTTAAAAGATGAAAGAAAGTAAAAGATAAAAGAAAGGGGTGAATTTGTTCTTAGGTATCATTAGATCCCAAATATCCTTAAAAAATGATTGTTCTTGTGTATCATGGAAATTCTTTGAAAGGCAAAAATCAAATAATTTTATGTGGTAGAACAAAATATCTTTCATTTCTCCCTCTAATAGACTTTTTTTAGAGTTCAAAGGCAATGTTGATAGGAACAGGTTCGCTTGAAGGTTCCGCTTGAAGGTGTTCTCCGCTGCCAACAAATAAATCTTCTAGAAAGCATACCTTTTGTTTATACTCTTTCTCTCTTCTAAAAGTCACTTAAAATCAAAAAAAAAATATATTTCTTATTATTATTGTTTTTTATTTATTTTTTTGTTTTCTTCATAGGTGACGGAGTTTCAAGCAGTTTTACAGGCATTTTCTAAGGAACTCATTGATCAAGGGGCAAGAACAATTGATTAAAACAATACCCAACAAACTACCCCGGGAATACTTGAAAAAGATAAAAAAAATTACAAGATCCGAGGTTAAATGATCCATGTCCCATGGCACGGGAGGAGTGAACTTCTAAATAACCGATGGCATTGAAAATGACGTGGGGTGAAAAAACTTATTATCTTTTTTATATAGAAATACTACAGTTGTTTTAAAGATAAAAACGCTCATAATTATAGTGTAATTTGTATAAAGATAATGTCGTTTATAAAAGTTATAAATGTTTAAAAATGGAAGAACTTGAAAAAAGTTAACAAAAATGTCTATGCCTAAAATACCCCCCTAACAACTTATTATTTACAATTTGATCTCAACCGTTAATTAAAAAAAACGATAGTTAAAATTATTTTTTATACTTTTTAATTTCAAAAGTTTTTTTGTTTGAATCCTACCCTAAAGGAGTAACATGAGTGTTACATGGCCTCTTGTTAAGTTGTTCATTTAGGATTTATCCACATGTTATCAACACATTAAATATATTATTTTAAACAAATAATAAATCATGTTAAACTTTTAAAACCAAAATTTTAACTTTTAATTTAAAAATATACATAAAAATCAATTATGGCAAACTTTATAAATTTTCAAATTCTCGTTTTTAAAATAAAATTAAATTGGATTAATAAATAAAGAATTTTTAATATAGTACGTTAATTATCAAGATTTACAATTCAAATATTCTATACTAGTATTAAAAACATGTCAAACTTATCCAAATTTTTAAATATTTCCATATTCTTAGTTTGAAAAACATTATGTATATATTTACTAACCAAATTTAAACGTATATTTTACACAGACAAATTTTTTTTATTATTGTCAAATCATATCAATTTTTATATATCACAACACATGAAGGTATAGTATTTTCTCTTTTTAACCGTATGACATTATATTTTTGCTTTCACAAACAATTCTAAACAACAAGGTTTTGCAATTTATGTGAAGTTTATATAGCAACCATAAATTGATCTCATATTAGGTGTGTTATTTTTTGTTTGTTTTTTTCTATCTTCTACTCACAAAAAAATAAAAGTGTTTATTTTCTTTTGTACTAAAATGTAATGCTTATATTTTTTATTATGAAATCAGCTTTTATACATTTGGATGATTATTTGATCCGCCATAATTCTTTTCATAGCATTTATTATGTTCATTATCAAATATGTTACAACATTAAACATATGTCTAAAAGATCAACACTTCTTTTCATGTGCATATAAACTTTTTAAGATTAGTCATAATTATCTTTCTAACATTAGTCATAATAGTTTTTGTAACAAAACTGTTATTTATATCACCTTTTATTTAATGAATTAGGTGTTTGATTTTATGTATTCATTAAATTTTCTACAATATTGTTTAATTTGTTTATCTTTCTAGTAAATGGTTTTTATTAATTATATCTTTTACTGATTTTGTGGTTTACTTTATTGACAATTTATTTGATATACAATACTTACACATTAAATACTTAAATTTGTTACAACTTTATTAGTTAAAACAACAGACCACCAACAATAATTTCTAGAGGCATTTTGAGTATTTAATAATTTTAGTATTTATGACCAGATTTGTTAGTTAATAATATATTATTTAATATGTTTCAAAAAATAATTAAAATAATAATAAATATAATCTTAATAATAATAATAATAACAATAATAATAATAATAATAATAATAATAATATTATTATTATTATTATTATTATTATTATTATTATTATTATTACTACTACTACTAATTAATATTATAAGGTAATATTAATAACAACGACATTTTGTTATTCTATTAGTTAAAATTTAATAGCGTATTTTTATCATGTTATTGCATTTATAACAATTTAATAGTAATATATGCTGTACTCATAATACAATGTTCTGCATTTGATAATAAAATTTATTTGAATGCTTTAATATCATATATTCACGACCTACCAAATACTATGTGTTCAGTAATAATATCATAACGGTATAATAAATAATTATAATTATAAAAATATATACACATATCCATGAAATTTCAAAACATCATTAAACTAACCAAAACCCTAAATAACACTAAATACTTTCACTATCACTTTCTTTTATACATTCAAAAACAAACCACATGTCTAATTTCAAACCCTACGACGATGGTCAGATAAAAAAATCATGAAAAAGGTTAATCCCGTGTTTAAAATTAAGTTAGAAACACATTATCCCCCGAAGTAAACGCCTATATATCACATTCAACCAACTCAACCCACCATCTCCAAGACTTTGAACAGAACAAATTAATATGAACAAAAACATCATCTTCTTCTTCTTCCTCCTCTGTCTCCGGATCATCTCCTCTTCATCATCTGATGCATCAAACTCATCCTCATGCCCCATCAACTTCAACTACGTCACCACCTTCCCATGGGACCCCTCCGACTGCACCACCCCTAACGCCACCACCAACTGCTGCTCCACCCTCCGGAACCTCTTCGGCATCGGCCTCTCGCACCACCTCCACACCACCAAAACCTTCTACCTCCCTAACGCACCATCTGCCGCATCCTGTCTCCACGACTTCCAGACCCACCTCTCCTCCGTCACCGGTGTTCGATCGACCTTCGCCTCCTGCCTCACCTCCGTCACTGAACTCGTCGCTAAACCCTCCAATTGCGCCGGGATCATCACCGTCGCCGATTGGGTCGATACCGTCGGTTCGACTCCCTTGTTCGACTCCTCGTGTGATGGACAGCTCTCTACATTTAAGTGCAGATCTTGTCTTGATGCGGGAATGGATGTCAACACTAAGTTGCTATCTCTCAACCATAACTCTACTAAATGCTTTCAGTTCACCGCTCTCTATGCTGCCGGAATCATCAACAGTTTAGGGCCCGAAGATATGCTAACGGCCAAATGTATACTCGCGGTGCCTCTGTCCACTTCCGGATCCAACAACAAATCGAAATCAAAGAAAAATATCATTTTTGCTATTACGGGAGCTTTGATTGGAACCCTTTTTGTTTTGGGTGCGATTTTGATTTACAGAAGATGTAACTACAAGAGGAAAGAAGCTCAGTTACATGTGGATTATGTTCGTAATGTGAAAGATCGAGTTTTGCCCAACACTGGTGCGAAATGGTTCACTATAGACGAGCTTCTTGCAGCTACAAATGGGTTTTCGCAGCAGAATTTGATCGGTCAAGGTGGATTTGGGGTTGTTTATAAAGGGACTCTTTCTGATGGGACTGTTGTTGCTGTTAAGAAGATGATGAGCTTAGACATGGAAGGGGATGATGATTTTGTTAATGAGGCTCAGATTATAAGTAAGATCAGGCATCGGAATCTGCTGCCTTTGAGAGGCTTTTGTGCCACCAGTGATCCGATCGATGGGACCGAGAGGTACCTTGTTTATGATTTTATGCCGAATGGTAGTTTATATGATCATATATTTAGCCACAATGGTTCGAACAAGAAGCTAACTTGGCCTCAACGAAAGTCGATTATTCTTGATGTGGCGAATGGGTTGTCTTATTTGCATAATGGGATCAAGCCTGCGATATTTCATCGTGATATAAAGGCGACGAACATTCTTTTGGACTCGAATATGAAAGCCTTGGTTGCGGATTTTGGATTAGCTAAGCAGAGTAGAGATGGGCAGTCTCATATGACTACGAGAATCGCGGGAACCTATGGTTATGTAGCTCCTGAGTATGCGCTTTACGGGCAGTTGACGGAAAAGAGTGATGTTTATAGCTTCGGGATCATAATTCTTGAGATCATGAGTGGGAGAACTGTGCTTGAAGAGGTGAAAGGAGTGAACTCGGGGATGGTTTTGATTGCGGATTGGGCATGGGAGTTAGTGAAAGCGGGTCGAATTGAAGAGGTTTTTGATAGCTCAATGAGAGATGGAACATTGCCTAAGAGTGTGATGAGTAGATTTGTTAGAGTTGGATTACTTTGTGCTCATGTTATGGTGGCGATTCGACCTACTATGTCCGAAGCTCTCAAGATGTTGCAAGGTGATATCGATATCCCACGGTTAATGGATCGCCCACCACCCCTCGGGCACGAGTCTTCTAGATCGAGTTTCGAGCGTAGCAACAGTTTGTGGTCGAGTACCCAAGGATCTATGTTTAGTTCAAGTGTCAACCCTTGAATTGGAATCAAAAACCACTTGGAGATATTATTCCATATTGAACTATTGTTTACTAGTCATTGAGTGTAATATAATTTTTTACTGTGATAGGTCACATGACAACCTTATAGTGGGTTGTATTCTATTTGTATCATATTTTTGGGAGAATCAATACAGGTTGTCATGTTTCTATCCCTAATTATTTGCCAACCAAACAAACTTAATGGGTATCCAATCTATCATTTCTGTTGCTAAACCATTCAACCAAACACACATTTATCTTTTTGATACATGTGTGTATATCTTTCGAAAGAAAGCTATACATTTCGATATGGTATACTTGTGTTCTGTAGCTTCTTCGAATTTGAGGTTTTAATTTGTTAAGCAGCGTGTTACGCCATGTTTTGTTCTTTAAATGATTTGTAAGCGGCAGTGTTGTAACAAGTGAAGTTACTAGAGATAGTGGTTACATCCAAAAGCATAGATAACATAGATAGACATTTATTTTTCTTTTAGAAACCATTAATGGTTGTTAGAACATAATTATATAAATGGCTAGGAGAGAATTTTAGGTAGTTTTGTAACTATTTTTCATGAGAAAGTTGTATAAATGTTATTGTGGTTCGAAGAGATTGCGCATTTAGTTTACAGACTTTTAAATTTTGAAGATTTAGTTCAAACTTTTATGTAAGTGTTGCAATTTTGGTCTAAAATGTTAGTCTAAACTTTATGTAATACAAAAAAATTGAATGATTTTAATTAGGCATGGCAAAATAAATCCATGTGAGTCACTTTGGATTGTTAGGATGGGTTTAAAATAACTTTACGAGGGGTAGAGCATTCACAATAGGTTCCCTAACTTTGAATCGGAAGAAACGCGACAACTTCCTATGGTGTTGTTTGAATTTCTAAATAAGCATTTCTCAAAAGTCAAGAACCTCATGTTCTAATTTCTCAAAAGCAAAGGTCATAAAACCCTAACTTTTTTATTTGATTTTGCTTTTCATGTGATTTGAATTGGGTAGTAGGAATCTACCCATCAAGGTTTCTTTGATTTGTCGTTTTCAGTTGTGATTCACGTATTCAAGTAATCACGTATGATGTTTGGAAGTATATGGATTCATAATTAACCAAGAAAACTCATATGTTGGCTTCACTATCTTTCTTTCTTTAAATTCTAATAATTGTCACTAAAGATGATTTAAAAAGCATTCTCTCTGACTGTTTAATGATTAATATTTGAGAATTACTACTGTGCTTCTAAGAGGGGTTCTTTTTGTATTTGTTTTGACTTAGATTTCTGGTTATATTATAACTTTAGCTTTTATGTTATATTAATACTTGATAGAAGGTTATTTTGAAAAGATTATATCCTACAAAAAAACTACTATAATCATTTAGTTTGTTAGTGTGGTTTCATGAATAGTGAAATGATATGTGTATAATTTGATGCATTTTTTTAATCTGATTTATTTTTGTGATGCAATTTATATCATAAAAATCTGATTTGCAAATCTGAACTTTTGGTTTATAATATACTATATCAACTTTTTAGAGCGCTCTAGTAAACCCGTGTAATACACGGATAAAACAATTATATCAACTTTTTAAATTTATTTTCAAAAATTTCTTATCGTAACTTCAAATTATTATTTTTTGTTTTTAAAAAAGTTACTTTTTAAAAACACCAATTTTTAAATATTTATATTTTTAAAAAAGTTGATGTTTTAGAAAAACTTCTTACTTTATAAAAATTTGTTTCTTTATAATAAAATTAATAAAAAGATCTCTTTTTAATTTATTAAAAATTATTTTTAATCTGAGAAAGTGTTAAATAATATTATTATTAATTAAGGTAATTATTTAATATGAGAGAAAAGCGGGAAGGTTTTGGTGAGAGAGATTGTGGTGCTGTTATGTGTATTGTGTCATCCCAAGTTATTATTTTATTAGAGTAGAAAGATAATTCATTAGTTTTTTTTAGTAAAATATTGATGTACTTTTTTTTAGGAAATATTGATGTAAATCTGAATTTGAGATTAGATGTAACACTAAGCCAATATTGAAAGTTCAATGAATCAAGAAATTGGCATATCTTGAATCTAGCCTTCAATTTGATCTTTCTTCTCTTAGTAAATTGATAGTCGTCATTAAGCTATGCTTGAACAACCATGCCCATGCTCATTCTGACCCATATTTTGATATTTATTTTGAACCTTGGTTTTAATCCACCATACTGATCCATATCCTTCCTGACCCAACAACCAATCCAATCCAATTCGCTCATTTTGCCACCTCTAATTTTATTGTCAAGGACCAAAAGTGTAATGAGTGCGTAAAGGTTTAGACTAATTTTGTAAATTAAAAGTTTGGGTATCAAACATACAATCCCATTAAATTATGTATCTCACAGCTGTATGTAGTTTTACATTTCGTACATAGTGGTCTGGATATATCTTATAAATTATGTACAAATCACTTTTAATGTTTTAATGGAGATAATTCCCAACTTTACTTTCAAAAACAACCTTGTTTAACATGTAAAAACTCATTTTCTCACAAAAAACATACACATACTTACTCATTATAAAGATTATTATTTATTAACCACATTACAATATATATTAAACTTTAATTCTTTTACAAAAGTTGCTCCTTCAACTAAGGTTCAGTTTGTTTTTTCAGAGGTAAAATGTATGTAGTATGCATACCACATCTACAAACATCTGTAGAACAAGATGTGAACCAAGCTTCACAGTCTGCAAAAAGAAAAATATTTGTTTTTTTTAGAGTCTACATATTATTAAAATAGACTTGTGTTGGTGTACGGACGGTAATTATGGTGGTGGACGGCGGCACTTGATGGTGCTGATGATGGTAGCGGACGATGGGTGGTGGTAGAAGGCGGACGGTGGAGGACGACTGACGGTGGTGGTGGTCGTGGAAGGCGACGGTGGTGGTGGTTGTGGACAGTGGGTGTTGGTTGGTGGTGGTGTTTAACCCTTCGCAGACGTTAGAAGTGTTTGTGCCAAGTCTACACCAAGAATAGCTCGTGTAGGCGTTTTTTAATGGAACGTATTCGAAAAAACAAACACTCTGCATATGACTATGTTTGTGCGTGGTTTGTGCAACGCAGATAGAAGAGCTTGCGCAGACATTTTTTAGAAAAACAAACACCACCTAAATCTCCCTTACTTGCAATCCCTCTCGAGATCTAATCCTCATCATCTGACTCGAATCCAAAGACATACGCCACAAAAAATTAGACATGCTAAGTGAGTGAATAGAATCCAACAACACGCATCGAAACCTAGAAAATATAACAAAACATCACTTGGAAAATTAGCTTGGCCTAGACTACTCCCATTGGGCACATACTAAGCTTAAAATGGGCGTAGACCATAAGAAATTAATCGTAAAGCCATAGATGTAAAGTTCGACTGTGTTCTATTTGTGTTAAGAGTATAAATAAAGTTATTACTTCATGCGCCTTTTATATCAACATCACTAATTCTATTATGTGACCTTGCTTTGAAATAGAATACGTAGTCTTTGACGGTTAATATGTTTCCTTTAAAAGTAAAGATTTACTCATGCAATGAAATGAATTTATGTTTCTAATTAAACCATTTCATTTTATTTGGAGTTAATTACAAGAAATGTTACAAAGGTCTAATGACATGCAAGTGATGATTTAGGTTGGGATCTTTAAGGTCTCAAGTTAAAACCCGACTCAAGGACATTTTTTCATAATGGTGAGTTTTCTCTTTAATGGTATTTCTGGTAAGTTAGGTGCGTCAAAATCATATGGATGATTTATATCCCGTCTCAGGAAAACACACTTGGACATTAAGGGTAGTTTCAAACGTTACAAATATACAAGGTTCTCTAGTAGATGCTCCGTGATGGAAGCAATGGATTAACTAGGCGGTGTGTAGAACGCGTCAAGCGTTTTGGCTATTGGTAGCCGTGTAGGGTTGCGATCTAAACTAGGCTCTCATTGTCACTAGTCACATAAATCCCAATTCTACCCTCATGTGTTTATTAATCTTTGTGTCAGAATATTAGATGTCTAATTATCGATAACATCAAACATTGTTATCGAGATAAGAACCAAAAAGTAATACTTGGACAACAACAAAAGATTACCATCTAATTGTTACACGTTATATGATTGATTGATTATTTAGAGAAATAATCTTTAGTTAATTATTTTGTAAAATAAGTAATTAATCCAAGGGTTAGACATTTATAGTTTATTTAATTAAATGCTAATTAATTAACCGGATAATCAACAGTTAATAGTCATGGCTATTAGATGCTAATTAATTGGGCTTAAAACCTAAATAATATATACTTATCAATAAAACAATATCTTTAGTGACACGAGTCATGTTTCTAGGTTATTAAATCTTTAATTTTCCACCTAAAAATGTATGTAAAATCATTTTTTGTCATAGTTCATTTTGACTAAAATCAACTTTTTGTTACATTTCATATTTAGAGAGTTTTTAAAAAAAAAGTTAAAAATCAAAATTGAATGCAATTTGTGCCATTGATTGCACAAAATAGGATATCAAGTTTTGAATTGTAAATTTATGAAACACAATTTGTACTATAATGTATGTGTTGTACTAATTGCCAAATTTTTTATTTGTTGTAAGAAAAATTATGATACGAAATAATCACTCGGGTTGACCTACGTTGATTCGAAAAAGAAAATTGCTTATTGTATTAACAAATCTTTTGTGAATTTTAGGACGTGAAACTTTTAACTTTTTATTGTATATCTTAAACACTTTATTTTTTGAAAGTTTTTATTATATATGTCTTTGTAACATTCGACAACTTGATTTATTATTATCATATTTTTATCTCGAAATTAAAAAAATTTTCTATGAATTTTATTACGTGAAACTTTTAATTTTATATTGTATATCTTAAACACTTTATTGTTTAAAACTTTTAATTATATTTGCTTTTGTGACCTTCGACAACTTGATTTATTATTATTATATTTTTATCTCGAAGTTTCATATACAAAAATTGATGTTTTAGTTTCTTTATTTTAAGTGTTAAAAGATACAAAAAAGGAGAAAGAAAATCAATGCAATTAATTTCAAGAGATGGAGTTATGTTTAACATAACTTGAGTTACTCTGATTTTAACTCAACTATTTCATAATTAAGATTCAATCATTACGTTGCGCTATATATAAGCAAAACCAGAAATGAGTTAAAATTATAATTTTTAGATAAGATAATAAACTTACGAATGTTACATTAAATATTGTATAAAATAAATATTTAGAGATTTTTAAATTATAAATCTAATTTTTTTATTTTACTTTCATATGTAAGAGGTTACTTTAGTAATAAAAAATGTACATAAATTTATGATTTGCATCAACGATTTGTTTTGCCATGACAATAAACAAAAGCTAAAGACAATTACAATCCAAAATTGGTTTTTCATACTTGGTTAACCTATATTGTAGTATCTTGAGTAATTAAAAATAGAGAATGATTAAAGTTATTAAACTGTACTCTAATAAAAAGATAAATGAGCAGGACACGTGGCAGAATCATATTCTTTCTCATGAAATTTTTCTTACAAAATTTTTCTCACTTCTCTCTCATATTTAATAGCTATTATAATTATCGATAATATTATTTGATTTCTTTATAGACTAAAAATATTTCTTAATAAACAATAAAAAAGTTCTTTCTATACTATTATTTATAAAGAAATAATTTTTTATAAAATAAGAAATTTTTTTAAAACATCAAAATATTTTAAAATTGGCGTTTTAAAAAGTAAAATATTTATAAATAAAAAATAATTAAAATTACGAGTTATAATAATGATATTTTAAGAAGGTTTGTTTTGAAATAAAATGTTTAATTTTTTTAAACAAAAAATTTTAAAAAGTTAATTTATTGTTTTATTAATTACAAGTAAATACATATAAGTAAACTATATAAGTAAAATATTAGTTATTTAAACAAAAAAAGCTTAAAAAGTTAATTCATTGTTTTATTACTTATATTTTTACTAATACGTAATTTCATTTATATCTTATCTTAAAATATAATATTTAATTAATAAACTTTTGTTATATTTAATATTTTATATATTTAACCGATGTAATACACGTGTTATCAAAATTAGTATTAGATGGAAATAGTATAGCTAGCAACATAACATCAAATATTATGTAGAAAAAAGTCTTGAGATGTTTATGATTTTCAAGTATTCGTTTACATGTTCAATTGTATTTGTTTATTACTTAAAATTATTATTTAAGTTTATTTCATTTTACATAATACAATATTTAAAGTTATAAATATTGATAGAAAAAGACTAATATTTAAATTATATATGTTACAATGAAATGTAAAATCAACATGCAAATTATTATCAACAATATTATAACTTACGAACTTTTTTATTTAATATTTTTATTGATTCAACACGTCTATTACACGACTGTTATTAACCTAATACAATCTCTATACTAATAAATAAAAATAAATCCGGACACTTGTCACCATTCTAGATCATCTAATAATTGATTTTCCCGCTTCTCTCTCCTCTTAATTATGAATGCTATACTCTTAATTATGAATGCTATAATAGATGTTTATTAATTAATAACTATCCATAATTAAATTTTCATATATGTTAACTTTAAATTTTCAAATGTGTAATACATGAGTTTATTTAATCCATATAATAAACAATATTTAACACATAACTTTTATATTATTAATTATGTAACATAAAATTTATTTAACCCGTGTATTACACGGGATTATAACCTAGTTATAAATAAAAGCTGAGGGGAACCCCAGTTCCACATCTCTTGCCCGTTGCAACCTCCTCTCCCCCCTCGTCTTTGTGATTTGGAGTCATCCAACACCATCCTCCAAACCACGGCCACTGCCGCTCTTATTTTCACGTATCACAATCATTGCAAGTTTTATTCATCTAAAAAAATTAAAACAGCAATAAACTATCTCTTCCGGAAATCTAAATTCCAAACATATCGTATTTTTATTTTTTATAAAGCGATGTTAAAACTTAAAGTGCATGTTGTTTTTTATTAACACTTCAAACTCTAGAAGACGTACACAATTGACAATCTAACCATTCAACAAATAACTTAATACAGATTAAAAATAATAATCATGAGTACCTTGTGCTTAAAACACATTCTCCCAAAAGTAAACACCTATATATATCCCATTCACAAACCACCTCATTATTCCTAAGAAATAACAGACCACCAAATATGAACAAACACCTCTTCTTCTTCTTCTTCCTCCTCTGTCTCCTCTTCTCCTCTTCATCATCTGATGCATCTAACTCATCCTCATGCCCCATCAACTTCAACTACGTCACCACCTTCCCATGGGACCCCTCCGACTGCACCACCCCTAACCCCACCAACAACTGCTGCTCCACCCTCCGGAGCCTCTTCGGCATCGGCCTCTCGCACCACCTCCGCACCAACAACACCTTCTACCTCCCTAACGCACCATCTGCCGCATCCTGTCTCCAAGACTTCCAGACCCACCTCTCGTCGTTCAAAGATATTCGACACACCTTCGCCACCTGCCTCACCTCCGTCACTGAGTTCGTCGCTAGCCCCTCCAATTGCGCCGGGATCATCACCGTCTCCGATTGGGTCGATAAAGTCGGTCCCACCCCCGTGCTCGAGTCCTCGTGCGACGGAGATCTCGCGGCGTTTCTCAAGTGTAGCTCTTGTCTTGATGCGGGAATGGCTGTCAACTCTCGCTTGGTGTCTTTGAGCCACAACTCTACTAAATGTTTTGAGTTCACCGCTCTTTATGCTGCTGGAATCATCAACAGTTTAGGGCCCGAAGATGTTCCTACGGCGGATTGCATACTCGGGGTTTCTTTATCCGCTTCTGGGTCGTCGAAATCTACATCAAGATCGAAGAAAAATATCATTTTTGCTGTTTTGGGAGCTTTGATTGGAACGCTGAGTGTTCTGGGTGTGATTTTGATTTACAGAAGATTTAACTACAAGAGGAAAGAAGCTCAGTTACATGTGGATTACGTGCGGAATGTGAAAGATCGAGTTTTGCCCAACACTGGTGCTAAATGGTTCACTATAGACGAGCTTCTTGCAGCTACAAATGGGTTTTCGCAGCAGAATTTGATCGGACAAGGTGGATTTGGGGCTGTTTATAAAGGGACTCTTTCTGATGGGACTGTTGTTGCTGTCAAGAAGATGACGAGCTTAGACATGGAAGGTGATGATGATTTTGTTAATGAGGCTCAGATTATAAGTAAGATCAGGCATCGGAATCTGCTGCCTTTGAGAGGCTTTTGTGCCACCAGTGATCCGATTGATGGGACCGAGAGGTACCTTGTTTATGATTTTATGCCGAATGGTAGTTTACATGATCATATATTTAGCCACAATGGTTCGAACAAGAAGCTAACTTGGCCTCAACGAAAGTCGATTATTCTTGATGTGGCGAATGGGTTGTCTTATTTGCATAATGGGATCAAGCCTGCGATATTTCATCGTGATATAAAGGCGACGAACATTCTTTTGGACTCGAATATGAAAGCCTTGGTTGCGGATTTTGGATTAGCTAAGCAGAGTAGAGATGGGCAGTCTCATATGACTACGAGAATCGCGGGAACCTATGGTTATGTAGCTCCTGAGTATGCGCTTTACGGGCAGTTGACGGAAAAAAGTGATGTTTATAGCTTTGGGATCATAGTTCTTGAGATCATGAGCGGGAGAACTGTGCTTGAAGAGGTGAAAGGAGTGAACTCCGCAATGGTTTTGATTGCGGATTGGGCATGGGAGTTGGTAAAAGCGGGTCGAATTGATGAGGTTTTTGATAGCTCAATGAGAGATGGAACATTGCCTAAGAGTGTGATGAGTAGATTTGCTAGAGTTGGATTACTTTGTGCTCATGTTATGGTGGCGATTCGACCTACGATGTCCGAAGCTCTCAAGATGTTGGAAGGTGACATCGATATCCCACGGTTAGTGGAACGCCCACCGCCCCTCGGTCATGAGTCTTCTAGATCAAGTTTCGAGCATAACAACAGTTTGTGGTCGAGTACCCAAGGATCTATGTTTAGTTCAAGTCTCAACCTTTGAATTGGAGTCAAGAACCACTTGGAGATATTATTCCATATTGAACTATTGTTTACTAGTCATTGAGTGTAATATAATTCTTTATGGTGTTAGTTCACATGACAACCTTATAATTGCTAGTATTATATTTGTATTCTATTCTTGAGAGACTCAATACAGGTTGTCATGTTTTTATTACTAATAATAATGTGCCAACCAAGCAAACTTTGGGTATCAACTATTATTTTCGTCACTAAACCTATCAAACAAAATAACAAACACTCTTTTATCATTTAGACACGTGTTTGTATGCCTTTTAAAAGAAAGATATATATTTTGCTTTGTTAAATTTTAATTCTATAGTTTCTTGGACTTAGTTTTGAGGTTTTGATTTGTTAAGCATATCATTTTGTTCTTTAACTGTTGTCAAGTAGTTTGTTATGACAAGTGTGGTTTCTATTTATAGTGGCTACTAGCAAAGACATTAGTTTTCTTTTAGAAACCATTAGTGGTTGTTAGAGCATAAGTATATAAATGGCTAGGAGACAATCTTATGTAGTATTGTAATTATTTTTCATTTGTAGTTTTTGTATACTCGGTTTGATTCAATTCATTAGGAAATTGTTAAGTGTTCAGTTGGCAATCAATTTGTACATGGTTAAAGCTTTTGATTCTTCATAGTAGTTCATTGTTGTTTTTGTTGAATTAGATTTCAAGATTCTTTTCCAAATTGTTGGAAAAAGTATGATACGAGAATAAAAGTACTGTCATGTACTTCATAACAACATGTAAGTTTTAGATTTCTTACACAATGGTTGTTGGGATTTTCTCTATATCTTTAGCCTTTTTAAAACTTTGGCAAAGTCCAAAATGCAGGGAAAATCTTAATCAAATCAAGACGAGAAATCATTTACCGTTGATTCAGCTGTAGGAACCATAGAAACAAGAGCAGAAAAAGTAAGTAAATTAAGCTCTTTAAATTTACACACCTTTTTGTAGATTGAAGAGAAGGGGATGACTCGATTATCGATATACACAACAATACAATGACCAAGATTGCTAGCCTGCACACGAATCACCAAATGTAAGCACACAATAGAAGCCCCGGCTTCTTTAAAAACTTGCATCGACCCCTAAGGTTAGAGAGGTCGACAACAAGAAGTGGTGGCGATTAGGGTTTATTAAAGCTCTTCTGATCTCTTACGTGATTAGTTGAAAATCACAATCTAATCTCATACACATATAACGGAAAATATGGATAAAATATGTTAAGTATATTATGTTTTTGAATTTCAAATATATAAAGCAATATATTTAATTTCATATATATAAGAACCGATTACTATAGAAAGTGTTAAAAACGTGCAAAACGTACGAAGTAATCTGGGCCATTCGTATCAAAATGCTAGTGCTTGATATGCGTTGCGTGATAATTCCATCACTTTTTTTACCAAAAAAGGTACAAAGGTAATTTCATTTTCCAAGCGTGATTATGAAGTGGCGTTCTGATAATTTTGCGTAATAACATAACCCTATTTTTTAGGGGTTTTAAACCACCTCACTTCTTGGTGATTATGAAAAGGCAGTTGTATCCCCCTTGTGTAATTATTAAAATGTAAACAATGTGGTAGAGTGTAAATGCACGCCTTCAGTCGTCGTAAAAGGATTTATAGATTCCGATCACAATTACACACAATACCTAACCTACTTTGAAGAAGAAAGACAACAATAACAATGATGAAGAAAGTTTAAAAAAAAGTTAATGCAAATAGTTCATTTTTATTATAGAACTTGATTATTCGACTTAGACCATCTTTATACTATTGGTTTTGTTTTGCTTGAAAACGGATGTTCATAATGAGAGGCGTACTAAAAAGGGAAATGATACACAAATTAGTACCTATGACAAACCCAGGTATGATGTGTAATACGAATATGATGATTGATTATTGAAATTTTGATTGTTTAAAAAGGAGTTTGTTTAACATCTGTTGTATTTTTACACACCATTTAACTAAAACTATGTTCTTACTAGCATGTATGTTTTGATTTACAATATATTTTCATAAGAAGAGAAGAATATAAAACAAAATGATAGACATATTAATACCAAAGCAAACAAAGCTATGATGCATAATATGGTTGTGTGCAATATTAATGTGCCTATATGATTTTAACGTTTCCCAAGTTCCCTAATAAGTGTATGTACTTTAGTTTAATACTTGTGTAATTTATGAAATAGTTGGCGTAATTTTTGAAATAAGGAAAAAGATACACAGGCAAGAGAGAAAGAAGACATGAATCGGATGACGATGATGATTTCTTAGAACCACCACCAAAATTTCAAAAAAGAAACACAACCCTAATGACGACTTTGAATACCCTATGGAAAAGGTTTAAAGCAAAAGAGGAAATAACAAATACCAAAGAATAATTTGTTCACCATAACAACAAGAGGTGGTAAATGTGTAGCTCACTCGAAAAGTTTTATGATATAATATAGAATTTCAACGATACACAGGTAGCTGCCAAAAATGAAATTGGCTTTGGTTTTATACTAAACATGAAAATAGATAACATACCAACAGCCTTAGGTCATTGGCTGCATGTGAACTATGATAATGAGATAAATGAGTTGAACATGAGAAACCATCAACTAAAAATAAGAGCATCAAAGCTACATGAGATTCTTGAAATCCCATTAGGAAAGATAAAGGTTGTTGAGAAGAATAAACCAAAAAAGGGTGTTAACACATCTATCGATGAATTTAAAGTTCAATTTCAATAATCAAGAATAACTATTGTAGATGTCCTGGATGCAATGTAACAACAAATAGAGGGTGGAAGGCTCTTCAAGCTAAACTTTATTGTTATCTTATTCACAATAGTGGGATTTATGATGAACTCAACACCTGTCAATCAACAAATTCCTGTGAACATTGATGGCTAGAAGGAAATACCGGATATGGATTGGTACTTCTACGTATTAGAAAGTTTAAAAATCACAAAGGAAGAGACATGGCGTACTGATTAGTCCTAGTGAAGAACCTACAATCAAATACATTTAAATACAAACTTTATTGTTGTTTGTATTTATATAGTTACGATTTAAGGAAGCTTAACTATGTTGTTTGATAGCGAGTCATGCAAAGTTGTTTGAGGTGAGTTTTCCTAATGACACAAATCCATAAGCTTTCAATCATTGAAAATGCATGTTTTTTGTTTGATGTTTTGAGAAGAGAATCTGTAACTTATATGTGTTTCAAGGTTCAAATAGCTGAATAAGTTTGCTGAGTTTTGTATTCTATTACTCTTAGGTTCTCATATTTATTACTTACTTGAAAATTACATGTTTCATGTTGCAGTCAACTTCTTTTTGCTTTCTTTTTAAAATATTACATCCTTTGAGCATATTAGGTGTGCTGGTGTTGCATAAAAAGCATTGAGATTTGAATCTCAGACGAAGAGCAAGATGGTGAACTTCTAAATTTTCATTCATATATCCCCTTCTTGTTATCCCTATAGCAGATTAACTGACTTTTGACATTGCTAGTAGTGCTATTTTATATATTGATGCAAATAGACGTACATGAAACAAAACAATGCCACCTGAGTTTTCTTTATTGCAAGTTCATACCCATTTGGAATACAAAAACACGTCTAAATAATGTATTGTGATTTGTAGGATAAGGTAACGACTTTATTTGGAATCAAACTGTTAGTAAAGGTTCTGTGTGTTTCAGTTCATACCCTAAACACACTTTCACATGTAGGACAAGGTAATGGCTTTATTTACTCATGTTAAATGTGGTTATTCAGTATAGAATGTTTGCAGGGCAGTTTTTCGTTTACCACTGAGGTTCCTGACGATACTAATAACACTACATATATATAAATCTATTACATCTTTTCATTGTTTACATTTTATTAATAGTTATAAGCTGTTGCTTTTTATCTTTTATAACAAGAAGGCTACAATGAGGTGGGAAAAAATGTGTAAAATAAAAGCTGCAGATGGCGCTTAAATGGTTGGATACGAGTGATAAAAAATTGGAAGACGACAATGAGGTGGAAAACAACTATGCTATCTCATGTTGACACACATGTAAAGCGTCCCAATTAAAAGTGTTTCGTTCTTATAAACTTTTTCATTAGATATTCAACTTTAACTTTTATGACAAAAATATGCCGCAAAGGCAGTAGCGGATTTAAGAGCGTAGCATACTTTGATGAGATTGTCAAACTTCAGTCCCGTTATTCGATCACCAGCTACATATCCTTGAACATAGCTACTGCAGCTTTATGATTCCTAGGTGCAAATGAGAATTTAATTCTCTGTATGCAATAACTTGCTACTTATTAGTTTGATTTATATTCTAACTTGACTTTAAAATTTAATGTTTTTCTTTACTGATTTTCATATCCAAAGTATAATATATGCTCCCAAAAATACTAATTTGAGATGTATTATCTATTTTTAGCTTACGATGACCGGAAGGCAGAAGGAAATCACCAAAGTTGTTAATAGGTAAACTTATATTTACCAACTAAATACAAATATAGCATTATACTACTCACACACACATGATTTGTAATTTCAACTACTAAAATCAAAGTATGATTATGTGATGGTTTTAGGTATAGCCAATGGTATACGTTTTCATAAATAACTGAAACACACAGAACCTTTACTAACAGTTTGATTCACTCATAATATTTTTGTACATTTTGTGTGAGTTGACAGGTCTAGGAAAACCAATTTCTTGAGTACGCACACCTTAGCAATAACAGTGCACCATACTTTAATCACTCGTAAGGTTTACATACCAAGATTTAATTTCGTACACAACATGAAATAATTTTTTTTGTCTTTACAAGACGCCAATTTCGAATAAAAACGTGTTATATTATGAAAATTAACAAAGGCCAAAGGCAATCATTGAAGAAAATAGGGATATATTTACATGGGCTAATTTTCGGTCATGGGCAACAGTGTATTGCTCTTCCGAGAGCCACATTTCTAGCTTCAGTTAAAATACTAACAAAAAAAGTGTTGACGATTGGTACACACTTATCATATTCATTTTCATTGATTCTGTTCTCTATACACAGCTAACAACATGGTTTTGCTCTCTAAAATAGGTCTCAGGATTTGGTTTTTTATTTTTAAATCAATGTGATTTGATTTTGTTTCTCAGATAACATTAGCATTTCTTCTTTAGTTTCATTTCATCTTGACATAATAAAAATGTGTGTTACTTGTAGGATCACATTAAACTTTAAGTTTCACACTCTCCCACAACACTGATTAACCACCAACCCATTTACAAACCATTAAATCGTTTATGAGCCTTGAATTAACAAAACAATGTTGATATCATACCTACCATGCATGTTTAAGCAGACCTAAACAAATGATAAGATTCTTAACATTAACCTGGGTTCAAATACCTTATTCATTAATATAGTCTCGTACATTTAATTACTTGTTGCAATGCACGGGTAAGTCTGCTAGTTTCTTTTAACATGCAGGTTGAGCAGGAGATTGAGGGTGTGATCAAAGTAATAAAACCTGGACCTTTGGGGATTGTGAAGCACAAATTGATTACCCCATGAAAGAATTAGTTGATGAAAGGCTTGAAATACTAGTGAATAACAATGTAAGTAAACCATCCTACTATATATTTACCGTTGTAATCTAGAGTTTATGAATAGTTGAATCTTGTTTAATTTGATTGATTTGATGACTAAGTAGTTGAATTTTGTTTAATACTTGAAAATTTGGGTGGTTTTGTTAGAAATTGTGGAATAGAGGTTAAGTTGTTAGTTCATTAATTTGGATGGTCCAAGTTCATAAGTTTATTGATGATATTGGTTTTTTTCTAGGTTGAAAGAGGTAAAGCTGAATACACTGACGTTGATTTGGATGCAATTCGCGAAGAGTGGTCGCGTTATGTTTCAAATTTATTTATGTGCAGGGCTGCATTATTAAACAATTAAATGAATTTAGAACTTTATGTATTTGTAAGTGAACTTTATGTATTTGCAAGTGAACCTGGAACAACTTTATAATTTTTGCTAGTATTTACTTAAATAAATTTTGTTTTGTTGTTATTTGATGATTAGTGATATATATAATTTTATAAAAAAGCAGGTAAATTTATAATAAAAATATATATTTTATAAAACAGCTAAATTTATGACGGGCATTGCGTATCATGTTTAACACGTCATAAAATTCATAAAGATGACACGCGCACGCTCGTCATTTTGTCATTTTTGACTACCCTTCATTGACACGCATTGCGCGTCATCTACCGACCGTCATAAAATGCGCGTCATCTTTTGTCCGTCATAAATATATGACGCGCATATGCGTGTCATCTTTCATTTATGACTATCCCTTTCTTGACGCGCATATGCGCGTCATTTGACCCCAAATATGGCGTGCATTGCGCGTCATCTATTGTAGTTTTTCTAGTAGTGACATGAGTCGGATGACGATGATGATTTCTTAGAACCACCACCAAAAATTTCAAAAAAGAAACACAATGCTAATGACGACTTTGAATACCCTATGGAAAAGGTTTAAAGCAAAAGAGGAAATAACAAATACCAAAGAACAATTTGTTCACCATAACAACAAGAGGCTGTAAATGTGTAGCTCACTTGAAAAGTTTTATGATATAATATAGAATTTCAATGATGCATAGGTTGCTGCCAAAAATAAAATTGGTTTTGGTTTTATACTAAACATGAAAATAGATAACATACCAACAGCCTTAGGTTATTGGCTGTATGTGAACTATGATAATGAGATAAATGAGTTGAACATGAGAAACCATCAACTAAAAATAAGAGCATCAAAGCTACATGATATTCTTGAAATCCCATTAGGAAAGATAAAGGTTGTTGAGAAGAATAAACCAAGAAAGGGTGTTAACACATCTATCGATGAATTTAAAGTTCAATTTCAATAATCAAGAATTACTAATGTAGATGTTCTGGATGCAATGTAACAACAAATAGAGGGTGGAAGTCTCTTAAAGCTAAACTTTATTGTTATCTTATTCATAATAGTGGGATTTATAATGAACTCAACACCTATCAATCAACAAATTCATGTGAACATTGATGGCGAGAAGGAAATACCGGATATGGATTGGTACTTCTACGTATTAGAAAGCTTGAAAATACAAAGGAAGAGACATGGCGTACTGATTAGTCTTGTTGAAGTACCTACAGTCAAATACATTTCATCTTAAACATTATCCCTGATGCAGAGATACTTATTCGTGAATAAACCATTAACATACAATGAATTAAGGGAAGTTAATATGGAGAGAGATAAAGAGAAATAGTTAAAGACTAATAGAGAAGAAGTTAGGACTGAAGACCCTAAAACAAATGATTTAATGGAAGTAAATATGAAGACAAATAAAGAGAAACAGGTAGAAACTAATAAAGAAGAAAATATAGGACTGAGGACTTTAAAACAATTACATTGTATCCGGATCAAGAATCTATGAATCAAGAAACCACAAATGATAATCATTCCACTCACACACCGTTGATGGATGACGAACATATGGTTACAAGAAATGAGGAGTAGGTTATGTGCATGAGGATTCACACCTATATAGAATGAAGATATGAATGATGCATATGATAAAATTTACTTCTTATTAAACTTGAAGATGCTAATAGGAACATGCACATAAAAGATTATTAAGTACTACCAAAAATCACATGAACTATCACGACATTAGGCATATCTAGGCGGTGGTTAAAATAAACTTATTTCACTTTTCAACTACTTAAATCTCCCCCTCATGTTGGGAATATGAAAAATCAACAAATTGAGCCGTAAATAAATCTCTCGTTAATGGCTATAATAACTTAAATATAAATAGTTATTCATTCTCAACATGTACTCAAACTTATTTGAGGTCCCATCTTTGTGCGTTGTGGTGGAGTAATTACAACTTGTATCGCATAGCAACAAAAAAAACTTGTATGGGAATTTCTTGGTTCCTGACCAAAAACTATTTGTAATTGGATATAAACATAATAACTTGTAGGCTTGATGTGAAATACCAATAAAACAAACATATAACATGGTCCCAAACATAAATATGAAATGTTGCTCTCATTATTGGCTTTGTAATCAATTGGACGTTTAATGTTCTTTTCAACAAAAGCAATTTGTATGGAACATATGGTATTAACCACTTATTTCAATAATCATTAGTAACTTGTGAATTTTATTGAATCATCAAAATAAATATAATATTTTTGAATAATAGGCATGTTATATTATTAACCAAGTCACGTATCACGCAACATTAAGTTGCGAGTTTTATAACCATTTAGATGATGTATCGATTTTAAACACTAATGACATGCTCTTTATGATCTTTTATCAATTTTATAATATTCACGTTCATAAACACCTAGTTTATGATCATATATCTTTTACTCGTGCTTGTTCAATGCACGGTATAATACACACGACAACAGTATGTCATTATTTTAAACACATTTTGATATTTTATTCTTAGAGAATCATTCCCTTAGTGCGCAACTTCTTGTGGTCAATTCTATTAATAACATGGTTGATCTTATCAACATGATCACCATTATAATTTTCTCAATTATTTACTTGATCATGAGATTATTATATAAATCACATTCAAGCCAGGGAATGGATTAGAACTACACAACTTTCATGGTGGTGTTCAAACTTTCAATAATATTACCACTTCCAGCATATATGGAAATTGTATTATTCAATATTCTCTTATAAATAATATTCTCATCGCATATCAATTGAGATGCAATTATGATCGAGGTATGCTCATTTATCTTTGCAAAATCTCTCAACTTTTTATAAGTTTATAATGAGCTTTTGGAAATATAATACATAAGGTGTCATTTCTTTACACCTATTTATTCCAATAAAATAGTAGATCGCTTACTATATGTAAAACTTTATTTACAAACATTTACGATATTGATAAGAAAATACAAGTTAATCTTTTTATTTTCATTATTCAATATATTATAACAATTAATCTATAACATATAAAAAGGCATATATCTTAGAATTAAAATCATGTGATTTTTAACATCAAACATGTCATCATATATACAAGTTATATTCTTACAACATGTTAACAATACCAACTACTAGTCACATGTTTACCATCATTTAAAATGCTAAAGACAATTTTATAACTAAAAACGAGTTATATGCAATGTTATAATATCTTTAATAAAATTACATTTATAATATTCTTACAAAAACCACTAGCCATTATTTTTACTATGTTTTGTATTCAACAAAAGTTATTTATATTAAATGATCGTAGAATATGTTCATATGAAACATGTATCACACTATTATAAACAATGCATATAATTTGTTTAAATCACATGAACTGGAAACCAATCAAATAACATATTTTATTTTTGGTTATATAATATTATAATTAACAATAAAAATTCTAGTTTAGTAAGATGACAATTCAAAAACAAATTTTAATTTATCTTGACATTTCAAATGATATATTATATTTAGTTATATGTATTAATCTCAAATTAAAATGACAACATAAGAATTTATTATGACATAAGATTCATTAACTCATAACAAGATAAGTAATTTTAATAAAACTCTTTAATATTAATGTTATAAATAGAGTTTAAGAGTAGTTGTTTTCTTTTAATTAATGACATATGTAACCATTATTTTAAATTTAATTAATAAAATTATCACATTTAAAACTTTCATATCATTGAATATTATGGATGTGAAACATCATAATAATTAATCTATAATAAATTAGCACTAAAACAATAATACTTTCCTTTTCTTTTTTTTTATAACAACAAATTTAGTAAAACGTGAAACTTAAAATACTATGGTATGTAAAACATAACTAATATCAATAATATATTTTTAAAAAATATACATCAATTTATAGTTGGTAAATAATAATTTAATATCATTTTTTTAGATAATCATGAAAAAAATATATATTTTCTTTATTTAGATTGAAAATCCTTATTAGTAATTTTAATTTTTTAATAGTAATAGGTGACGATTTTAATAAATATAAATCTTTATTTGTTTAATAACATATCTATCTATTATAATAAAAAGAAGGTTTAAATTAGACACTTGTTATTTTCTGGTTAACTCTAAAATTATGTTTCCCACCTCTCTCTCCTATTAAATGAGAATCAATTTAAATATATAAACTATACTATAAAATATCTAAACTATAAATATTTTTATTCTAATAATTTATTAAAACATACTGAACCCGATTTATATTATATCTTACCTTAAAATATAATATTAAAATTTTATTTTTTATTATTTTTATTTATAATTTTTTAGATATTTATTATTTTTAATTTCATCAATGACTAATAAGTAATAACATGTAAGATACAAAACTTTTATAAAAAACAATAATCTTAACATGTTAAATTTTATTTCACCCCATGTATTATATGGGTTTTTAACCTAGTTATTAATAATTTAGTGAAACAATATATATAATTCTCAACATAACTTAAAGTAATATAAAGTATAATATGGATTTATATGAGAGAATAAAAAAATAACAATGATACTAAATCCAAACATAATTCAAAATTGTATGAATTACAATATGGATTTTTGTTTGAATGGATTAAGACAAAAATAAAGATTTTTTTACCTTAAGATAATACGATCCAACTCGAAATAACAATTCGTGCTGATAAGGTGTTGTGATATAACAACTTATTAGCATCTCGATATGAATATAACTTAAGAGAATATAAAGAAAATAAATAAGAAGAAGAAGAAGAGAAAAGAAACTCTTATTCATAAGTGTATCATCTTCATATAACCATGACCATTATATATATGGTGTTTAGTACTTAATACAATAAAGCTAAGTTAATGAGAAATAATACCACTCACAAGTTACAAATGACATTGATAATCATAATTCAATAATATTTATAACATAAACGCCATTGTTGATTAAGATACTTTAGTTTAATGAATCACTTCAAAAGGTCATGATGAGCAAATACAATATTGAAATGAGCAAATGTTCTTTGCATAATTCACCTAAATTTGACTATAGTTCTTAGAAAACATCATTATCGATTAACATACTTTAGTTTGATGAATCACTTCAAAAGGATAATCGGTCTTCGCCTGATAGGAGAACTGAACAGTTGAATACGGAAGTATTGGCTTGTTCTTGTTTACAATGCACACATCACCTTCTTTTGAAATGATGTTTGGGTCAATCTCTTTGTCTATCTTAAATCCTTTACAGCTTAATTTAACTTGGCCAATGTAGCACGAATGACATGAGTTTCCAATCCACACACGCCAATATTTAGGCATACTATCGGGCTCCTGAAGGATAGTGATTTTGCAATCTTCAGTCAATTGGCCATATACATCTGTGTTGTAGACATAATATCATAATTAGTAAGGTATAAATAAAAGTATGATGAATAAAACCTTCGTTTTCTCCTTCGGCAATTCTAGTGTATTTCAAGCGCATAATGGTGGATGCACCCATTTGACCTCAGTTCCACCATCAAATATAGTTTACTTTTACTATTACAAATAAAGCTGTCTAATTGTATTTTGTAATTAAAAAAAGATATGATGTACAAAACAATAAAGGTTTTGTAATATATAAGAAGGGTATACCTTTGCTCACGAAAGAGATGAAAAGAAGTAAAGTAATGTATTTGACCATGATTGTCATTTGGGAAGCAATAGAATATTTAACTGTTAGTTGGGACAGAGAATATGTCTATCTAGTTTACTATGAATAAGATATATATATGGTCACACAATTGATATAAAGTGAATAGATTTGAGAATATGTCTATCTAGTTTACTATGAATAAGATATATATATTCATGGATGGATACATTTTGGTAACTATTATATTAAATGTTAGTGTGCAAGTATTTATGGAATAAATAAATTTTTACATTTAATAGTCTTGTAACGTAATGTACCAAAACAAATTGTAACCTAACCTAACATAATAAACTTTAAGTTACATAATGTAACATAACATATCATAACTTATCTTCACATCATATCACATCACATATCACTAGATAAGAGAACATTAGGTAACAAAATATAATGTAAAATAACATAATAATATAACATAACATAGTATAAGATAACATAACATAGTGTAATATAACATGATTATTTAATATCCTAACTTGTAAAGGGGTCGTGACATGGGTAGACATGCATGTGTTGATTGAGCTAGCCTAGACATGTTGCGTAGCATGAGTAGCACACACAAGGGCGGACGTTTAAGGAGTGTACGGCGGTCACCCGACACCCATGAACTTCTTTTTTGAATGTTTAATATATATAATCAATACCCGAGCGACCACCAATAATTTTTAACAACGACCCCATGAAATATTTTTTAACATAACACCAAAGAAAGTTAATTTAAAATTAATAAATTCATCTTGCAATGAGAGATGGTTATCAAACCATGATTCATATTGTTGATGTATTGGTTGATCGTTTCTACTTACAGCATTTTATGTTATACTGGACTTAAGATGCTTAAGTTTGGCTGCAGTCTAAGTATAAAAGTTAAAGATAGAAATGAGATGTGTATCTTAGGTGTTTTAAGTGAGTTATAAAAGTGTTGATTAAGAGAGTTGTTTAATTTATTTAAAAAATTCGAAAATCAAAAAAATAAAGAATTTTAATTTTAACACTAACTTTTTTCAAACACAATTTGACATAACTTTACTAATAGATTATTGTAATTACTTAAATTTCTTTTATTGTAATTACTTAAATTCCTTATATACGAATGTTATTAATTAGGTAATTCAATATATTTGTAACTGAAAGATTTTAACTAGGTAATTCTTATTATTTAAAAGATTCTGATTACCTAATTCCTTTTTAATTGTTAATTATTTCTAAATTAATAATATTATTTAATGTCAAATTAAATATTCATGATTGTCAAACTAAAATCAATTTGTTAAGAAACGAAACGTATGTCCACGTTTAGTATTGTTAATCTTTTTCAATGTTTATTGTTTAGTTTGCTTTGTTTCTTTTATTACAACTGTTTTTAGTTCTTTTGTTTTTAGATTATAATACTTAAAAATATGAAACTACATTTTATATATTTTGTTTTATAATGCTTCTAATTGTATATCGGAGTTTATTTGTTTGTACATTAAGTTAAGTTATGAATTTCTACTACATAAATGAAAAATGAAGTATAAATAATCAGATATAATAATAAATATTTAAGCTTAGAAATGTTTTTTTTAAATGCTGTAATATTTAAAAAAAATAAAGCACCATAGAAAGCAACTATACCGACATTGTATTTCTATAATGTGTTTATATAACGATTGACGTACTTTTATTATGTATTTGGGATTTAATTTGGTTTTATATGTTTGTTTTGTGACCCGACCTGAACTGAAGCGGACCGAAAAATTTAATATTAAACGATGCACAAACGATACTTAAAATTTTTTGACTCTCATGAAAAAATTTTCTGGATCCCCCACTGAGCACACACGCTTCGAGTGATCATCAATCGAAATGACCATATTGTGTAAGCACGCGGTCGTGTAGCGCTCCATTAAGCAGTCGTAATTATACATATAAAATTAGTTTTTTCTCTCATTGGCCACCATGGCCTACCTTGAACTCTTGTAGATCATTCACCTGTCGCATGTGCTCCTTGAAGGGATGGGTCAACCAGTTTGTGAGGCGCAAGGTGACGTAGAACTCCGAGGCTTTTTTGAAATTTTTTTTCATTCTGATGTTTAAAACATTTTTTGGAATCTCTTTCCTTACTGATGTCGTTTGAGAAACTAACATAGTGGTTGAAATCCTTCTACTCTAATAAAAGAGTAACTTAGGGTGACACATGTAATCATCACATTCATTCCCATCAATATTTTCCCGCTTTTTTATCCTATTAAATAATTATCTTAATTAACAATTATATTATTTAACTTTTTTAGAATAAAAATAGTTTTTTAATAAATTTAGAAAAAGATCTTCTTATTAATTTTATTTTTAAAAAATCTATCTATTATAATAAAAGAAGATTTTGTGTTGCCACTTGTCATAATATTAGGCTTCCTAAACTTAATTTTCCCGCTTCTCTTTCATATTAAATATTTACATTAACTACTAATAATATTATTTAATTTTTTTGAGATTAAAATAGTTTTTAATAAACTAAGAAAGAGTTCTTTTTATAAATATAATTTAAAAAAAAACAATCTTTTGTATAACATAAGTAATTTTTTGAAATATCAAACTTTTTTAAAAATACAAAATATTAAAAATCAATGTTTTTGATATTAAATTTTTTATGAACCGTAAAAAATTATAATTCAAAGTTATAATAAGAAATTATTAGAAAATGACATTTTTATAACGTCTTGATTAAGAACGAATTTTTTAAATTTTTTTAAATAAAAAAATTAAAACAAAAGTTCAAAGAAAATAATATGATTGTTTTATTACTTATACTCCTTACTCATACGTGATTTCTATCATATCATATTTCAAAATATTTTTTATAATTAATAATTTTTCATTACTAATTATTTAATATTCTATTTATTCAACCCGTGTAATACACGGGATACTAACCTTTGTAAGATAAGCTCTTAAATTATTTGATAAATTACTTAATGTAACATAATTTTTATTTAATTACTCAGGTTGTAACCTTATAAAAGAGTCTTCAAAGGCAATTTACTTGAAGAAAAGCATGCTTCAAGCCTTAGGTATGTACTTCATGAGAAGAATGTACACTAGCTTTAATTTTATTAGTTTATCACAAAAGATAATGTTGTGTATGTTATTACATTTAATGATTTTTCTTGAAGCGTTCTTTTAACAAATAATTTCAAAGGAACTGGTCCTGAATTGTTTGAAACCTCACTAATATAGAAAATGTGTTTTGCAATAGCAATTTACGTTCTTTTAGTCATCCATTAAATCTATAATCTTAATGATTAAAACTTATTTAAAACACTTGTAGTAGGATAGATGGGAGTAAATTTGCAAGTCCCAATAATCAACTAATGAACTATTAAAGTAATAAACATAAAATATAATCTAACAAACAATAGGCCATACAGACTTCAATAGAAAATGCCTGTGGACTATAACTAAAGTGCATTACTGCGTTTGATCTCTGTATCCAAAATACCAAAAAGGACAACTAAATTTATTTAATACCACTTGATTATAGCCTATCCTAAGAGTATATATAAAGAAATGATTGAAGTCTGTGGTTAAGTCCAATACATTTATACCTCAAGATAATCGTATATGATACGGATAAAAACCTTGAAAAAGAGAAACTTGATAACACCAACTTTCTCGCATGGCACCGCAATCTAAGAATTGTTCTTAAGATGGCGAAAAAGCTCTATGTTCTAGATAGTGCTGTTCCCAACGAGCCTGAAAATAATACGGCCGCTGCCCGTAAAACTTGGGAAAAATTTAAGGAGGATGCCGATGAGGTAGCGTGCCTTATGCTAGCCACCATGTCCCCTCAGAAGAACATGGAGGACATGGCTGCATTTGACATGGTTGAGCAACTTAAAGGCATGTTTCAGAAACAAGCCCGACAAAAACGCTATGATACCATGAAGCAGCTGATAACTTGCAAAATGCAAGAAGGCTCGTCTGTTAGTGCTCATGTGCTTAAAATGAAAGGGTACATCGACCAAATGGTCAAACTTGGTTATCCCATGCAAGATGAAATGGCAGCGGACTTCATTATGAACTCTCTCCCAAGCTCTTACGACCGGTTCGTAATGAACTTCAATATGAATGCATGGGTAAAAACTGTGGCTGAACTCCATGGTATGCTCAAAACTACTAAGCAAAATATACCAGGTAAGACTAAGCAACTGCTAATGGTTAGATCTACTGGTGTTAAAAAGCCTAATCCCAAGAAGAGAGGTTATAACAACAAAGGTAAAGAAAAAGTTGTTGCTACCAAGCCTTCCACCAACAACAAATAGCTTGCTACTAAAAATAAAGCAGCACCCCCTCCTGAGGAGCATCACTGCTTTGAATGCAATAAGATGGGGCACTGGAAACGTAACTGCCCTGAATATCTAGCTAAGCTGAGAGCGAAGAAGGCCAATGGTGAAGGTACTTCTTCAGGTATTCTTATTTATGTTATTGAACTTTTCACTGTTTCCAGCAACACATGGGTATTTGATACTGGATGTGGTTACCACGTCATTAATGTCTTGCAGGAGCCTGAAAGGTGGAAGAAGCTGAAACAAGGCGACATGGAGCTCATCGTTGGTGATGGGAAAAGAGTGCCAGTGGTAGTTATAATCTTTTATGTCCATCTAGCCTTGTAATTACTTTAGATAATTGTTTATTTGCTCCTGGTTTTACTAGAAACATTATTTCAGTTTCTTTATTGTTTGAACAAGGATTCAAGTATGTTTTTAATGATTTTTTTATTTCTGCTTACTTGAATGATGTCTTTTATTTTGAGGCTAAACCTCGAAATGGTATTTATGAGATTGATGTTCAAACAAACAATAACATATATAATCTTTCGAAGCGTATCAAAACTGGAATTAATGATACATATCTATGGAATTGTAGACTTGGCCACATAAGCAAGGCTCGTGTGAAAAGGCTACAGTCCGAAGGGACTCTTGAATCCACAAGACATGAATTCTTTGATAAATGCGAATCTTGCTTAGCTGGCAAACTCACAAAGGATCCTTTCACCCATGTTGGTGAACGGGCCAAGGATCTTTTAGCACTCATACATTCGGATGTACGTGGTCCTTTCAGAATCATGTCTAAAAATCATGAAAGATATTTTGTTACATTTATTGACGATTATAATCGATACGCCTATGTCTACCTTATGAAGCATAGACATGAAACTTTTGAAAAGTTCAAAGAGTTTCAAAACGAAGTAGAAAACCAACTTGGTAAGACTATCAAGGTACTTTGATCAGATCGAGGTAAAGAATACCTAAGCCAAGAGTTCACTAATTATCTAAAAGAACGTGGAATTATTTCACAGTTCACTCCACCTGGCACACCCCAACTTAATGGCGTGAGTGAGAGGAGAAATCGAACCCTACTTAATATGGTTCGATCGATGATGTGTAGAACTAACTTAGGTCGCTCTTTTTGGAGTTATGCTCTTATGACTGCCGCCCGCCTTGTCAATCTGGCACCGACTAAGAAGGTAGACAAAACCCCATATGAGATATGGCATGGGTCTAAACCCAATTTGTCTTACCTTAGACTATGGGGATGTGATGCTTATGTCAGCAGCGAGTCTGATGACAAGTTAGATCCTAGAGGCGAAAAAGTTATTTTCGTCGGATACTATAACAGAAGCGGATATTACTTTTTCCATCCTGATGCAAATATGATTTCCATCAAAAGGAAGGCACATTTTCTCAAGAAAGAGTTTTTTGATCGAGGAACTGGAAGTAATATCGTGGATCTTGAAGAAATTCGAGAACCACAAATAAACGCAAATGAAGTCGGTGCGTCTGAACAACAAGATATTGTCCCTGATTCAGACATAAACACAAGCGTTCGCAGAAGTAGCAGAACTCGCAAAAAACCTCACAGATATCTTTGGAATTTGGAGGGTCCCGAGGTTTTGGTAGTAGCTGATTCCGGTGATAAACCTACTAATTACAAGTCTGCTATCTCAAATTTTGAATCTGCGAAATGGCTAGATGCCATGAACGTCGAGATGCAATCTATGTGTGACAATCAAGTCTGGGACTTGGTTGAGCTAACCCCGGTTCACGGGCAGTAGGGAGCAAGTGGATTTTCAAGAGAAAAACCGACATGCATGGAAATGTACACACCTATAAAGCACGACTAGTTGCGAAGGGTTTCACTCAAAGTCAAGGTGTTGACTATGATGAAACCTTCTCGCCCGTTGCTATGATAAAATCAATTAGGATATTACTTGCCATAGCCGCGTACTAGGATTACGAGATATGGTAAATGGATGTCAAAACCGCTTTTCTAAATGGACATCTCTCTGAAGATGTCTAAATGGTTCAGCCTGATGGTTTTGTTGATCTAAATTATCCAAATAGGGTGTGTAAACTGAATAAGTCTATTTATGGACTTAAATTGGCATCTCGTAGCTGGAATCTTCATTTTGATTAGAGAATCGTAGAATTTGGTTTTGTCAAAAGTGAAGATGAGCCTTGTGTTTACAAAAAGGCTAGTGGGAGCACTATATCATTCTTCATATTGTATGTGGATGATATATTGATCATTGGAAACAACATCCCTATGCTTAACGAAGTTAAACAATGGTTGGGAGCTTGTTTCGAAATGAAAGATCTTGGAGAAGCTGCTTACATTCTAGGAATCAAGATCTATATGGATAGATCTAAGCGGCTTCTAGGGCTTAGTCAAAGCACGTATATAGATAAAATGATGACACGCTTTAAGATGGAAAACTCTAAGAAAGGAGGAGTTCCTATGACTAAAGGTACTGTGTTACACAAATCATAATCTCCTTCAACGGACATTGATATTAAGCGAATGGAAAAGGTTGCATATGCTTCAGCGATTGGTTCTATCATGTATGCTATGTTGTGCACTAGACCTGACGTCTCATATGCTTTAAGCATTACCAGCCGTTATCAGCAGAAAGCAGAACCCTGGCTTTGCCCATTGGACTGCAGTTAAGAACATTCTTAAGTACTTGAGAAGAACTAAAGATATGTTCTTAATATTTGGAGGAGTTGAAGAACAGCTCACTGTAAGGTGTTACACCGATGCTAGTTTTCAAACTGACGAGATGACTCTCGCTCATAATCTAGTTTTGTATTCACACTCAATGGTGGAGCCATCTTTTGGAAAAGTTCCAAGCAAAGTGTGGTGGCAGATTCTACTACTGAATCTGAATACATTGCAGCATCAGATGCAGCAAAGGAAGCTGCTTGGATGAATAAGTTCATAGCCGATCTCGATGTGGTTCCAAGTATTCAGCAACCAATCGAGATATTTTGTGATAACACTGGTGCTATTGCTCAAGATCTCATCACACAACCATGCACATTCAGAGAAAATTTCACTACATACGGGACATAGTGAAACACGGAGACATCGTGATAAGTAAAATCGACACAGATCAAAACCTAGCAGACTCGTTCACTAAGCCCATGACTCAAGACAAGCATGATCAACATAGGGATGCAATCGGGCTTAGATTGGCTAGTGATATGTTTTGATTTAGTATTTGAATGTACGAACATTTAACAGTTATAATCTTGAATTCATTTTGATTTACTTATTTAAATGCAATTATGAATCTTATAACTGTGTTCGATTTTAATACGTTTAATCCATGAATATTGTATTCTAAACTATCTGTAGTCGGTCAGACTTGTGGGAACAATTCTGAAATAAGACTATTATGAATTTAGACTCAAAGAGTTGACTTCTAAATTCACAGACCTCATTATGAATGACGTTGGATGTAACTCACCACAAACCATCTTCATTATAAGATGCTTTGATATTGGTATGCTCATTTAGTATCCTCTGACTTGAGATGCATACTAGAACTTCCATTTACCAAGGGTTATTCCTTGATCACTGTCAACCGCTGTCGCGTAACTGCCAGTTATAAAGGCTTTGGTTAGGAATAATTCTGAAGTTCAGTGGGAGTTGTATGTAGTAAATAAGGGATTATGTACTCTTACATTATATGTAACAGTTAGACATCGTGGCGCCCTCGTTGATTCAAACTGGTAAAGTGTGAGGCCTCACCCAAACTGACTGTGTGTTTGATTGAACCATTTTGAATCTAAATCGAGAATAATAGTGATTGAGCTCCATATGAGAATTAATCTCAATGACTCAATTGATGTCTGTAACAGAAAGGATAAATGACTTAAATACCATAAGTCTGTTGTCTTGTTATAGTAAGGTGTTACTAAAACAAGATGTTTTGGTTGATGACTTTAAAGTGTCATACCTTGTTGGGGCAGCCATGTGCAGCTAGAGCGCCGCTGACTGTCTATGTTAAGATTTAATCGAATTCCGTCCAAGTGGGAGTTTGTTGGATTATATGTACGGGTCCGATTAGTTGACGTTACCAACCGAGCTATGACCCGAAAGAGTTACACCTTGGGCAACGAGTTATTCCCATTTAATTTGATTAACTGGTATATTCGAACTAATTACGAGATATATAATTATGTTATATAATTATATTGTTTAATCGGGTATTTAATAATTAATACTAATTATTAATTATTAATAAACGTTTATCTATTAAACTTTTATATTACGGGTTTCAGTTATTGAGTGGGCTAATTTAATCCGACCGGGCCCAGAGCCCACTACGGATTAATTAACTTTATATATTGGGATCATTAAGGAAATCCCTTCACCCAATATTAAAAACAAAAGTCGATCACAAATAAGAAGAAAAACTGTGGTCTACCTGAGAACCGAAACCCCATCGCGCCTCTCATGCAGCCGCGATTAAGTTCCCGTTTGATGTTCGTTTGTTTTCTAGCATCTATTCGTTGAACACTCGGTGTCTCAAACGGTTAATTATTAGCCATAAAGGTATATTATATCTCATCAGTAGGTTATTAATATTCTGTATTTGCATTGTTTGTAACCCAGATCCTGTCGGGTTCGGGTCGGGTTCACTTTGGTATTTAATTTTTACTCCGCTGCGTTAACTATTATTAATCTGATTAATAATTATCAAAATAGTTTTGATAAATAAACCTAACCAAGATACCACTAAACCCAACATAAACATACTTTGACCAATTACATAAATAACCCCTAAGGTTTAACTTGTGAGGAATTAATGCTAACATACACTCCCTTAATCACGAACAAGTAGATCTTGAACGCCAAGCAATTTCCGCATTGTAGCGAAATTAATTCTTGCCAACGCTTTCGTGAGAATATCTACCGTTAGTAGTTCTTCACTAATTTGTTCAACAGCGATGTGCTTGTTTTTAACGCATTCTCTGATGAAATAATAACGAGTATCAATATGCTTGCTTCATCCATTGAACACCGAGTTTTTCATCAAAGCATTAGCGGATATGTTATTAACATAGAGAGTGATTTTTTTTCCTTTCATCCAATGAGTTCACTAAGTAATCTTTAAAGCCATAACTTCTGACATTCTGTAGCCATTGCAGTTCAAATTCACATGGAAAGAGCATCATAATTTTTGCCTTTGTCTGCCCCAAGTTATGGGTGAGTTTCCAAAGTAGAACACTAACCCTGTAATATATTTTCCTTCCTCAATATTAACCCCATAACTGTTATCATTTATCTTGTTATTTGACATCCATCATTCTTTTTATAGATTATACAAAAGCCTTTTGCTGCTTTGATATAATGAAGAACTTGATGAATGGCCTTAAAATTATGCTTTTTTAGGTTCCTTCATATACCTACTGAGCAAACCAACTTAATAGGATAAGTTTGGTCAAGTATGATACCTTAAACAACCAATAAGACTTCTATATTCAGGGTGATTAACCAATTTTCCAGCTTTGGTTTTAGTTAATAATGTGCCAGGGTTCATTAGGATCTTGGTTTCATTACTATCTAGCATTCCAACATTTTATAGAATCTTAGTAATGTAACCAGATTGTTTAAGATATTTTACCCCCTGATTAGGTGACTTCTATCCCAAGATAACAAGCTAATAACTCTAAGTAACTCATGTCAAAATTTCCTTCCCTTTGAGATTTATACAAGTCTATTTCTTTCTTTGGATTTTTAGTGACTATTAGATCATCAACATAGATTCCAACAAGCAAAGTAGAAGTATTGCTTTTTCTTGTATAGAATGCTTATTCCAAAGGGCATTATTTGAAACCAAGTGATTTCATAGTGTGATCAAGTTTCACATTCCATGCAAATGGTGCTTATCTAAGTCCGTACAAAGCCTTGGAGTGTTTGTAAACTTTCCCCATGTCTTGTGGTTTTTGAAACATTTCAGGTTGACACACAAGGACTTCTTTCAAGTTTGCCATGCAAGAAAGTATTTTTTACATTAAGGTGATGTACTTCTCGTTAATTGTAGGTTGTAAGGCCAAAATAAGGCAAACTATTTCTATACGGGCTACATAAGCAAAGACTTCATCAAAGTTTATATGATGTTGCTATATATAACCCTTGGCTACCAGATGAGCCTTGTGCTTTATTATTTCCCTATTTACATCTTTCTTAGTCTTGAATACCCACTTTAAGCCAATTGCCTTATGATTATTGGGTAACTTGGATAATTTTCAAGTACTATTCTTGTTAATTACATCCAGCTATATACGCATAGCTTCAATCCATTTCTTATATTTGGCTGTCTTTTTATAGTTTCGTGATTCCTCTTCAACTAATAGTAATTAATTAATTCTAACTTCTAGGGCTTCTTCATACGCATTCTATAAGAGTTTAAAACATCTTATTCGTGTATGATCATAAGGTCTAGTTGAAGTCCTTGAAGTTGATGTATGTTTAGCAATTTTTGCTATCTCAAGTTCATAGGTGTATGTTGGAGGAGTCAAAGGGGAACTAGGTGAACTAAGAGATAACTAACTCGTCTTAGTATTCTTGATTACCCATCTCTAGTGTGTTCATCTTCCATAATATACAGATCTTCTTCTTATTTTTTCTTAAGGAACTTTGTTTGAATTTTCCTTAACAATGAAGTCTATCCATTTAAGTTCTTCACTTCCAATTTCGTTCATGACTCTACCCAATTCCATGAATCCTTTTCGAGGAAGTTGATATCTCCATTTATGCAAATTCACTTAGTTGTAGGATCAAATAATCTATATGCCTTTGATCCTTCCTCAACGCCTAATTATATCATTTTAACACTTCTATCATACAATTAGGTTAGATTATTTGATAGTATCTTATTATATGCTACACACCTGAAAACCCTTAAATGTTTTAAATTAGCTTTTCTACCTTTTAATGCTTCAAAAGGTGTAGCACTTGTTAGTGCTCTAGCTAGAATTCTATTCAACAAATATATGGTATGCCTTACAACCTCACCTCTAAAATTCCGAGGCAATGGCATGGCCTTCATTATGCTATGAGTAGTTGATAATATATTTTTTTTGCTAAGTCCAACCACATCATCATGTTGTGGTGAAAAAGGTGTGGTAAGTTATTTGCAATTCCATTTTCTTTACAAAATCAACTAAATTCACTAGATGTGAATTCTCCTCCTTCATCGGTTCTCAACATCTTCAATTTGGTTCTAACCTTATTTTCCACCATTTGTTTGAATTTTTTAAAAGTTTCAAAAATATAATCTTTGGAATTCAAGAATATACCCACATGTAGCGTGCACAATCATCTACAAGTAATAATACATATATCTGTATCGAATGAGTAGGTGGTGATATGGGACCACAAAGATCCCTACAAACCAAGTGTAAAGCTTCAAGAGATTTGAACTTGGCTTGAATTGGGAATGGTGTTCAAACAAGTTTTCCTACTAGACATGCATCACAAATTTAACTTACATGACTTATACGAGTAATTCCTTGAATCAATCTTTTATGAGTCATAGATTTATCGAATCAAAATCATATGACCCAAACGAGCATGTCATAGCCATGCTTTTTCTTTTAATTTCGACAGTAGACACACTACAATACCAATCTTTAAATTGATGTTATAAAGTCTGTTCCTTGAACATGTGACTTTTAAGAGCAAAATCTGGATATGATCATATGGATATAATAAATCACTTTCTAATAGGACTTTTCATTCGTTTTCAGTCAATTGCTCAAGGCCAAGAATGTTACTTAATAAACTTGGAATGTAATAGGCATTAGACACACTACTACATTCCAATACGATTGAGTCACTTTCTTTAATCTAAACATACGAACCATCTCCGAAATAAACATGTCCACATATCATTTTATTTATTTCTCTGAGTCATATGGTTACTTGGTCAATATGATCATATACACAAATGCGATGAAGGAAACCAATGCGAATACCCAATGCGGGTGACCAACACTTGATTTATATGACCATATACATAAATGCGGATGAAGGAAACCAATACGGGTACCCAATGCGGGTGACCAACACTTGGTTAATTTGATCATATACACAAATCCAAATAGCAACAATAATGCAGCTAAGTAAACCTATTGTTCAGTTTAATTCGTAACAATTTCATGTTCTACTCAAGTCATGAATACACCAAATTTATATATCTAGACCTCATATACCTAGGGTTCACGTATAGAACACCTCATGCATCAAGCATCATCATAAATCTCCTAAAAAGATGATATTTACGTAAAAATGTGACCTTTATAATAGAAAACATAAGTTTATCAAAGAATAATCGTTTTAGCATGCATATCAGGCCAAAAAGTATGCAAAGCATGTAAATAAAGGATCTAGAACAGATCTTAGAAGCCTTCGAATGAAAGCTTTAAAATCGAAGGTAGAGCTCGAGATCTACACACATGCACACGTAAAGATTCAAACTTTACACATGGAAACAGAGAAAATAACTTAGAAGCTTAGATCTAAGAGAAAGCACAATAAAAATCATACATTTGATAAATTATTCAACTTTCTTTATAAAACAGATGTAAGCTTTCTCTCTTTAAAATAGGGTTATTAAGGGTGTATGGGAGTGAGGGAAAGGGTGGCTCCCTCCTTTTATACCCCCACATAGGCATATTTTTTTGTCCACTTTTGACCCTTCCATTTTGGGCCATGGATATCATCAGAAAGATTTATCCCAGATCTCAAAGCGGTCTTTCTTGGTTGGACCAAGCAAACAAACTATAGAAAAAGAATTTATGCAATCAACTAGTGGAGGGTAACATCTTCCTTATTTTTTTTACTTTAAAGATTTTCGGGCGTTGCAAATTAAGAACATGATGATGCTAAATAAAACAATAATAATTTATATAAAGACCTTAAGGGTATCGTCTAATAAAGATAATAACAATAATAATCATAACAGTAGTTTTGATAGTAGAAATTAATAATGGCGGTGTTAATGATACCTTTGAAAATAATACATTAAGTTGATTAGCATCTATGTTAACAGTAATGATATTAGTATTGATATTATTTATAATGTCTTAGTGATATCATGGCAATACATATAATATCATAATTGTAGTATCAATAATCCTAATTATATTTATTAATAGTGTGATCTTGTAATATAGCTTATAATTAATAGTAATTATATTCACGGTAAAGTTAATAACAATAGTAATAATATTTTTCTAGGTACATTAGATTGATGGCCATATTAATAATACAATACAAGTATTATTGTTATTATATCATTGATAATGATAATAATCATGTTAGTAACATTAAGAATGTTTAGAGTGATACCTATACTCGTTATAGTAACTACCACCATGTGATAATGACAATTAGTATCAACAATATGATAATTGTTTATTATTAGTACCAACATAATTATAAATGACGTCAACTCTAATAGTAATAATATAACAACTAGTTTTCTTACCCGCCGTGCATTGCCGCGGCATTAGACACAACGTGATAAAGTGTAGACTACAATCGACTCAACTTATTTTCAAACTAAATTTACGTTAAAACGTATAGTAACTTATACCGTTGAATGAACACATATTATATTAGACGCGGCTCTTTTTCAAATAAAATTTATGTCGAAACATAGATCTACTCTAAACATAAATATAAAAGCACTTGCAACGACGACGTATGCAACATGATAAAGTATAGGTTACAATGTTCGTTTTCGAACTAAACGAACATCGAAACGTAAAGCAATTCTCTCTTAAAAAATTTAACTCATGTGATGCGGGCATTTTTAAACCACGTCAAAGACACGTGTGAATTTGTGACGATTTAATATTGACATAAAAAAGTATTATGTCTAGTACTTTGCGGTGTAAAAAAACCTAACGTTGAAACGATAATTGCTCAAGAAAAATATAAATCACTGAAAAAAAAAATCAAAAGAATAAAAGAAAAAAGAGAAAATATAATATAATATAAAGAAAATAAAAGAAGAAAAACTAAAAACATTAAGTTGCATATCACCTGACTCAAACTTGAAAGGATAGATTCAAAGTTTTACGCTCTAACCATTCCAAATACATAAACTACATTAATAATATTGAAAATAAAATATATAAACTGAGTTTAACAGCAATAAAAAGTTGAAAACACCCACCGATCTTCAATTTTAAGTACAAGTATAATTTGTTTTACAAAATAATTACTCTTTTTCAAAAAGTTTCTAAATAAAATCATTTAAAAGGTAACTTCATATTCCATTTTTCTTCCTTTTATAACAACCTAGAATGAAATGGTTTACAACTATGCACTCGAGTTTAATGATTACAAGATATTACTTTTGAGTTAGTCTTATTTTCATAATTTTTTTTGTAATATAAAGTACTCTAGTTTATTTCCTAACATTATCAGTAATTACTAATGAAATGTCATAGTGACACTAAAAGATAAATGATACACAAATATTATTGTAGGATATGTTTTCAAAGTTGTTTTAAGAGACTAATCCTATGATTGTCTCTTAGTTTATAAGTTATAAACTACTATTGGCGCCCGCATGTTGTCACGGGTTTTCCTATCACACAATGAAAATAATATTATGTATTTTTATAAGAAAAAAACAAAAAATCATAAGAATTAATAAAACAAAAATATTAATACATTATATAGGGTTTTTATTTTATATATATAATTTAAACTTGAATATTAAGATACTATGTTTAGATAAATGTTAGACATTTATTTTATTGGTTTATCTAAAAAAAAACCTATTCTGGAATTTTATTTTATAACAAAATTAAAAAAATAGTATTAATATAGCTTTGCAATTTTGAAAAAGAAGATAGACATAGCACATTGGGAAATTAAAAAGGTAATATTCATATAACTTTATAATTTTGAAAAGAAGATGGCAGAGCACATTGGGAGTGTCACTTCCAACAATTACTTAACTTTTCACTTTTCATTATTATCTTTATTTGTCATATTTCTCAAAATGTCATTTATTTGAACAGCTTCTCAAACACATAGACCCCATCTTTCTCTTTCGCCTTCACACCCAACACCACCTACAATGTCACACCCTCAAAATCCACGTGCAGGGTTTAACCGCGAGGCGTGTGAACAAATCAGGATCCAAGTCATTAGTTACTCAGAACGACACTATATGTAACATTAAAACATTTCAGAGTGCAAAACTTTAAAACTATGTGGAAGCGTTTTGTAAGTTAATCAAACCCAAAGTATTTAAAGTGTAACATTGGCAAAACATGCACCAAACCATTGTTTGTAGACAATAAATTTAAAACCAAATGTCAAGACATATTATACTTCTTTAAAATGCATGCTGGACTTGTGATGTGCTCTTACTGGCAAGCGAAGTTAACGACCTGAATAGCATACTAAAAGAGTCAACACAATGGTTGGTGAGTTCAAAAGTTTGCATTTAACAAAATCTGTGATAGTTGTAAAACATAAGAAGTGCATTGAAATAGATAGCTAGTCTATATTCATAAGTAATAACTATAGTGATTTCGCGATTGAAGCTGACTATGTTTGTCTGTTTGCCTCCTGCCACGACATACCAGGTCGTGACGCTGTTGGTTGTTTAGGATAATATTGCACCCGCTTGACCTCCGGTCGTACGGGTGAGGCTTGTCAGACCTAGTAGTACTATCCAAGATTTCCCGCTAGATTCCTTAATTAACGATCCGAAAGTGTGAGGTCTTTCAACGGTATTCAACACTAAGTTATACTATGCACATTTCATAATAATAAGCGTTTGTAAACAAGTATGCTATCTCCCCCAAAAGAGAGTGTTTAAAAGTGGGGCATGAACTCACCTGATGCGCAAACCAACAATAAGTGCAAAGCTAGCGATGAGAGGAAAGACAACCCATCAAAGGTTACCTATAACATGTGAGTACATAAGTACGTGCAACCAGAGAAACATAACAACCCTAAGTGTTCAACAACACATTAACCCTAGGGTTTTGAAACCACAATGACACATTTATCCTAGTTGACCCATTTGACCCGTTGGTGACTTGTTAATTGATCTTGTTTGATCAAGTATAGCAACTCATACACATAGTTATCACACAAGTTATTCATATAAGCCACATTGCAACTCTTAAGTCTCATCATGATCTTCATACTAACTTAGGTTATCATACAACACATGCAAACCAAATCATCATACTAAACATGTTCATAATTAAACTCATCTACAGTTTACATATTGGGTTTAGTCACTCACAACGTGCCATGTGGAGCCACTCACGACTACACATCCTAAACCCTGCCAATCCTACAAAGTAGGGGCCTCAGATTCGCACGCGTGTATGATACCCATCATCACATACCCAAATACAATTCATAGAAGTCAAAAACCAACTTTATAATGTTCAATTACTACATGGCATCACAACTTCATAACTTGTACAAAATGCCATACTTGCACATTTTCCAAGAACACGTATATTTTCCCATAGATTCATCAACTAACCAAAGACCCAATTATTATAATCTAACACATTAGACATCATCCATGATCAATCTAGCATGCTCCTAACATCAATAACATGCCCAATTCACAAAATCCAATGTTTCACATCAATAAAGTTTCCCTTTTGGGAAAGTAATACCCAAAATCTATATTTTCATCAACTTCAATCCCAAATTCATCAATAACATCCCTAATCTAGTTCATAGCAATCATAGCAATCCATCTAACATATACTAATCATCAAAACATGAATTTCCATGAAGAAAAGTTTCCACTTTACGCAATGTATAAACTATATGATCAAACCATGGATTTCTTACATAATCATCATAACCCAACATACATACACCTAACTAACAACATAACATCATCAAACAATCATCAATTTCAACTTTTCTTCACCAATTTCGAATTAGGGTTCATCAAGAATCAAAACCATGAAAATCAGTCAAAATCTAACCTTTAATCGCGTAGAAATCAAGAATTGGCACTTGCCACACGATGGAATCACTTGGGGCTAATCAAAATCGATGGATGATTGTTTTTGTTGATCAAAATCACAAGGAATGGGAGGGGAAGGGGGTTCAGCCGCAAGGAGGAGGTGGGAGGGGGGATTAGGGTTTAGTTTATGGTAACTTTTAGTTTTATGCTAGTTACCAAGTAACCCTCCTTGTTTAAATTTTATAAAACTAATCTTTTAAACACTTTTTGATTACTACTAACTACAAAACTCATATGTTATTATTCAACAATAATAATTGTATAGTTCAAATAATAATAAAACACATGAATCAAATAGGTATTACACATTGTCACATTATCAGTAAAATTCACAATTAATATTTGAAATACATGAATCACATAAGCACAACTAATAATCAACATTATTAATTAGATTATCATCTGTTAACATAGTTAGTTATTATTAGGTCACCAACGTTCAACAACAACTAGTGTGTGCTCATGACACGTGTATGTAAAACCTAACGGAACTAACGGAGTTTGGTAACGGAAAATTACCCGATGTCACATACAACACAACCTCAAACACATAGACCCACCGTTACCGCCCCTCGCATCAGCGCTGTTTAGATCTGGTTTTCGACCGGCGAAAAATAAGAGGCGTAAATGGCGCTGCTGCAGAAGTTCTAAGGTCTGAAGGCCATTACGACAATCAAAAGAGAGATCCGCTCTTCCTGTGGTGATTAGCGATTGAAATGGCTACCGATGGTGTGAGGGAGTTCAGGGGTCAGATTGAAGACTACAGGTGCACGATCTGCAGGTTAAGGGTTCTAAACGGAGAAGACGACGGGGACGGTGAAGGTCGCTGCCATAGCTCCGGCAGCAGGGACTTTAGCAACTCAGTATACGCATTTTCAATCTCTATCAATTGTATCAGCAAGTTGTTCTTCCAGCCTCTTCACTTGTATTTTCGTGGGGACCATGACGGGCTTTTGAACGTTGTACATTATGCTTAACCCTTGGTACGGTGGCACTATAGCCACCGACCAAAGGGAATAATACATATTAAAATGTGACAGATAAATCCAACGATACTATTGTAAGTGTTATTAATATTAATGATTGGTAATAACACCCCTATTACGAGTATTGTAAGTAATTTCTTATAATTATAGCAGTTGTAATACATTACTTGTTGTATTAACGTCGTTATATTACATACTAGTAGTAATAGTGTTATTGTAATATAAACATGTTGATGGTAATATCAATTAAAATTATACTAAGGTTTATTAGCAGTAGCAAAATTAGTAGTAGTAGTAGTAGTAATAATAATAATAATAATAATAATAATAATAATAATAATAATAATAATAATAATAATAAATAATAATAACCATATTATTATAATAAGTAACAATATTGATGTTAACGACAATGACCCTATTATCAAGGTTAGTAACCATATTTTAAGTAACGATAACACTTAATACATCTCATATAAATTATCATTACGTTTTGTATAAGCAAATTAAGTTATATGCATTATGTCTTGTTTGGTTTATTCATCTTGCATGTATATCTATATCTATATCTATATCTATATCTATATATCTATATATATCTATATCTATCTATATCTATATCTATATCTATATCTATATCTATATATTCTAATAAAGCAAGCTTTCTAAAGCCACATGTCATTCTCTTAACCTACCTTTTTGCCACTTGTAATTTTTCTAGACATTATCAACTCATTTTTCTCTTCAAAAGGGTATTATAGTACTGTAAACATTAAAACAACTTTCTCTCTCTTATTAAATATTAATTTTATTAATTGTAATATTTCTCTCTCTCATTAAATTTTTTTAAAATCAATGTATATTTTTCAAGTTAGATTTTATTAAAAAAAATAAAAAATCACATTTTTTTAATTAAATAGAACTAATAATAAAAAAATTTTATATAATATGAAATTTTCAAAAACACTAAACCTTTTTCAAACAAAATATTTTAAATCCGGCCTTTTTTAAAAAAATATAAAAAATATGAACTTTTAACAACCGGAATAATTACAAACTAAAGTTTTTAATAAACAAGATTTTTATAACAATAAATTCTTTTATAAAAGAATCTTAATACGAATGTTTAAAAATGACTGAACCCTTAATGATTCGAATACTCTATTTACTTTCATATGGTTTTTTGTATATATGTTTCGCTTTTGTTTGATTTCCAACCCTGTCCCCCATGCCACAGTTAATTCCCACCTCATAGCAGGTACACACCAAGCCACACCACAAAACTTTGTCATATTTTGACCTTTCAACGGTCCAATTTCGATTAACCCAACCCCACCAACGGCTGTATGCCAAATTTAAAAAAAAAAAAAGAAATTGACACTATAAATACTAACAATCAACTCAAATTTTTTACTCACCAATTCAACAAAATCTCCTCTACTAACTATCAACTTTACAAAAATATCCTATGATTTTATTTATTTTTCTCTTCATCATCTTTGGATAGTCCCGAGTCCGGTGGGTTGGAAATTTTTAGTGTTCTTGTCAAAAATGTCAATGAGGCTTCAAGTTCAAGAAAAAAGATCTTTAAATGTGATCTGTTGGGCCTAATAACTTTCTTATGAACGATTTTTATATGAGGAATGTCACACCCCAACCAATGACGGAATCATCAATGCGGACGAATCGATTGCTCATAAACTCATGGTAACAAATGCGTTGAAATTATAGTAATGTTATTTTCATTTAATAATACTAACAAATAATAAATTACAATCAATTAGAAACTCAAGTAAACATAATAAAATTGTCTTTAATTTTGACTAAGTACAAGCCCTAAATATGCATAAAGAAGTCCACTAATCTACATTCCTGAAATTATGAAAAAAAGTAAAGAATCAACTAACGAATTAGCTAGTGAGTAAACACAGGTTTGACGTCATATATAAATTGATTAAAATGATTGAGAACAATTCAGTTCACATGACAATGTGTATACTTATAAGGCAGTAGTGTAACATAAAAACAAACCAAACACAATCAAACTAAATGATTGAATGACTCGGTCCGTAAACGAAGCCTTATGGTAGATTTATTGAATGAATCCGGTTCCAATCACCACTTGAATATTCATGTGTGGTGGGTTTGCTAAACCAATAGATCTATCATTGTTACCGTGGTTGTATGAATTAATGATTATGTTAACATCAACTTTATCTAACTACTAGCTTTCGTAAACCCGTGTATGTAGGGTTGAAAAAAATAAAATATTAAATAAAATAATAAATAAAATAAAAATTTTTATTAATTATTAAACGATATTCTAAAATAGGACATGATTAAAATTACGTATAATTGAGGACTATAAGTAATAAGATAACGATATCAACTCTTTAAAATTTTGTTTTTAAACTGTTTTTCTAAAGCATTTTGTTTTAAAATAAACCATTTAAAAAAATATATTTTATAAAATTTCCTTATATAGTTCCAAATTTTAATTATTTTAGTTTATAAAAATTTTTCTTTTTAAAAATATAAATTTGAAAATATTTTGTATTTTTAAAAAAGTTTAATGTTTTAAAAAAATTTCTTATGTTATAGAAATTTATTTCTCTAAAAATAATATTAATAAAAAATCTTTTTTTTAATTTCTTAAAAACTATTTTTAATCTAAATAAAATAAAATAATATTATTAGTAATTAATGTAATTATTTAATAGGAGAGATTAGTGGGGAAAATTTAGTGAGAAATAATATGGTGATGCCATGTCTCTATTAGTTACTCTTTTATTAGAGTATAAAATTTTGTAAAATAACATTATTAAAAAGATATATTTCCTAATTTATTAAAAAATTATTTGTAATCTAGAAAAGAACTAAAATTATTTAATCTTTCTTAATTTAGGTAATTATTTAAGAGCCATAAAAGAGACGGGAAAAACAAACTTAGGGGCCTAGAAATGTGCCAAGTGTTATCACAAGTTACTCTTTTAGTATTATACTAGCTTTAGTAAACCCGTGTATTACACTGGTTGAATAAATAAAATACTAAATATAATAAAAATTTAATAGTTATAAAATGATATATTAAGATAAAATATGATTAAAATTATGTATAAGTAAGGACTATAAATAATAAAATAATGATATAAACTTTTTAATCTTTTGTTTTTAAACTTTTTGTTATTTTCAAAAAAAATTTAAAAACTTTGTTTCAAAATAAACATTTTAAAAAATATAATTTTATAAAACTTTTTTATTATAACTCATGATTTTAATTAATTTTTGTTTGTAAAAATTTTACCTAAAACATCAATGTTAGAATATTTAAAATTTTTAAGAAAGTTTGATGTTTTAAAAGTTCTTAATTTATAAATATTTATTTCTTTAGAAAAAATATTAATAAAAAGATATATATTTCTTAATTTATTGTTTGTAATTAATGTTATATTAATAGGAGAGAGAAGCGAGAAAATTTTGGTGAGGAGAAATATGGTGGTGATATGTGTCCACCATAGTTACTCTTTTATTAGAGTAGTAAGATAAGATATATAGATGCACATACAATTGCAAGTAATAACGAATCATGTCTTGAATTGAATTTAGAAATAGAATAACAATGAAAAACAATGATTTGAATATGGTCTGAATGCTAAAATGCTGATTAGACATTAACAGTTTTACACATGGTTAACCTAAACATGGTGTCTTATGTTAGAATGATTCAAAATTAAAGGCTAAATATGAATTAGGGTTTCATTTCGGGTATGGGTACTAAAAGATTAAAAATAATAAAGGTTGATTTATAATTTGAAAATAATAATTAATAATAAAGATAACATGATAAAAGAATATATAAATTGATAACGATTGAAAAAGTAAAGTTTGAATTTTTTAAAACGTGATATTAATTAATTTTAGTAATTAACCATTAACTATCTTTTGGTCAAAATAATTAATCTATAGATTCTAATAAAGCAAGTTTTCTAAAGCCACATGTCATTCTCTTGACCTATATTTTTACCACTTGTCATTCTTCTACACATTATCACCTTATTTATCTCTACAAAAGAGTATTATAGTAATTTAAATATTAAAATTAAGTTCTCTCTTTTAGTAAAGATCGATTTTATTAATTACAATATTCTCTCTCTCATCTAAATTTTTTAAAATTAATATATTTTTTTAAAGTTAGATTTTATTAAAAAATAATAAATCATATTTTTTAATTAAAATAGAATAATAATAAATTTTTTTATATAATATGAAATTTTCAAAAACACTAAACCTTTTTGAAACAAAATATTTTAAATCCGTCTTTTTTTAAAAAAATATAAAAAATGTGAACTTTTCTAAAAACAATCTTATTAAAACAACAAGAATAATTACAAACTAGAGTTTTTAATAAACAAGATTTTTATAAAAATAATTTTTTTATAAAAGAATCTTAATACAAATGTTTAAAAATGAAACTATTTAGATAAGAGAGTTAAAAAAATATTAAATATTTTTTATTTTCTTGAACTATTACTATATAAAATTCATATTTTATAGTAAAATATCATACTGTAAATCTTTGTGTTTATTACTAACTATAACCCGTTTAATAAATGGGTTTCTAGCCAATCTATCTAGATATCTATCTGTCTGTTTGTCTATCAATATATCTATAATAAGAAAAAAATAAGATAATACGTGACGCAATCGTAAGCCTCATCATACTAACTTTCTCATTTTCTCTATTATTAAAACTATTATTGAATACTAATAATATTACTCATACCATTTTCAAATTAAAAAATGTATAATTTAATAAATTGAAAATCTATTTATTTTAATTTAAAAACACACTTTTTAAAAACAAAAAGCAACGAACTTTTTAGAAAAATCATTTTACTTAAAACAAAATATTTACAAAACATAATTTTTTTATAAAACAAATGTTTAAGAAAAATATATTATCGTTTATTTGCTTATAGTAGCTAATTATAAGTAATTATAATCATATTTTATCTTGAAGCATAGTTTTATAATTCATAAATTTTTTTACTAATTATTTAATAATTTATATATTCAACGCGTGTAATACATGGGGTACTAACCTAGTAATTAATATTAAAATGAGTATATCGGTTCTTCTTGAACGTATTATGTGTTTGTTTCGGTCATAATCATTCGAGTTCGTTACAGTTTCTACTGTTATGAATCAAATTGAGTTGATTATTATGGCCGTGGTTATCACCACTGCACCATAAGTCAAGTAATTGAGTCAATTGATCGGGTTTCAAGTGAAACCAAATTAACTTTGATTGCAGATTTCAGTTTCAAGTTAACATGGATCAACGCGTGTTAAATCCAAATTGATTTGAGTGCTTGGTTCGAATCAGATTCGCGACAAAAGAGTGGTGGTTTAATTGGGTTTAGGTCGATTGGTTTAGGTGGTTTGGTGGTCGCCGAAGACCACCGGATTTATGGCCGAAACGCAGGGGTGTTGATTGGGTTTTGGTTTGGTTTTTTAGAAATTACAGCTTAAGCCCCTGTAGTTTAAAATTTATTATTTTATGATAAAAGTTTTTAATTAACTTTTATAGAATTACAACTTGACCCCTGGACTTATAAAATCCTAAAATTGAAGTAACCCTAATTTTATACTAACTCAATTTATTAGTTTATTAAATACTTTATAACGTTATAATTTTTAAAACCTTTGTAATTGAATTGTTTATTTTGATTTTATAATTAAAATATCATGATTAACAAATAAATTTTCAAAAATTATTTTATGACTTATAAAGTTAAATTAAATTAAATAATTACCATAATGATTGTATTTGAATCACCAGCATAAATAAAAATGATTGAATGACATATTTATAAAAAATATTTTATAAATTATAAAATTATATAAATTGATTGAATTAGATAAATTTTGTATTTGTATACTAAAATGAATGAAATGATTTAAGTAATGAATTTGATTTATATCATCGACCCGAACGGGTTCAGGTTTGGATTTTCAAAATGGGTCAGAGATACTACAGAGAACCAAAAATATACAGACGAGATGTTTAGAAATACGTTTCGGGTACCTCAAGATTTACTTCTACGCATTGTTAAAGATATAATCAACAACTTTCCATGCTTTAAAGAAGGGTTGATGGGAGGTGGAAGGAAAGTTTCACGTCAATACAAAAATGCACTTTAGCAATATGTCGACTCGTAGCAAGTAATTCATCTTACATGTATGACGAATATTTAGCTATGCGTGCTTGGACTTCTCACAAATGTCTTGAATATTTTTACATCACTATTATTAATTTATACGGTGATGAATATTTACGAAGACCCACTAGCCATGACATTGCATTATTGTACGATGCACACTAATATACACATGGCCTTCCGAGCATGGTCGTAGCTTTGATTGCACTCATTAGGAATGGAGAAATTGTCCTACACATTTGCGAGGACATTATCATCAAGGGGATCATGGTGGTCCAACGGTGATTCTAGAAGCTGTTGCGTCATAATAATTGTGACTTTAGCATGCTTATATTGGTGTAGTCGGTTCTAACAACAATATTAATGTTCTTAATCAATCTCCAATATTCATGCCAGAATTGAATAGAAATATGTCCGTTTCATGTTAACATGCATTGATATAAATGTGGTTACTATGCAGCCGATGATATATTCTTCCCGGTCAGCTTTTGTGAAATAATATATTTTTATCCAGTTGAGTATAAAGAAAAGGAATTTAAAAAAGGTGCAAGAGTCCACAAGAAAGTACATGAAACGAGCTTTCAATGTTTTAAAAACAAGATGACAAACAATTGCTCCGCCGGCTAGAGCGATAAAGATCGAAAAAATAAGAAGTAAGAAGTACGCGTGCATTATACTCCACAATATTTTTTAATTTTAGTTTATAACATTTTTATTTGAATATAGTTTTTAATTTTAATCTGTAATTTATTTGTTTAAATTTTATTTTGTTGTGTGGTGTGATGTGAGTCCCCCCTAAAAAAATTAATGTGATGTGATATAATGTGGTATGTCATAATATGATTAAGGGAAAATTGCTAAAATGATCATTTGACCAATCTAGTTTACATTAATAGCCTTTGACCCAACCATTTGCCATTTTAACAATTGTATCGCCACGTGACGATACCTAGCCATGAGGTATCGCCCACGTGGATTATTAAAAAAAATTTTTGGCCCTCGGCGATACGTCAACGATATAGTTGGTTTCTAGTATCGCCACAACCGGAGATACACCCACGATATTTTAAATAAAATTTAATTTAATTTTAAAAATGTTATTTAAAAACATGTCGAGATAATATTTTATTTAATAAATTTTATTTTGGTGATTTTCCCAATAAAAAAAGTTATATTTGTAAACATAAAAAAGAATTTAGATTTAATTTTAATTAACAATATGATATGTATAAATAGACATAACCTTATCCTCATTTACTCTTCAAAACACTCTCTATTTATCATTTCATGCATCCGTTTCATACATTCATGGATAAAAATCAATATTCTTCTCAACCCACTCCAAAATCATCAGCTTAGATCATGAATAAATGGAGGCGTCCAAAAAATCAATCCGAATCTTCAATCTCGAATGTTCAAAACCCAAAAGAAAACGTTGCTATAAACTTATCATTATATGCCTACGAAAACATCCAAACCGATCGAGCTATTGTATGTAGATGGGCTATTCCTGATTATTAATCTGTAAAATGGTCAACATATGTTATAAAGTTTTATGATAAGGGAGATGCCCCTTATTGTTATTTTGCTATATTTTTGACACCCATAAAACTAGACAAGAAATTTTGGGGTATTTTACTACGTTACATCAATGTAATGGTTATTTAACATCAGTGGTAAACTTTTTTACATATTAAACATAAAAGTATTTTCTACTTCTATTGTATTAATAAATGTATTTTTGTACAGCACGAAGGTTGTGTGTTAAGAATGATAAATTAAAGACATAGATAATTATATAAAGATGGACTGTCAAAACTGCGTTAGACTACTTTCTCCACAATTTTATGACTTCTTAACTGATTCATGTAGCAAGAATGTTGTTTCATTTACTAATGGAAAGTTCAACCCGTATCCTTCCTTTTTAGATGTTGATTATGTATATTTCCCTTTCTGTATTCAGAGTCAAGAATTGGTATTTGTTCGTGTTAATTTACGAACAATAAAATTGGAGATTTATTGGGTTGAAGAAATAGGTGATGATAAATTTGGTCGGCTGGTTCACCGACGTTGATGAAAGTCTCTGTGTCTTTGGCGCACTATTAGTAAACTTTCGTTCTTGGAAAAAGACAGGACAAGAAGAAAAACCATGTGGGGTTGAAATAAGTGAAGATTAGGTTACATTACCCCAAAACTTGAGAGGCAATGAACAGGGCTGGTGCTGAGGATTTTAATGCCCTGCAGGAAAAAAGGCCCCTAGCCCTAACGACTTAAATTATATAAACTAATTTTTTTAAATGAAAACAAACGTTTTAGCAATAAACATAGCAATATCATAGTATTACAATGGCATACCGTAATAGTTAACCAATAATTCGTGAAGCTCTCCTAGCATTCTTGATAGCAAATGGTTTATAACATATTCGTAGTTTATAGTCTCTAATATTTCGTTTTCGATAGCTATCATCGCCGATCCGCTAAGTCTTTCTTAGGACATCGTGGATAGTAGGTAAGATTTCAATAACTTCAACTTTGAAAAACTCCTTTCTACACATGCCACCATCACTGAAATAGTCAACTATATTCTATATGCAATGCTTGCAAATTAAATGCTTCAAAACATCAGAAGTGTTGCTAAATTCACCGATTTATGATGTGTTAAATAACTTCACTCCATATAAAGTTCATCAGCATCAATATCCGATCTATCTTCAAACTTGAGTGCATTTTCAAGAAGATAGCAAGACAACTTAAGATCTTTATCTTCAATTCCCCTTAACTTATGTGGAAACAAAAAACCAAATAGCTTTTCATACTCTTTAAATTGTTCAAATCTTGTCTAAAGAGAAGTACAAGCCTAATCAACAATATATAAGAAATAATTGACTCTAAAATTTTCTTTAGCTATAAAAGAAGCTTCTTGGGGTACTTGAACTCTCATCAGATCTTTTTTTCCTTTTAATCAAATGCTTTTGTGTAAATATCATATCAATACCCATCTCACTAGCAATCTCCTTAGCTTCATCAATTGCTTTTGAAAAACCAGTTTCTTTATAATCCTTGAAGTACCTAATTAGTCTGTTTATTTATTTAGTAGCGGTATTCAAATGCATATCCTTAAATTGTAAATTTTTGCTTACTATATTCACCTCGTTTAATACTTGATACCAGATGACAATTGATGCTATAAAATCAAATTCACCAAGTTTTTTTTTCTGCTAGTGAATTTGCTTCACTTGTAACCGCAACATCATTATCTTTTTCTCCAACTTCAAGTATAGCTTCTCTAATACCTACAAGTTGCATTTTAATAGCCTTGACAATCTCAACACGACTTTCCCAATGAGTTTGAGATAAAGATTTAAGACTCCAACCTTTAACATTATCTTTCAAAATTTGCCACCGATTAATAGAATTTGCAAAGATAGTATAAATTCGTTGGATGAGTCCAAAAAAACTCTTACCTTTAACACAATTGTTAGCCATATCACATAATGTAAGATTAAGAGAATGACAGCCACAAGGAGTGTAAAATGCTTTAAGATTTAAATCTAAAAATCTCTTTTGCACTCCTTGGTGTTTTCCTTTCATGTTTGCCCCATTGTCATAGCCTTGACCATGCATATCATCAATTTCAAGGCCAAGAGACTTTAACTCCTCAAGTGTAACATCAAATAGACCTTTTCTCATAGTATCATTAACATTCAAAAACCCTAAAAAAGGACTCTTTGAAAGTAACACAACTAGATGAGAACTTTAAGTTCCTCACTATTATAGTCATCTGTTCTTGATGACTTGAATCGGGAGTACAATCTAGTATGATTGAGTAGTACTTTGCCTCCACTATCTTCTTGATGATTTCTTTTTTAGTTTCTTGATCTAGCAAAAGTATCAACTCGTTTTGAATCTTGTGTCCAAGATAATGCACATGAAGCTCATAATTTGTGATCCATCGCACATGCTCTTTGATAACCGGATCAAACTCTTCCAACATTTCAATGAGACCCAAGAAATTTCCATTATCTTTTAATACAATTAACAATTAAGAAGTGAAATCAGTTATAACAATTAACAAAAAAGTATTTGGTGGAAGTGGAACAAAATAAAAAATTTATCATTACCTTTTTGATACAACTTTTCTTTTGAATCACGAAATGCTAAATTATGTTTAGCAAGAAACCTCACTAGTGCAATGAGTTTTAAAAGGACTTCCTTCCGGTAATCTCTTTCTTTTTTGAATTGCTCGTATTGAACTTTATCAATTGTTTCGTTCAACTTCAATCTTCTACGCATATCAAACCACTTATTCAAATTTATGAGATGATCGAAAGAAACTTCGTGTTCTTTGACTCTAGTGGAAGCATGGTGCCAATTTGCATAACCTAAACCATCCAAATTACCTTTCGGAACCTCTTTTCTAAACACTTTACAACGAAACAAAACATCTTGTCCACCTCTATCGAATATACAAGCCAATCTCTATCACACTTCTCCATATTTGATAAGGTTCTTGTATATAAAGTTTTAGAAAAGCGTCTACCATTTGAGTCGTAGGGACCATACATAATGTTAGGATCTCTTGTAGGACCTTTCTTGACCAAAAGTTTAATCTCATTAGAATTAAGTCCTTCCCACCTTCTTCGATCAAATATATCTACAGGATTACGCTTAACATGTACGTGCTCTTCATTCATATTAGGCTTAACATTCTTTTTTATATTTTTTTGCTCTTCAACACAAGGATGTTCTTGCTCTTCAACATGTTTTGGTTCAACTTCCACATGCTTTTGTTGATCTTCAACATGTTCTTCCTCTTCATCACGAGGATGTAACGGGTGCACAAACTTATGCATAGCACCAATTTAAGTCTTTATCAATTTTTTAACTTGAGCTTGCTTTTTACGTTTTTGAGAACCAGATTCTTGTTTAGGAGCCATGAATTCTAAAAATCAAATCCAAATTCAAAACCATTAAGATATTAACAAATAATAATTAGCAATAAAGTATTACTCAATTTTAGGTTCTAACATCTAAATTCTAAATTTCTAACAATTACCCAATTTTAAGTTCTAATATATAAATTCTAACGAAACAAATAAACAACATTATTATATAATCATACAAACCCTAAATATCCTAGTATAGAAAGCAAACTAAAAATTAAGAAAAAACATTAAAAAGTGACAATGAGTCAATAAAATAATAACCTTGAATTAAATAATAAATTGGAAAAGCCAATTCGGTGGATGGTAGTTCTTATCCTTCGTCGGCAACAACACAAAACAAGCAGTTCGCAAGCAGGCAGCACCAACCATTCAGCCTTCAAATAAAACACATGGGAGCAACTTTGAATAAAACAAAATTTGTGTGCTACCGAATAAATTACTTTGTGGACTTTAATTACAATCAATATTTAAATATTTTAGTGGCTATTAGTTGAGTAATTGGGTTAATAAAATGGGCTCAAAAAATTATATTTGGTTTAAAAGATAATTGGGTTAAGTTTTTAATTGTATTATACCTTATAATTATTTTTTTATAATTATATATATAGTATATAAAAAAAATTTAAAAATTTTGCCCCCTGAACGAGTGGGCCATGGACGGGAGTCTATCCCGCCCCTCCTCAGGCCGGCTTTGGCAATGAATGAGTTTACATTTGCATGTTGATGGAACATTTATTTACGAGCAAACCGATAGAGTGTGGTTAATTTTAAGAAGACATCTAAGTTGTATAGGCGTTCATGACTAATCAATTTTATTTCTGGCGCAGCTTACCCCATCGCTGTTAGAATTTTATTGTATTAGTTTTTATCAATTGTATTTGTTTTTATGATTTTATTATAATATTTTAAGGAGTTTACGTTTGCATTTTGATTAAACCATACATACGTTGACAGATTACGTTAATTAAGAAACAAAAATACAAGTTTGAGGTTAGAGAAATGTACCACTAATAAAAATAAATAATATTATATATATATACATATGTAAAATACATGAATAAATACAATGGATCAAGACAATATTTTTTTATTTTTCTTGTCAACACATGGTGTGTGTTTGTTTTTCTATAAAAACATAGTATGTCTTCGTTTTCTTGTCAACACATTACGTGTCTTCATTTTTTTGTGTGAATACATAGCATGTCTTCTATTAATGTTGGGCATGCAACCCATAATAAAAGATTGCCGACTCCATTGGGCCAAGCAAAATGTAAGTTGTAGTACACAGCTTAACCAATCCAATGTGGGAGTTTTTACTGTCCGTTCTAATTTTTTTTATCTCGTAATCAGTATTATGTAAAAAATAAGAACTAGACAATAGAATCTTTTTAATCAGTATTATATAGACAAAGTGATATTGTAGCTGTATTTTATAAGATGGTTTTGGAGGAGGACGTATCTTGAAGATAAATAAAATGTTTGAGGAAGAAATGATGTATAAGTGTTGAGGAATAAAAGATGGATAAGTGTTGAGGAAGAAAGAATGGATAAGTGCTAATAAGAAAGGATAGATAATTGTTGAAAAAAGGATGGATACGTGTTGGAAAAGAAAGGATGAATAAGTGTTGGAGAAGAAAGGATGGATGGATAGATGTTCTTGCATGTGTATATATAGTGATACATAAATTTTAAAAAAATAAAATAATAAAACTAACAGCATCATTCAATTTAAATTATAATTAAAACTAACATATCTATTTTTTACATTTTATTTGGTTCTACTCGCTACATATTCTACTAAAAACTCTTCGAATCTGTCACGAAAATTTTGGGGAGTTTGACTTGTATCGAGTGGTGATATAACGTATTCATAAAAAATTAAACGTCTCATAAAAATACACAATCACACCGCGTAATTTCCCGACTCGCCTGCTTGTTTGGGCATGTTAGACGGAGTAATTATTTTGTACATTTGTAGTGGAACAACAATAGGAACATTCCAGTTAGAAATGTCTACCTTTATTAGTAACCAATGTAAATCATCAAGTGTTTAAACATTTATTAATATTAGTTGGAAGTGTTTATATTCATGCAAACATTATCTATAAAAAAATTAATATTATTTTTTACCTCATCAACTGACCATATAACAGGATATGAAGATTCTGATCCGTCGGCATAGATATTACAACTATCACCTTTAAGTAGACAAGGTGCAAAGCATGGTGGCAAAATCGTCATTTCGCATTCACAGGACGTGATCTATAAAGTATGTTTGCCAAGCCAATAAATGTTGAAATCATAAAAAATAATTAAAGTAACATAAAATATAAATTATTTATTTATAGTTTTTATAAGTTACTTACGTCTCATTCTAGTTAATCAAGATATCCGGCCATACCAATTAACGCCTCAAAAAAATTCTTTGAAAGTTCATAATCAGAAGTAAGAGATGTCTTGAATTTATCACCGCTATTGAATAATTCAATAGCATTTGTCGCTCTTGCCTATTGAATTTCTCAACAACAAGAGTCGGTGACAGAATTTGATACGGTGAACAAAACGATGGCACTAGTTTAGTAATACATTTCTCTTTTCTTTGTTCCAAAGGAAGAGTCTGTAACATTCACAATTTATTGAACATAAATTATTATTTTTTGGAATAATAAAAATATATTAAATTTATATTTTTATAAATTATCACCTTTTGAAGGTAGAAAGATTAACATAGAGTTTTAACGGATCAGCATCTAAAAATTATCGAAACAGTATTTCCATGTTAGCATAGGCTTTTGGTGGTTCTACACCTTTACCTTTGGTTTTCAAAATATTATCCTACAATCAAATTATATTTCTCTATCATTATTGAATACAACTCGAGCGTAAATATAAAAAAAATATATTACTTAAAACAACTCGAGAGATGATTTCCTATAAATTCTCCATGTAAGCACGATTATATTTTTCCAAAGCCTATTAAAATTAATATCATTTTTTAATTCATAATAACAATTCAAAATAAAAATAGAAACATAATTAAATAAAACTTACCCTTATACGGTCACGCAGGTCTTTTAATATATTTTTCGGAATCATATTTGCATTTTTGAGAAAATCGTATTGAGACTCTAGCGGACTGTCCGGTATGTTATCGGAAGGTGAAGATAAAAGCCTATTTATTGGATTTTCTCCAAAAAAGAACAACGTTTCCTATAAAAAGGCTCGTGTAATTCCAGTTCAGTAGCAATCATATTTATCGGATGTAACACAGTTTGCGAATAAGAAATCATTCATTTAGATAATTGTTTTTAAAAAAGGTTAATAATAAAATACTTACAGATTCAAAACGACTATAATAGCTAACATTCGTTCCCACGTTATAGTTTCAGACTGTAGCCATACCATGCCTCTTGGTAGATATCCACATAAAGTTTTATTTATACGAAATTCAGGAAATATTTCTAAGATCCACATATACAAGATAAATTAAACAGTTAATTAAATTTAAAATTAATTAAAATAAAATAATAATTTTTTCATAAAAAAATAGTTACCTTAAACGACCATATAAATCCTTTCAACGAGTAATTTAACTTCAAATCACCCTTACAGTGAGCTCTTTGATGTTTCGATAAATCATTGTGAATATCTGGGTATGTGCGTTGCCATATAACCAAACCCTATGGATAATCATTCAATGCTTGAAAATCATTAACTAAACACGAAAAATCCTTGCTCAACCAGTAATAATAATCATATTTAATTCTTCTTGCCTTCTAACCCCAAAAATCCTTGCTCAACCAGTAATAATAAACAAACACGAACGGCGTCCATGTCATCTAATTACTCAAATTTTGTTTCAAAAACATATTTTAAATTATCCATTGTCAGTTTAATAACACCATTTTAACCAAATACCCTATCTACAAAATAAGGTGGTTCTGATACATTAACTTTTCCTCTAGATACTCCAAATTTAAATTCACTTATTAAGCAGAATTTTTTGGAATGAATGTTAACTCAACACCTTTAACTAAAAACTTAATACCCAATTCAGGGTTTTCGCAGGGACTCTAATGTTGTAACATTACGTATACCACTACCGGATCATTATTAATACAATCACATAATAACAAGTTTTTAAAACATGTGCAATTAATAATTTATAACTGATTTGGATGCTTTTGTAAGTGTAGCAAAATATTTTTAATGACACTAAGATTCATTCTAATAGAAACATGACATCTGAAAATAATCCCACGTGAAATACATTTTTATAGTGTTATACATCGTAAAATAAATTATAAATGTAAAAAAATGTATAATAAAACTTAATTGTATATCCATAATGTTATAATTTTTGTTAAACTTCAAAATCAACAACTTCACCGTTCGTATCGCTCTCGTATCTCCACTATTTGTTATTCTTCACCGTTCGTATTGCTATAAATAAAGAAAAGTTAACAGAGCGATATTCTGGTCACATCATTGTGCCTTGGTATCGCCTAGAATGACGTGTAATCAGTATTGAAACTTGAAATATTCCTCATCTTGTATCGGACGATATTTCAGTCACTTCCTCACGCCATTGTATCGCTTAGGGTAACGTGTTATCGCCTAAAAAGTCGAGATATCACCCAAAGCATGTGGGTATCGCCTAGAATGGTGTGCGAGCAATACGAATGTCAAATCGTCTCACCTCTCTATCACCTAGAGCTTCGTGTCTTTCATTATTGCTACTGGCGATACCGATCTGATGCATTTATCTTTGACTTATCGTCACTTTTAGTCAATCATAATCTATTGAAATATTTATCATTAACCATGAATCAATCATCAATTGACACGCCGACCATATAGGAGTCAAATCGTATCTCTGTGATATCGCTAACATATTTTTAAATGTCGCTGAGATATCGTAACTTTTAAATATGTAATTTTTCTTTCATGTTTTAAAAACCAACATAAATGGATCATTTAATTCGTGTAAGACTAACAACTCTTCAATTTTCTTTTTTATAAAATGGTTCACTGTTCAATATCTATGAATTATCTTTTATAAAACGCCCCACTCATGAATCTCTCAAAAACTCTTCAATTTTTTAACTCTTTAATTTTTTTTACTTTATCTACATAACACTGATAAAAAAAATGTAGTCATTTACAACAGCAATAGCACAAAAAATTATTTTCTTTTATGATACAAGGAAATGATTAGTGCTAAAATTAACACATTCGTGTTGTGATTCATACAAGCATGAAATATGAATCAGCATTGTGTGAAGATATAGGTTATTAATTACTTTATAATGTAGTAAACACTTTTGTAATGTACTATTTCTTCTTATTAATCACTTTGTAATGTAGTAATCACTTTGTAATGTACGGTTTCTCCTTAGTTTGGATGTACTGTATTATTTAAAAATGTAAATTTAAGTTTGTTTATTGCATTAAAGTTTCATATTATCAATAACTTTCTTTTGATTGTGTTTAATATATAGTTACAAGCTTTAGTAAACCCGTGTATTATATGTGTTGAATAAGAAATAGTAAACAGAATAAAAATTTAAAATTTATAAATCGATATTACAAAATAAGATAAGATTGAAATCTTTCTTATAATAAATAAAATAAAAGTTTTATTTCAACACAAAACGTTCTAAAAAATGTCATACTTAAAAACTTTCTTATTGGAACTCTCAGTTTTAATTATTTTTTGTTTATTTAAAATTTAATTTTTAAAAACACCAATTATAAAATATTTTATATTTTTAAAAAAGTTTGATGTTTTAAAAAATTTTCTAATTTTATGAAAAATTATTTCCATAGAAATAACATTAGTAAAAAATCTCTTTTTTAATTTATTAAGAAACTATTTTAATCTAAAAAATTAAATACTATTGTTAGTAATTAATGTGATTATTAAATAGGAGATAGAAGCGGGGAAAAATTGGTGAGGAGTGGTGTTGACAAGTGTCTCTCCTGGATATCATTTTATTAGAGTAGGAAGATAATTACGTACAAAATTAAACTAATATGTTATATTAAACATTAGATATATAAAAAAAGTTACACTTGTTTTTAAGGTTGGTTCAAGTCAAATTCCCATTTTTGTTAGGCTTCACCGTTGTATGACGTACATAATCGGAAAAAACTCTAAGGATTGACATAAGCGTATTGTTCATTACGATCGTCGCTTCCACGAGGTGCTGATCTTCTTGATGCTTGAGAAGGGGCTATGCTCTTACACTGCTCACGATGGTGTCCTTTTGTTTTACATCTACTATAAAAAGTAGGTCAGACTTTTTTAGTGTGAGACGGTATACGTTTGTTTTCATGTGGCCTTCATGCTCTTCTTTTATTCATTAATGGCGGCTTAACAGGCATAAAATTTGAAAGAGCCTCCAATTCTGATCACTATGGCAAAGGATTTATAATTTCTTCATAAGTCACCTTATATACATCTTTTGAAAACCAAAGCTGAGCCATGATAATGCAATCAGTTATATTTAAAAATTTTGAAACCGCAATTGCATGACCACATGATAAACCTTATAATTCCCATTAACTACAACTACATGTTTGACCGTGCAAACTAACCAAACCTTTTTTTTACCACCGTGAGCAACCTCAAAGTAATGATCGTTGATGCCTGTTACAGTCCATGTCACACTTCCATAATTCCTCGCGTAATTATATTTTCAGCCCATTTAGTAAGTGTATGCTGCAAATTTGCTGTCATTTAAATTTAAAAAATTAAACATAAAAATATAAATAAAGTTAGGAAAAATATGTTATTCAAAAATATAAATTACCTCCAATATATCTACGATTAAAATACTACTTTTGTAAATACTCACGGAAAAATTCAATAAGATCAATGATTGGGAGTTTTCTTGCATGTCGAGATAAATCATTGATGGACTCGACACTGTTAGAAGTCATGATATTATATCGCTTACATGAGCAACGTGCTCTTGACCATTTTTCTAAACAATATTCAACAGAGTATTTTGCACACGAGAAAGAATAGAAGTTAATCTAAACATTTCATTGGCAAGTCAGATATACCGTAAGCTTTGTAAGTCTGCCACCATAACGACTCAAAATTTTTTTCCTTCCATGGACTTAAGTCGTAGGTTTATTATCAAATGATGACAACATAAGCCATGAAACGCCTCGGGAAACACTGTTTTTATTGCTATCACATATGATTGCTAAATGCGGATTACTGTCGATACACTCTTTAAGCCTCATGAGAAACTAGGTCCAAGACTCTCTACTCTTGGTTTTCCCGACACCATATGCAATTGATAGAATTTGATTGTTTCCGTCCATTCCAACTGCCAAAAACATAGTACCCATTTACTTATCTTTTAGATGTGTTCCGTCTATGACTATCAATGGCCGCAAATATCTCACAGAAATTCTAATCTTAATAAAAATAAATAAAATAATATAAATATTAATATTATACGATGATTTCTAATTTTAGAAAAACAAAAGAAAAATACTAACCGCAACACCAATAGCCACAAAAAAACATCTCGAAACGCCCAATTTCATCAGTTGCAATGTGGGTCACTGTACTGGGGTTTGCCTTATTTAGATTATAACAATAAACAGGAAGTTATTTGAATGACTTCTCGGGGGAACCATTCAGAAGTTCAAAAGCATAATTCTTTCCCTCCAAGCTTGTTGATACGATAAATCAACTTTATAATATAGCCTAAAATCGTTCATAATTTCTTTACCACAATATATTCATCCGCTGTCTTTAAGTTGATCTTTAATAATATGACCAACAACCTTCTTGTTTGCCTCGCAAATATTGGGATAAGTCTGCGTTCTCAAACAAGTATAAATATCGTTAAAATATCTAACTTGAAAAATGTTCAAACTTTCAAACGCACATGCTCTAATACGCCAGCTGCAGTCTTTTGTTTTGACATGATGCTTCAAATTTTTTCTTTGATGATCGCTCGATTTTTAGCTCAAAACAACGAATAACACACATTTTACCTAGTTCTAGCTGAAGATCATCTTTAGTATTAAAACATTGCATTTCTATTACATTTGAAGATGTTGACTTATAACTTTTAAGTTTATTATCAGTAAGATCTGCCAAACACTTTGGCAATGTACAAAAATCTATAACTATAACTTTGTACTCATAATCTTCATCTATAAAAGTAGACATTTTGGACTTTTTAAAATCATTATTTAAATCAAAAGTCCTTTTTTTACAAATCATAATTTTCTATAATTATGGAGCTACTACCAATATCATCTTACTCACTAACATATAGTGTAAAAATATGATTTATATCACTAACAATAAGATTTATAAAATGTAAACAATCATTATCATTCAATATGTCAATTGAATTAGTGTATGTCGACATTTTATAACATAATCTTATACGTTTTTAAATACCAAATATATCAAAGATAAGATGTTTTATTTCCTGAAATGTAATATTCACCGGTATAGAGATAAACTGTCTATTACATCAAACTCCTACCAGAACATACTCTTCGACTTCATTATTAAACTTCCATTTTTCGCCGCTATATATCACAATGTTTATAGACATGATTGAAGGTTTGGGATTACTATTTTGTAAGATATAAGATGGGTGAAGAAAAAAATGTTTGTAAAGTTTTAAATGAGATGTGTGAAATTTATATATAGATAATTTCATAAATTCGGGTAGTTAGCATATTAAAATCTCAATGCTGGTGATATGTATCGCTAAACGGCGATAAATTCATATAAATGTAAATGGCAATACGCCGGCGATGCGGAAGCAATCGGGTATCGCTGGCATGTAAAAGTATTTTAGTAGTTGTTAATTAAATAATGACGATATTAACCATGAAGTATCGCCGAATAGCATTATAACCATTAAATTTTTTTAGCAAGCAATACCACATGCAATGGTATCGCCGGGCAGTACTAGATGGCGATACAACATGCATTGGTATCGACGGGCAGAGATATTAGGACACGTGGCAAATTCTAATTGGTCTGATAGTTTGAAAACTTTAAAAGTCAACAGCTATTAATGAAAAGGTTATTGGATTTTAATAATCCCAACTTTTATTTATTGACCGGGATTAATTCCAACTCGAGAAATGTATACAGACACTCCCAACTTTTAGCTAATTTTCCTTCAACAATCCCTTACTAACCGAGAGTTAACAACGTTAGTTTTTCGATGACGTGGACTGTTTATATGACCAAAACATTATGTAGAAAGTTGAAATCAACCATCTGGTCCGTCAATATAAAACTTCTGCACCTTAAAACCCGTCAATCTTCACATTCTGATCTAAACCACTTAACTCATTGAAGTTAGATTTCAGGTGACGTTAGAGGCTAGACACCAAAAAAAGAACTTGATTGAGCCTGGACGGTGACGTAGCTGAAAAATTGCTTAGTGTTGGCCTTATTTTATCAAAAAAACTAGGGCTGACATAACAAATCAGACACGACACGATAAGACACGAACACGATAAGACATGAACACGATAAGTGCTGACATGAACACGACATGATAACTAATCGTGTCATTTTTTCTAGACACGAACACGAAACTGTTTAGAAGCAGGTTACACGATAAGACCTGTTAAGAGACACGATAAAAATCACACGTTTATTGAAACAAAAATTGACTGAAATTCATCAAAATTCTGAATATACCATAATCTTTAACATGATAATTCTTGACATTTTTTAAACAAAAGTCAATAAAAAGCGTATATTTTAACCAATAATATAGTTTAATTAGGTAATACATGGAGTACGAAGAGAGCTCAGGCGGAGGTTGGAGGCTCGGTCGGCGGTACCGTGATAGTCGTATTCGATTGAAGCGGTTGTGCAATGGATAAGGTTTTTAAATTAAATATGAAAAATAATGACATATATCATAAACATATATATTAACTATTTTTAATAAGCTAAAGATATAAATAGGTCTTAACATGTGCGTTAACTGGTTAACATGTGTTTGATCTGTTAAGACACGATTTTTATCGTGTTTTTAACGTGTCGACCTGTTAACGATACGAAACCTGTTAAGCTCAAACACGAAACCTGTTAACTTCGTGTCGTGTCGTGTTAACAGGTTCGTGTCAGAAATTGCCGGCCCTAAAAAAAACTGACGAATGTTAAGTTCAGTTAATAAGGGATTGTTGGAGAAAAATAAGTTAAAAGTTGGGAGTGGCTGCAAACATTTCTTGAGTTGTGATTAATACCGGCCAATAAATGAAACTTGGGATTATTAAAATCAATAACGTTTAATGAAAACAAAATTGATCAAATGGCTCTGGTAATTTTTCCTATGATTAATGGGTATAAGTTGTGTTATTGTATCACCCCACTACCCTTATGTATTCTTTTGGTTATTAGTACCTAAAAACTTTGAGGTCGATTTTTTTTCTAATGGAAATGTATTTAAAGTTAAATATAAAACAAAAAAACCATATCATGAAATACAAGAAAAGTGGAGTTTTTTTCCAAAGTAATGTAGTTAAAAATTTTATTTATTAAAATGATGTATTTTAAAAAATATTTACTAAAATAGTGTAGTTTTGATACTTTATTGTTTCTTACTCCTACTCTCATTGGCTAGTTAAAAAAGCTTTATAAAATGTTTTATAATCCATTTAAGGATGATATTTTTTTATTTTTTGAAATATTTTTAAACGGAAGCATTTTTTTATAGTTTTCTAGAAAGATTCTCTTAGTTTGTTTCAAAAATGTTTTATAAGAACGACTTCTTTAAAATGTTTAGTCCTTGTATTAAAATAGATATGTTTTTTTACTTTCTTTAACTTTTACAAAATTTAAATGGTACATATGTTTTTAAGTAATTTAAAAAAATAGAAGTTGAAATAATATTCCTAAAATAATAATATCCATTTAAAAAACCTTTTATAAAATATCACGACAATATTTATATATATTTCTAAAACGTGTTTTCTTTAACTTTTGAAAACGGTTTTTTTATTAATTTATTTTTTTCTTTGGAAAAATAGTTGTAACAGTTTTTCTTGTATTAGGAATTTTTTAATGGAAAATACATTTTTCAAAAGATTAAACACTCAAAAACACGTTTCTAAAACAAGTTACTGAAATAAAGAACATATCTATCTAAAAAAAATTAAATACATAGAATATATTTTGATTTCAAAAAAGTTAAAGAAATCAAAAATACTTTTGTTTTAATACCGTGATTAAAGCATTGTAAGAAATTTTGGAAAACTAAAAAAAATCTATTTTCAAATGCTTCCAGAAATTAAAAAAAAATTCATTCCTAAAAGAATTTAAAAAACATTAAAAATTAATTTTTTTCAAAGTACCAATAAAATAAAAGTAAGAAACATTAAGATCCTAAATCTATATTATTTTGACAAATATTTTTTCAATTATACTATTTTAGTAAATAAGTTTTACACTTGCATTATTTTAGTAAAAAACTCAAGAAAAGTGACCCACACCCACACACACAATCCGACCCGTGCTCAGCATGACCCGACCCATGGCCCATCCAAACGCCTTTGACCCACGTTTTACTGTGCACCTACTGAGTACTGACCTAATTGCTTCCGTCTTCTCTCGCTCGTTGTTTCTGTATTCGGCCCATCATCTATAATCTCCCAGCTCCGATTAATTTGGTTTCTTCATTCGTTCTTAAGGTTACTGATTCAACCACTTTCATTGTAAACAAATTTCTACTTTTATCAAGTTTTGAGTTTCAGTTCTAGCGACTGGAGTTTTAATTGACGTTTGTTGATGAGAAACTACATTTTTCCTTATCTTAATTCCTGATAAGTTTTAATTTTGAAAACAGAAGCCATAAGACTGCTGTTTGGCAATGGAGATTTTGATTTTCCGGTTCTTCGTCAGATTATATAGATTACATAACGAGTATTCTGTAATTTTGATTGTTCATCAGATCGCCATTTTGCTACTCAGAAGCAGATAAAGAATATCTTCAAGTAGGTTCCAACTCTTACTCCTCATATCTGATTTTGTGATCATTGCCTCTCCTACTATTTTTGGATTATATAGTCTACTGTATACAATTTTGATCAGACTGGTTGGGTCAAATAATGCAATTATCTGATTAATTAATTTACTATTGTGTAGTTTTTATCTGCCTACATGTTATAATGGATCTTTTCTTTTTTTGCATTAGTCCTGTTTACACTAGTTTTCAAAAATTTATCGTGCATACTTGGTTCAACTACTTAATTCACCACATATTTTATGAGAAGTTTAAACATTAAGTCAACACTTCATTGTTCTCTGTTAGTTCCATATCCAATTTATATACAAATACGAGTATTTATAATGTAAGTTTCAAGGCTATCTGGATGAATAACCTGCAGGTTAAAGGGCATTTGGCATTTGCTCCTACTGCTAGGATCTTCTTATCAAGGCTGATGCCATCTTCTTTGTTATAACCTATTTTAGGTATTACTTATATAAACCTTATTGAATATGTATGCGTAGCGGCAAACACACATACATTAACAAATTTGCCTCTTAATGGCTTTTTATTTGCCTTTTTTCTCACATAGGTCTAGGTGAAATTGAGGTGCCAGCTAGGCCAACACTACAGATTTCTGGTTTTGGAATGGACGATTTGAAGAGGCAACTGCTCCATGACCATGGTTTATCTGTTTCCACGCTTCCAGACAAAGGTCGCTGCCTGTTCACTAATCGAGACTTCTTTCCAGGTGCGATGGGTCAAAACGGGCCGGGTTGACCTGCCAACACATTATTTTGCCCAATTATATGAACTTTAATGTAATTAAATATGATCACAAAAACTACTGCTAAATTAGTGTCAACATCACCTTTTCACTTATTTGCTTATCTTCTATAATAGTTTTACTGGCTGACCTGTTATTTATAAAATATAACCCAATTCAACTTATATTGACATAAACAGATTAAAGTTTCCCCTTTACCCTCAATTCTTATGGGATTATGTCACAATGCGAATAGGTTAGAAATATGCTAGTATAGGTCTGCATTTATGTTTTGTCTTTGACATTGTGCTATGGTTTATTGTCATCATAGATGAATGTTGATCATTGTCTTTTATTTATTATCATAGGAGAAATTATATTAAGTCAAGAACCTTATGTTTCTGTACCAAATAAAAGTCCAGTGGAATTGAGATGTGATTGGTGTTTTACATCAAGTAATATAAAGAGATGCTCATCTTGTCATGTTGTATGGTACTGTGGGAGCAGATGCCAGGTATACATAGCTTCATGTTGCTGTCTTCCATTACTGATTACACACACGCCCTTATGTATATGTATATATATTTAGATGTATTTTATATGAGAAAATCATGAAAGTAGCTATTTTTATGAGTGTATTATACTTCTGTGGTCATTCTGGAACAATTTCACGCATATAGCTAGGAGATCGACTAATCTTTGGTCACGAATCTACTTTTACTAGCCTAAACTCCTAGTATTTTCACTCTTATACACGAACGAATAGTAATGCATACACAAATATATAGGTTCCATGTGATCGTTTATTTCATTAATGTATCATTATTAATGGGAAAAAGTCTAATACACGAGTAAAAGTAGTTACACTACTTCATGGCTAAATGAGTAATTTATTTTTGACATGGCTATATGGGCATAATACATCCAAGAAAATGATTATATTTTTGATTTGTCTCAATATGTATTATGTCCTTAACCTGATTTTATTTCATTTTTGAACATTTCAGAAATTTGATTGGAAGCTGCATCGTCTTGAATGCCAGCTGCTTTCACAGCTAGAGAAAAATAGAATAAGATCTCTTACACCATCTATACGTTTAATGATTAAACTTTACCTTCGGAAGAAGTTGCAGGACGAAAAGGTGAAAATCTCTCTTTGCTTTTTTGTTTTTCCTGGTAGTTTTGTTCTTAAAGAGATGTTGTTGCTCTACACTAAGTTAATTGTGAAATACATTCTCACAAATGGAAAATATCATTGCATAATACATATGATCATATCATGCCCTGTACTTTTAAAGACTTGTTTAGTTGTTTTAATGACAATATCTAACACGTGCCAGGTTATCCCTACTACTGTGATGGACAACTACTGCCTGGTGAAGGATTTAGTATCTCGTATCCTTGCATAAGTGATGTATTGCTGTGAAGGTGTTTTTAATATACAAACAAACGCACCTAGCATAATCCCACTTATAGCAAAGCTATTGGTAGGGTGTGGAGAGGACGTCATGGCGGCAAATCTCACCTCTATGCAGGTGGTAGAGAGGCTTGAGACCGCTGCAAAACCCTTTTTTTACGCATACAATTTAGTATAAGATGGTGATAGTATGGTAATCCATATAGCGTAAAATATAGCTAAGAGAATCAACGCAACAAGTGAACAACATACTAGAGTACTAATAATGAAAGCTGTAAAACTACTGCTAATATACAGTGATGACAACTGCAGACATCCATGTAGTAGCTACAAATAAAAGACTAAATTGACATGAAAAAGAAACACCAACCCCTATGCAAGTACCTAAACTCACCCTTAAATAGGTCTATACACCCAAACAACGCTAAGGCGAGATAGGCAAACAATAATATGGGAGAAGCTAATGCCCCAAGATAATATTAAGACAGATCTGCACACTCCCAGAAGGTCCATAACCCCGATATGACGTGTCCTAGAACTCTCATTCCACGATGAATTTGGACAAGTTCCACTTTCATTGTCAATTTTCTTTTAATATATTTATTTATTTCATCTTCTTATAATGTTTTTGCATCAAGATGTAGACATGCTTTTGGGTCTCTTACTCTTTCCTTTTGTATAAAGTATTTCCCTGAGGTGTGCTTGTTTTCATCACGTACTTTTCCAACTTTATAGGAAGTTAATAACGATAACAAGAGATAACTTCCATGCATTTTCTTCTGTACTCTAGTGTGTTTAAGCTCCTAAAGAAACTGTAGTTTAATGTGTTTTTTATATATACCATAGTTGGAGATTGTCAGTAATTATGCATGGGATAATATTCAATAATCCATGGCTCATGATTTTGGTTGTTATTTTTAACGACTTTTCATAAAGATATCTCAGAGGTTGGAGAGACTCAGTTGGTGTTGTATGCACAAATGGCAAATCTTGTCAATATAATACTCCAGTGGCCTGATCTAAACATCAAAGAGATTGCAGAAAATTTCTCCAGGGTATCTTTGACTACCTAAACAACCATTTTACATTAGTTTCTAAAATTTTTTCCCTTGGATCTACTACCTTAAAACATTATTATGTTGGTGCCTAATGTAACATGCAACTACATTTTGTTTGCGTTAATACAGCTCCAAGTTGTTATAAGCTAGCTATTACATTGAAAACTTTTCTATAGGATCTCTGGTATGATTGATAAGTATGTTTTGTTTGAATGTGCTCCCATTTTGTATGCACATACAGCTTGCATGCAATGCGCACACAATCTGTGACAGTGAGCTTATACCATTAGGAACCGGACTGTATCCTGTAATCTCCATTATCAATCATAGGTGACCTTTTAATATGACTTTCTGATGAATTGTATATGCTGCTTTGACTTTCTAGTTACATGGACTTGAGAATGAATTTGATTTTTCTGTAGTTGCTATCCTAATTCAGTTCTGGTATTTGAGGGACGAATGGCAATAGTACGTGCTGTTCAACAAATACCAAAAGGTAGCGAGGTATGCTTTCTGAATTTCTTCCAGTTTTGTAGTCAATCTAATGTTGCAAACAGAAGTTTTTTGATTATTGTATATCATGGTCAACTTTGTTATCTGTCCCAAATTAGATGCCTTATTTTTGTCCGCTCTACCTCAAGTTAAGTGTTCATCTTACATTTGGACTTTATATTTTAACACATTATTCTGTTTTGACCCGAACTTGTTAGTTGTTACCCAATTTGCCATCTCTGCTGTAGGTATCAATAAGTTACATAGAGACAGCAGGAAGTACAATGACTCGACAAAAGGCTTTAAAAGAACAGTATTTCTTCACTTGTAGTTGTCCCCGCTGCATGAAACTTGTACATCCATTGATCCAAATACTAATATTGTGAATTTTAAATGTTAGATTCTTGTAACTTCATTACTGTTAATCTTTGCAATTTACAATCCTTGCTTTGAACTTAAGGGTCAGAATGATGATATCAAAGAAAGTGCAGTTCTTGAAGGTTATAGATGCAAGAATCAAACATGTGATGGCTTTTTGCTTCGTGATCCTGGTATCACAAACTTCTTTCGCGTGCAAGTATTTGAGCTTTGATGATTTTTTTATAGTGTACATTTATTTCATTTTCAGAGATTAAAGGTTTTAGATGTCAACAATGTGGGCTTGTAAGGGGCATAGAGGAAATACTAAATATTGCTGGTGAAGAAAAATCTATGTCAGAGAAGGCATCTGTAGCTCTTTCCTCTGGGCGTATCCTCTAATCTTATTATCCAAATTATCATATATTGCAATGTTCAAATTAATTTTTGCATATAACTTTATATTCTGGAAAACTTAATTAGATTTCAGATACTGATGAAGCCCTGTCAATGTACTTGATGGTTGAGAAGCTGCAAGTAAAGCTTTATCATTCCAGTTCTATCAAGTTGATGCGGACCAGAGAATGTCTCTTAAAGGTATGAATGCAAAACTTTTAGCTTACTAGTCTTCTATTCTTCAGTGAAAAGATTTATGAGGTTTTATGCATTAACTTACATGGTGCTCAACCCTTTCATCCAGTTTCCTTTCAAAAAAAAAAAAAAAAAAAAAAAAATATATATATATATATATATATATATATATCTATATGATTTTGCGTGTTTGACCTATTAGAGATGAAACATAATTTCAATGAACCTATTTATATGTAGATGGTTGAAAATTCAGCTGTACTCTATAATGATTCTGCTGGAAAGTGCTAGGAGTTTAGTTTCCAAATATCGGAGTTTATTATATCTTGTTATCTAGATGGTTATCATTAAATTTGTTTGACCGGTTGATAATAAATTTAAATTAGGATAGAATAGGAACTGGATATTAAATGGGATTGCTTTCTTGTGTCTATATATTCATTTGTTTCGATAACTAATCTGTAGGAAAAAAAAAAAGAGTAAACTTCACTTTTGCTTCCTGTGGTTTGGTGTAAATAACGGTTGTCATCCAAAGGTTTCAAAATCTTGATTTTACTCCCTATGGTCTGCAATTCGTCTTAGTTAACTCCAACCCACTAATATCGTTAATTAATTCTGTTAAAAACAAGGGCATTTTGGTCTTTTTACATATAAGGGTTGATAATGTACCTCTTTATTATTTTAGAAGGGTTGTTTTTATAAACTACGATAAACCCAACCTCACTCTTTTTTAACCACATGTTATCCACTTGACCACCCCACCACAACCCTCCATTCCGGCCACAACCGCCACCAACACCACAATACAATAACACCACTGCCACAACACCACCACCATCACGAAAACACTACTGCTCCTAAGACCATCGCCCTTGATACCACCACCACCACCACCATAACGCTGCCACCACCCCATACCTTCTCAAACCGAGAACACAGACCAAAATCATCAAAATTAACCATCGACCCATCATAACTTATCATCCCATTCCCACTGAAATCGAACCCTAAAACAATAGTTGTCAAAAGCGCCAAAGGCGCGCGCCTAGGCACTCAAACAAGGCGAGGCGGGGCCAAACCGCCTTGTGGCCATCTAAGCGCTCAGGTGAGGTTCCGGCAAAGTTCCGGCGAAGATTCCGGCCAAAACTGACCGGACATGGTCGCCTTGTTGAGTTTCTGCATTTTTTTTTCTTTCTTCTTTCTTTGCAGCCTTTGCTGCTTGTGTTTGTGATGGAGGTGGAGAAAAGATGAGGTTAAAACAGAGAGGGAGGAGAGTTTGAGTGATGGTGTGGGATTGTGTGTTAGTACACTTATATTTGCTTTTCTATGTGAAAGGTACATGATAGGTGATGGAGTAGAGTGTGCAAGTTAAAAAGGCTAGATAAGAGTGAAGAAAAGTTGATTAAATTTCAAATATTTTGGCTAGTAAATTATAAAAAATTTTAATACACTATATGTTTTTGTATTATGGTATTGGAATATTTTTGGTATTTGAAAAAATTTTATTTTCCAATACATAATATTTTTTTTTTATTTACTTGCGCTTTTTTTCCTCAAGCCCACGTTTTTTTGCGCCTCTCGCCTAGGCCCTAGGCGAAGCCTAAATGCCTTGAGTACGCCTCTCGCCTTTGATAACTATGCCTAAAACCCAAATCACAACCAACACCACCGCCCCCCAATACCACCTCCAGTGAGTAAAAGAAATCACCATTGCTACCCCTTTCTATCGGTGACCACGACCCCTTCGAAAAATCTCGTAATTGCAGTAGATCTGAGTCAAGTTTTGGGTGACAAAAAACCCCCCAAAACCGTTTTATTATGATGCAGTGGGTCAATGATGGAGGTGGAGGTCGACGGTGGTGGTTGGGTTGGTGGAGGTGGAGGTCGATGGTGGTTGTTTCGGTGGAGGTCGACGGAGATGGCTGTGTTGGTGGGGGTGAAGATGGAGGTGGATGATGGTTGTTGTGTTGGTGGTGACCTGAAACGTGGTGGTGGTGCAACAGGTGGTGCGATGGTGGTGGTCGTCTCTCTAGTCCAATGATGACAGTGATTGTGGTGATGGTGAATGAGGTGGTGTTGAATGGAGTGTTGGTGCCGTGTGAATGGAGGTGGTGGTGGATGCAAATTACTTTTGAATATTTGACATAACTTACACAATAGTCCTTGAACTAATATAGTATGTTAAAAATTTACCTAATTTACCTTTATATGTGAAAAGACCAAAATGCCCTTGTTTTTAACAGAATTAATTTACAGTGTTAGTGGGTTGGAGTTAACTGAGACGAATTGCAAACCACAAGGAGTAAAATCAAGATTTTGAAACCTTTGGATGAAAACCGTTATTTACACCAAACCACAGGGAGTAAAAGTGAAGTTTACTCAAAATAATAGGTTTATTTATGTATGTATGATATATATGCAAATTTTGAGTTTTGGTGAATGATAATTAGAGCTTGGATCTCAATGTTTTTCAGATACTAATGGAGATGCAAGATTGGAAGAAAGCATTGACATATTGTAAACTGACCATCCCTGTTTATGAAAGTATATAAGTTTATCAACTGCATTTAACTTTTATGTTTTTATTTGTATACATGGATCGTGAAATTTTTCTAACACAAGTATCTTATATATCTGCAGGAGTGTACCCTACTATCCACCCTCTCCGAGGGCTGCAATATTATACTTGTGGGAAGCTTAACTGGTTCGTGCACCCTTAATTTTAATTCGAATATGCTTTTCTTCAGCTTTAGTTAAGCTTTTAGCTTCATATGGAAACGTTTGAGCAACGATGATGACTTTATTTTCACAACATGGTCTCTAATTAGGTGCCAATCAACTTTAATGTGTTTGGTCTCTCATGAAAGACTTGATTCAGATGACCGACTGACCGACTATCACAGTAAAGATTAGTCAAGTCGTCAGTAATTATTCCCAATTTTCTTAGAACTTTAGGAGTCTTTTAACCTATATCATCTCGCATGACATGATAGCCATAGTGTGATATTTTGACTTCACATTTGCTGGGAGACATCACGTTTTTGACTTCCCCAAGAAACTAGATTACTAATCGATCTCCTGAAAAGGAGACAACCAACCCAATCTGCATTAGAGAAGCTGTATTCTACCTTCTCTTTTAGCAAATGCTACTACTTGACAATGACCCTTGTCTGAATAAAGGATATTTTTAAGTCTAGCAAGTGTGAGATATTCTAACTTCTCGGTTGTATCCTTCATAGGATTTCCATCATTAGGTAGAGATTTTCTTGTTGATAGCTTCAGGCTTTCAACTGGTTTGCACTACCAAACCACACTCAGTCAATATAGCAAGGAAATTTCTGTTGAGATAGAAGAAATCCTGGTGGACATTGGATAGTTATATTTGAAAAGAAGTAACTAACATGTCCCAGATCTGCAATCTAAAACTGTGGACACCCAGTAGCATTAACATCAGAAAATCAGCCATCACTAACCAATTTATGGGATGCAAGTTCTGCTATACCGATTAAAAACACTAGTTGAGCACCTATTAGACGAAATAGGCGTTGTGATTGAGGGAAAATATCAAATAAAGGTGTAAGATATGTGTATTTGACATTTTGTGGCCTGTATATCGAACTTGGAGATCCTTTCCTGAAGCTGTGGTTGCAGTGGTAGCATTACGAAAATAGAAGGGAGAAAGACCATGGCAAAATAAGCAGGGAAGTATATATATATATATATAGAGAGAGAGAGAGAGAGAGAGGGTGTTCACACTGTGGTTCAGAGTGGGTGAAGAGAGTTATGTTTGCGGAGATTAAGATCGTGTGTGTTTATATTATATATATATATTGTGTGTGTATGTTTAAAGTATTTAATATAAAGATATTAAAATAAATTTAGAGGACTAAACTTGTAAGTTTTAAAGGGGTAAAATGGTCTTTTAGGAAGAGTCAAGGCTGGGCTGTTAGGTTTGGTGGTTAGACCAGAAGTGAAAGTACTGGATTTGTAAATTGTTTTGATAGATGAGAAATATCTGTAATTTTGGCCAAATCACATGGACGATTTATGTAGGTTCCTCAAAATTAAAAAAAATACAAGATTTCTTTTGGAAAAGTAAAAAATTGCCTGCTAAACTCAGCTTGGTTGAAATGCAATGTTATTTAATGCAAAGAGCTCTACTGATAATATATGAAATATTTATGCACTTTTGCAGGTTACTAGGATACACAAAAGAAGCCGTTAAATCACTTACACAAGCAGTTGATGTATTGCGCATCACTCATGGAACCACCAGTCCTTTCATGAAGGAGCTTCTTGGTAAGCTGGAAGAAGCACGAGCAGAAGCTTCTTACAAGCTATCATCAACGGATGATCAATAAGGAGGATCGCGGGTGTATTCAGTACAGAACCAATTTTAATTAGAGAATTGTGAGAAGCGTATATAAACCTTTGTACGTAAGGCATATCAGATCTAGTGAGAGGTGAGCAAGTAGAGCGGTTATTTTGTTAAATAACTCCCTTACGTATCACAACTAATTATCTAGTTACAATTCGTTATTTAAAACTAATTATGTATTGGACATTTGTCTTTACATATATATCGTTTTGGTATACCATGCAATGTTTTTGATCATTTGCAATTTAGAATGACACTAATGACTAATATCTCTTTTGCTGTTTAACCTCACATGCATCACACGTTTAGCAGAAGAATATTAGAAACATTGTGGCTTGGGCTGAAAACTGTTGCAAACTTTATATGATTGAAGAACAATGAATGTATGTGTTAATCTGTTACTAATTAATTAGGCTACACGATAATAATATTCAGTAATGCCGTACTATAGTATCATGGTTAGATGCATTATGAAATGTGAAATTATCAAGATATAACATTTAAATGATGTATTTATAAAATGTCGTACTTTCGCAAATGTAATAGGGTTATTGGATTTTAATAATCCCAACTTTCATTTATTGGTCGTGATTAATTCCAACTCAAGAAATGTTTGCTGACACTCTTAACTTTAAGCTTATTTTCTTTCAACGATCTATAACTAACTGAGAGTTAACACCATTAGTTTTTCGATAACATAGACTGTTTTTATAGTCAAAACACTAAGCAAAAAGTTGAAATCAACCATTTGGTCCGTCAATCTGAAACTTCCGCACGTTAAAACCCATCAATCTCCACATTTTGATCTGAACCACTTAACTCATTCGAGGTAGATTTCAGGTGACGTTGGATGCTAGACATCAAAAAACGGACTTGATGGAAGCTGGGCGACGGCGTAGTTGAAAAATGGCTCAATGTTGGCCCCGTTTTATCAAAAAAACTAACGTCGGTTAACTCTCAGTTAGTAAGGAATCGTTGAAGGAAAAAATATATTCAAAGTTGGGAGTGTCTGCAAATATTTTCTGAGTTGGGATTAATCCCGGCTAATAAATAAAACTTGAGATTATTAAAATCCAATAACCCAATTTAATAAACCTGCCATTTTGTTTTTATGGAGTACTTTTCAATAAGTCAGCAACTCTTGAAAACTCTTTTTATAAATTTGTAACAATGGTTTTTCATTTATTTATTTATTTTTTTGGGTAGGCATGTTTTGCGTTTTTTCTTGGATCTGGTAAAATATTTCATAAATACCTAGAGTTTTGCTAGTTTTTGTTTAAATAATTGTCTAAGTAGTAAACTCTTGGGTATATCAAGTCTTCAGAATAAAAGGCTTCTGTCATGGTTGTGTTGTTGTTTTTTATTAGTTTTATTATTTCTTTTGGTAATTAACTTCTGTAAAACTATTGATCTTTAAGATTAAAGCAAGATACTTCAGGCTATACTTCATCTAAAGAGATGAAGTAATAGTTACTTAGAGATGCAATATAATGTTCTTTTCATAAGATGCAAATGTAAATTAAAAACATCTCGTGTCTCGATAACAAAAAAATAACGGAAATTATAAAAGAGTAATCTCTATACCAATAAATAAAAATAAAATAATTCCGGACATTTGTCACCATCCTAGGCCATCTAATAATTGGTTTTCCCGCTTCTCTCTCCTCTTAATTATGAATGTTTTTCTTAATTAATAACTATCCATAAATAAAATTTCAAATATGTTAACTTCAAATTTTCAAATTTGTAATAAATGAGTTTATTCAATACGTATAATACACAATATTTAAGATATAATTTTTTATATTATTAATCATGTAACAGTAAATTTATTTAGCCCGATACACGGGATTGTAACCTAGTGTTACTAATAAAATAATTCGATAAGAACAAGTTTCTACCAGTTGTCAAGTATATATATTTAAAGGACCATTGGTTAAATGAAAACTTGCAATTATGATGAAAACATATAATAAATCTAGAAAAAATTACGGAATAATAACATTAAAATACCAATATTGACGAAAAAATTATGTTTAATTATGCAACAGTAATCAAAATAAATACTCTCAAGAGGCGACTTAACAAAATTTTATATATTCACGCTGGGAATCATTCAATTAAGAGTCAAAATTTTGTAAAGAATCACAGTAACCATTTTTAGTCATTCAAGTTTCTTTTTATATATTTATGCACTAGGTTATAATCCCGTGTAATACACGGGCTAAATAAATTACTGTTACATTATTAATAATATAAAAAGTTATGTCTTAAATATTGTGTATTATATGGATTGAATAAACTCATGTATTACACATTTAAAATTTAAAATTAATATATTTGAAATTTTAATTATGCATAGTTATTAATTAATGCATACCTATTATAGCATTTATAATTAAGATGAGAGAGAAGTGAGAAAACCAATTATTAGATGGACTAGAATGGTGACAAGTATCCGTATTTATTTTATTTATTAGTATAGAGATACTATTGATAACCAAATAAATATTTATGCATACTATTGATAACCAAATAATAGTTGAGAAACAAAAGAACCATTTTTAATCACTTATTTTTTTTTTCTAATTTTTAGTTCTTTTCTATTCATCTGGGTATTATTGTAATTTTATCATCTAAATTTAGTAATTTAACTTTTTATATAGAAATATCATAAACATACAAAGAGAACTTTCTTAAAATCCAGTTTATTTTTTATTACATGCCTATATATTTACAGCTTCATGTATACATATCATCAATATAAAATAACGTTTCCATTGACAAAAAAAACCTTTCATATATATTTACAAATATATATATATATATATATATATATATATATATATATATATATATATATATATATATATATATATATATATTAATTATAGTGGAAGGAACGGTTGTTAATCCACATTTATTGCGATAACCCGTTAACACTAATGTAACAAACATTTACACCATTATTATGTATTGTAACTAACTTTTATACCGCGTTACACCACTAATTTAACAATTTTTTCTTTATTTTTTAAAAAATTCACCCTTTTTTAAATCTTCTTAACTTTTGTATGATATTATTTTTTTATACAAATTATACCATTAAATAAACAATTTTAATATCTTTAATTCGAGTATAGTCTTGCTATATTTTTAAAATTTTTTTAACATTTATTGTGAACCACTAGTTTATTACTGTAACTCTAACTAACAGTGATGATGTGGCCTGTTGCAGATCACTGGTTTGGTTAACGAGTTATCACAATAAACAAGAGTTAACATTAATTCTCTTTCCTATATATATAGGAAAGGGTTTCTAAAAAAAAACCAAGAAAATCTAATCTAAACCATTGATCCATTTGATCAATGCATACACCATGGAATTTTAGTAAATATTCCAAAATTTAAATGGATTATATTAATAATATAAGGGTAAATCTGGAATTAAAATAAATTCTTAGTTTTGGACACATCATTGAAATTCCATTCACTCTTATCTCTCCTTTCTTAGAAATTATATTTTTTTAAAATCCAGTAGTTAACTTCAATATCATCATCTTCATATTTATCAAGAGTTAACTTCATCTTCATCATATTCATATTCATTGACTTCATCTTCGTTGCTTTTTTTAAACCATCCAAGAGTTGGCGCAACCATCTGTAAACTTGCTTACTTACATGTAAACACATAAATGACTTGCTTAGATATATTTTAACACAATCAAATTAAATTGAAAATCTTTTGACAAACTATATGTAAAACAATTATGAATTACATATACATAACTATAACATATAACTAGTACAAAACAATCTGTTAAACTCATAAATTTACACATATGTAGACGTGGTTTCGTATATGTAACCTAATGTCATTTATGTGACATATATGTAGACATGGTTACATATATGTAACTTGATTAGATATACCTAACAATCACAAAAAACCAAAACTTAAGTGGTGAAAAAAATTAGTCAACAGAAGTTAACATATATATGTAGCTTTTATTATTTTTTTGACTCACATTTATGTATTTATAACTATAGTTAGTGTATATATAACTTGTTTCACTTATATATAACTTGAGTGTTACGTATATTTAACTTGATGGAACTCTGATGAGTTAAAAATACGCAACTAGTATTACATATGTAACTGGTAGCTACATATATGTAACTAAACAATAAGATGAAGTCATCCTTTGTAATCATCATCGATTTCTTTAGAAGACGACTCTTTCTCTTACGTAGTTACGTATACGTAACTCATATACGTTAATCATCATCATCATCATATCAATTTTGTGTACTAAAATCGAACTCCTTTTCAATAAAATCAAACACCTTTTTTATTCTACTTTTTTGTGATTAATTGAGCGAGTTGCGATTATATACCTCTTATTTCTCTAAATTATTCTTCTTCGATTTCGTGCTCTTCATGGTTATTCAACATAGAAACCTTTATCGAACCCTGTAGATGGACATTTGCCTTACATCAAAACCATAATCCAATATTACGATTACACAAATTTTGTTTTTCATAATAAAAAATATAAATTAATTATAAATTATGTGATTGGTGGATCATGATTTTCTTGGTTTTCTCTTAAAATATTGATTTTCTAAGGATCTCATATATATATATATATATATATATATATATATATATATATATATATATATATATATATAATCCTATATATGGGATGGTTCAAATGAAAACCATGAGAAATTGTGTAAACTAAGAAACCAAATCTTCACCTTTGATGTATAAAGATCAATGGCTCAGATTTTTTGAATAAAAAAATCAAAAGTTTGTACTTTTGTGGGTTTATATGTTGAAAAAGTCAAACAAATCTAGGCCATTAATCTTAAAAATCAAAGGTGAAGATTTGGTTTATTAGTTTACATAATTTCATTTGGTTTACAAAAGAACTCATGCCTATATATATATATATATATATATATATATATAGAGAGAGAGAGAGAGAGAGAGAGAGAGAGAAGGAATATTAACCTTTGTTTATTATGATAACCTGTTAACCAAACTAGTGGTCCATAGCAGGCCACGTCATCACTGTAAGTTAAAGTTACAGTGACAAACTAGTGGTTCACAATGAACATTAAAATTTTTTTAAAAAAAATATAGCAAGACTATACTCAAATTAAAGATATTAAAATAATCTATTTAATAATGTAATTTTTATAAAAAATAATATCATACAAAAAAGTTAAGACGGTTTTAAAAAGGGGGAAATTTTTTAAAAATGAAGGAAAACTGTTAAATCAGTGGTGTAACGGTGTAAAAGTTAGTTACAACATATAATCATGCTGTTAGTTTTTGTTACATTAGTGTTAACGGGTTATCGTAATAAAGGTGGGTTAACAATCGTTCCTTCCCATATATATATATAAATATATATATATATATGTATATATATATATATATAAATAATATATATATATGTATATATATATAGGGTCAGGATCATTACATAATCATCTTTTATTTTCAAAACCAAAAGAACCATTGATTTATATAAATGTAAATTACGAATCATTAATTTACATAAATGTAAGTTAAAGCTTGTGATATTTTGATGTTTTACATAGTTTATTGTTCATGTTTGATATACACATATGTAAAACAACTCAAGTATTAACAGACTTAATATATATTTATGTAAATCAATGGTTCTATGGTTTTGAAATTATTAAGTGGTTCTGTAATGATTCTAATCTTATATATATATATGTATATATATATATATGTATATATATGTATATATATAGGGTTGGGTTCATGTAAAAACTGTTACTAATTGCAAGAACCCTGCAACTCAATTACATCCATTGATTTAATATATAATATTAAAGATGCCTTTTGAATGGCATGGATGAGATGGTGGGCATTTTAGACATTTTTCATTTGACAAGAATTTGACTTTTTTTTTATCTTTCACATCAACATCCAAACCATCATCATCTCTCTTTCGTATCTTTATCTTCACTCCCTTCCAATCTTCATCTTCACTCCCTTCCACTACCATCACCATCCACCTCCACCACGAGTTCAACCACCACCACACTACCGTCGCAACCACTCGCCACGCCATCAGATATGGACCACCACCACACTACCATCACCACCACACTACCACCGCTACATCTACTGTCATCGTCCTTGTTACCACTACCATCACAGATCCCACCACGATGTCAACCATTAACAACATGGTCCTACCATGTCATCAACCGCCACCACACCACCGTTGCCATAACACGCCACCTCATCACATCAGCAACCACAACCACATTGCCTCCCCTACCACCATTGGCATCATCTTTGTCACCACCACCATCACGATTCAGATCTAGGTTCCCTTTCTCCACCATACTTTATACCATTTCAGATGTAGTGCCAAATCATTAGGATTCCATCTTATGTGATTTTCATCTTTGATTCTGTCTAGCTGAAGATGGTTTAGTTCAAGATCCGGTGGTTTTCAGGCATGTTTATAGAGTAACAGTATAACTACAAAAGAAACTAAATATTTTATTTACTTTACATTGGTTTACAGTTAAAGAACATTAGTGGTGTATTTGAATTGGTTTACACATTTGGTCACATTGTTTTATATTGATTTACAGATTGGTTTATAATGGCTTAATTTTATTTAAGTGGTGTAGTTTTGTTATTTTAGTTTTGTTACAGTATTGAAATTTCGTTATAGTGTTGTAGTTACATGTTGTAATGTCATTTGGTCGTCGTAATGACCATGTTACTGCAGGTTGTAGCGGTGTAATATCGTGAAGTTAACACCAAAACTTTATGTTATTGTTACAACTTTACTATAGGTTACAATAGTATAACATTGTAACATGATGTAATTACATACGAGCAAAATGTTTTTTTAATATAATTTATTGTAAGTAATTATAATATAATGTAATTCACTATAAGCATTAGGGATTTACATTCAAAAAACATGATGTAAATCATTATAGCCAAGTAATTCAATTACATTATACATGTAAATTATTGACTAAAATGATGTAGTTTTGTTATACTGGTGTAACACGTGGTTTAGGTGCTGAGAAAACTAATAGTATATGAAAACCAAAGAAAATCACAGAAATCAATAACAAATTCATAAATTTTTTGTTATTTTAATTGTTAAGATGTTATTTTAAGTATTTGTAACATATATGTTGAGCATACATACGAGAATGAAGAGTCTTACGTATACGTAACACTATGTCGAGTGAAAAATGGTTACATATACGCAACCTATGTGTGACGTATATGGAAAACCATGCTACCATTTTCATTTAATTGATATTCTTATTTATATATACTCGCACATATATATAGAGAGTAGTAATAAAAAAATTTTAAATTATGTAACCGGTTTTATTGGTTTTCTCTAGTTTTCTCATAACATTGTGGTTTCTTTAGGATCCTCATCTCTCTCTCTATACACACACACACACACACACACACACACACACACATATATATATATATATAGAGGAGGGTTCAAATGAGAACTCACTTATTTTGTGAGAACTTTAGGAACCAATGTGAGCCACATATTTTCAATGGAAAAATGGTAAATAATGATAACATAATAAAAAGATTTATAAAACAAAAAATAACATAAAAATAAAAAAGTAAAATGACGAAAATGTTTCTTTTGATTCCCTCTTTCATAAAAAAATAAAAAAAAATTATAAAAAATAAAAAAAATCTCGTTTTTTTATTAACGTCATTTTACACATATGTAATACCTGAAAATACACCTGTGTAAAACAGGATTTACACACGTGTAACAACTAATTTACACATGTGTACATAACGGATGAATGATTTTTTAAAAAAAGTATATCAATATGGTACGTGTTGGAAAGATAAAAAAAGTACTGAAATTAATGATGTAATTTTTTTGAAAAAATAATGTCGTGAAAAAAAGTTATGAACATTTTAAAAAAAAGGTGGATTTGGCATGTGACTTAATTGTGTGACTGACATTAGTTTCTAGAGTTCTCGCAAAAAAGGGTAGTTCTCAAGATACCCTATATATATATATATATATATATATATATATATATATATATATATATATATATATATATATACACACACACACACACACATAGGATGTGCAACCTTTTGTTAACTTACACTTTTTGTGTTAACTCATTAACTCAATCCTATTGAGTGTTAAGTTTCTTGTGGAGTGATCCAATGGTTCATATTATATACAATTTTATTGATTGAAAAAAAAGGTTGCAAAATTATTAGAAGGGTAAAATAATAATTTTACCATTCTATTATTCATAGACCTGCAAACTTTTTATCATCCTCTAGATTCAAAACTCAACTTTTATCTACATTTTCTTTTCATCCCCAACATTCAATTCAATTCACAAATTTCATTAATGGAATTTTTCCATACTACCACCAACCTATTCATGCTGGAAAACGATCAGCTAACCTCAAAACGACTACCCCCCCTCGACGACACCTAGTCTGCTAGACCCATGTGATGTTGTCGTAGACATTGGCTTACAATGCTAGTAGCTCCCCCAACTCCTTCATTATCACCACATCACCATCCTTCTAGTCGTCTTCCCCTATCACAACCATTATCCAAACTGGTTTTTCATCCCAAATGCAAGAACAAAATCGTAGGTATGTTTCTTCTTAAGGCTACCATTATCTGTGCTAGGTATTTCTTCCTAAAGTGGAGTATGAAAGCTTTTTAGGGCTACATTCCTTCTTAAGGGTTTTTTCTCCATGGATAGGTAAACAAGAGTGGAATAGAAGAAATTAATAGCTCATCCTTATGTGAAAAGTGTTCTTAAATTAATTTTTTTATTATCTAGTTGGATTGAAGTAGATAACAGAGGATTTGAACATATGGCTCATGCTTATGTGACAACAGAAGGCCATTCAACACCACCACCTCCTGCTTCACCATTTGATATTTGGGCTAAATTAAAAGAACTTTAACATCTCTAATTCTCTATTTAAAGATTTTTCAAGATAGTTATTTTTTGTATGATGTAATTTACATGCACACCACATGTTCGATAAAATGTCTGTGTGATTTTTAAACATAAAATTGGCTTCATAGTTGTTGGGCTATGTTTTGGTGAGTATTTAAGGTGTTTTTATATTGTAATGTAACATAATTTACTTATATCAAGTGTTATAATAGAAGAGTGGATAGAACAAACCGATTAGTTTTTGGAATATAACTTTTTCAAGTATTATTAGTATAGCCTTAGATATATAACAAAAAGATTTTTTTATATTTTGTAGTTAGATTAAAGTAGATAAAGGAGGTGATTTGAACATGTGGCTCATTGTTATGTCAAAATAGAAGACCATTAAACTATAGCAGGTTCTTACACTAATGTAGCACCGACATCAAATTAGAAGACCATTCAATTACTATTTAAAGTTATTGTTATTATTTGGATACATAGTTCTATCGTTGTGTTTTTTCCTAGGTACAAAATAAACTCTATGTGTGGGGTTTTTTTAGTTTCATTATATCGATGTAATTGTTTGTTACACCAATGTAAGTATTCGCTATGCTAATGTAATTGTTTGTTACACCAATGTAAGTGTCATTACACTAATGTAACAACTAATAACAAAAAAAAATTCAAGACTATAGTGGAATTAAAGATAATAATATGATTAGTTTAATGGTGTAATTTTTATTAAAAAATAACATAGTAGGAAAAAGTTATAAGGTTTTTAAAAAGAATGGGGGAATCTTTTCTAAAAAAGGGAAATAAGTGTTGGACACATGTCAAGCTAATATTATATCTGATTTTATGTGTATGGTTAAATGACAAGAATGTCATTTTCAATTAAAACAATATTGTTGACACATGTCAGCATCTTATTACACTAGATTTGTTTCAACCATTGGATGAAGGTTAATGGGTTAACAAATATGGATTGGGTTAACAATAGAGCCTTCCTTATATATATATATATATATATATATATATATATATATATATATATATATATATATATATATATATGGAAAGGGTCATGTGAGAACTGGTTTTAATTTGAGAACTTGAAAACTAATCTCATTTTTTCTTTAAACGCCTATATTTTTTTCATATGATATTATGTTTTTTTAAATTGCACCATAATATCAAGAATTGTTATTATATTTAATCTGATTATAATATTCATATACTAGGTTATAAAACCGTGTAAAACACGGGTTTAAAAAAATATAATTTATAAATTTGTTAATGATTCTTATAACTAAAATTGCTTATTACTTATAATAATAAAAAGAAAAATTACAATTTCTATGTCTACAAATACATACCAAATTAAAACAAAGATTCTTATATCTACAGAGGCATGAGTATTTCAAACATAAATTCTAATTCGGTTTATATCATAGATCATCATGGGTTTAAAATTACTTTAAATGGGAATCAAGCATGTGTCGTTGCTTTTTTTTTTTCTCCTTATGTCCGAGAGGGTTATAGACTGGTTTAAACCTTGTTAAACACGATAGGGTTAAAAAAGCAACTAAGTATCCCATGTGAAGAAAGTCGCAAATTGACTGCAATAAAATAAATATATAACATATGATATAGTTTGAGAAAATCATAATACCCATATATGCAAAGAAAGGTTTAAAAATTAATAACCTTTAACCTAAACCTCCCAAAATTTTTGAATCCAATTGTTTTTGTGCAATTATGTTTGCATGTAACGAATTCATTGAAATGATATTCGACACTTTATAATGTCATGAGAGAATTCACACAATCCTAAATGATTAATAAACCAAAAATACATCTTAATGGGTTAAATAACCAAATCACACCTTAAAGACACTTTAGTATGGTTAAATAGCCAATAAAACACCTTGATGAGCCAATGGACGAAAAAAATGGCACAATCACACTTAAGTATGATTTTAGGTGTTCTTTTTTTACCACCCTAATTCTCTTGGTTACAAGAATAAGCTGTTGAAATATTAATTTCATTAAAAAAAAGACAAAAGCACACCAAGATTAAGATGTAAAGGTTTACCAAAGTAATAAGTTGTAAAAACATAAGAAACATGTGTTGAGGAATCTCATCTTAAGTTTTTAAGTCCTTCAAATTTCTTTTGAAGTCATCATGTACTTTCCCAGCAATAATAGAAAAGTTGGTAAATTCCAAATCAAAAAGGTGTATAAAAAGAATTGGAAGTAATAGAAAGACTAATCAGACGCAAAACTGAAATGTCTTATTGGTTACAATATATCAATGATACAAGACAAAAAAAGTAGAGAATAATAGACAAAGTCAAATTGTATGAAAGTTTGACCTGAAACACATGTATAATAAACATACATCCTGCTAAAATAAAATTAATGATAACAAATGTTCAATACTAAGCAAATTCAAAACAGTTCAAATTGATAAAAATAGGATTGAAATCACATGTGTTTCAACATACAAGAATCTAGAAAAGGAAGTAAAGGACAAACTTCACTGATATTAAGAAGATTTTAAGCTGCTTCTAGTAATGAAGGATGTTATGTTGCCTAATTCTCCTTGTTAATTTCCATTAGCTTCTTAGTTGTTTTGAAAAAAATGTAGTTGCTTTAAGTCCATGTTACTTGTAAAAGAAGGTTAAACATGACTAACCATAGAACAAAACAGATCAGAGAAGCCATTTGCCATGGGTCCATACGCTATTTAAATTCAAGAACAACACTTGACATGTTTTGAAATTGAATTTAACTACACAATTGCTTCCTTCAACTGAGAATGTAAACATAAACTTGAATCTATAACACTTTTAGGAGGCTATGGTTTCAAATAAAGTTGATATATTTGATATTTAGTCATGCCAAGAACACTTTGTAATTTGTTCTCATCAACTCTCGTTCAAGATAAATTAATTTTCTCCACATTTAGAAAAGTTAATGAATTGAATGACAATTGAAAACTTTCATCCTGTTTACACCAAATTCATAAATCAAACGCACAAATTAGAGAAAAGGATTACATACAACTCGAATCTTCATGAACCTATCGTTGGTGTTATTAACATAGATACATTCGTATGAGCCAGGTCTGGTCGGAGATTAAAAATCATAGATTGTAAAAAATAATAATGAAAATCCGTAAACTACATACGTATTAGTAAGATCTTGATCAAGCATAGACTTTATTTGATCTAATGAGGCTTTAATAAAAAAAAACACATGACCAAATCGAACCGTACCTTACAATACGTCAATACGAAATAATTAGGAGTAGAAAAACGAAACCCAGATGAGTTTGAGAACAATTTATCAGATAAGAAAGAAGACGAAATAATCAAAAGAAGGCAAGGGAATGGAAGAGTATGCATGATAAAATCAAACTCAAATCAAGTAAAACACAGCCAGAAATCAAACTCAAATCAAAGAACAAAAATCGATTTTAAAACCCAAATCAAACCTGGATCGTCGAATCAAGCACAAACCCTTACAATGAGTCATGGTCTTCTTCCTATCATCTATTTCCAAATCAGCAGTAAGCAATCGAATGAGAGAGAAGTTATATTTGATACCCAGTTAGGCAATCGAATAAGAGAAAAGTGATATCTAGGGTTTGTGGTTGAACTTTCTTAGGGGTTAGGGGATCGGAAAAATTAGAAACTGGATATTTTGAATGTGACAACCCTAAAAATAAGGTTAGATAATTAAATTAAAAGTTAGTATACGCTAAGTATGTATATATATATATATATATATATATATATATATATATATTTATTTGAAGTTTGTTAATATGACATTATTTGACTAACTTTATGAGAGTTTTGTATATATATTTGAATATACATATATATATATGAATATGATACGTGAACATGCATGCATGTAAAAGCATTTACGTATGCATGCATGTAAACTTTTGTGAATTTTGTAAGTTAATAAACCATGCATGTAAGTTACCAAATCATAGGATTGTACAATTAGTCATTTGATTGGTATATGTTTCTACCTAATAAGTAATGAAATAAGATCAAAACTTGATCAAACATTAACCAACTAAATTAGCTACTAGAAAGTTTATACAAAAACTAAGTCCAAACTAATCCTAATCATGTGATTACTAAAATACTTACACAAACTAACCACTAACTAATTACAAATTGGAACTAACAACATATCTTAGAATGTGGAGATGACACCTAGCCAAAGGTTGCCACCCAACACTTTCTAAACTTGACACACATTAAGCCTACAAAACACATCACCAAGGCTAGGATTAGGTAATCATTACAAGCTACTAAACCACCCTTGTGTCTTCCTTTCGGCCGAAACCAAGACCTCAAACCACCATAAATATTTTGTTTCCACATCCTTTGACTAACATCACACAAAACCACCATCTCATCCCCAACAATCTCTCTTTCTCTCGACTGTTGAACCACCCGAACCCACCATCACCACCATGATTTCATCACCACAAAATCAACCCCTTCCAACCATTAGTACCCTTGTGGTATTACCTCAAATTCAAGAACACTCACATCAAGTTGGATCTTCAAGAGCTTAGGAATCTTCTCTAACAATCTTCTGAACTTCTTCCTTACTTATAATCAAGGTTAGATCAAGAAAAATCTCTTCATTAAGAAGTTATAAGCTATGTATGTAATGAACATACATAAAGCTTAAACCCTTTATGTTACTTAGTATAAAAACTGTAAGGTATATAAAAGAGGCTGATGCACCCAAAACAGTCAAGGTGCTTCCTCTTGCATGCACCTTGTGCATGATAGAAGTTACTTCGGAAGTTTTACGCACTACAAAGAAATCTCTTTAAGTGTAAAATCTTTCGAAGCCAAAGATAAAGTCTTCCGAAGCCAAAGATAAAGTCTTCCGAAGCTTAGAAGACAAAGATTTCCAAAGCCTCAAAGATAGAAGACTGACTTCTTCCGAAGACAAAGAAGACATGCTTTCTTTGTTTAATTTTTTCAGAAAAGCTGACCAACTTTCTGCTGCCACTCTACATGCTCACCAACTTATACAAGTTGGTGAAAAGGTCCATGCTTTAGGAAGCTGTATATTATGGTCTTGAGTTCGTAACTTTTTACTTCATGTACTTTTATCCTTTTTGTATTATATTAGGATGTGAGCTATAGCATGTCATAGTCTCTAGTCAAAAGGCAATCTGCCTTTTGACTTTACACATTGATCTTGTTGTCTAGATTAGTGTTTCCAGCTGGCATTCAAAGTATGGCCGACTGTAGGATGTAGTATAAAATATCTCAGGTCCTTGTATTTTAATTCCTATGCTTGTAACACTTGTAAAAGAACATGAGAGCAATATATTTTATCCTTGAAAAGCATTGTTTGTTGTTCTTGGTTCTGTCTCATCTTACTTTGCTTGTGTTTCTTAGCATCACCTTAAAGGTTCTAGTTCCCTATTTGATCTATTAAGTGTTATAAGTCTCTCCTCATTGTGAAACTGGTTACATTGAACACCTTCACCGGTCCTACAAAAACTATCAACAAATCTTATAAAACTTTAATTTTCAACTAAAATCAGTAACTATGTTTATAAAACAGAAAGTTTTGAAGGTGTTATAAAAACAAAAGATTCAAATAAAAATAAAGGGTTTAAAAGTGCTCAAATAAATGTTATTTCGTGATTAACTTGGTTAAAATAGGTTAGGCATTTAAATGATTGTGATTGCAGGAATAAAATTGTTAGGGATTTGTTAAAAAAATATTAAAGATAATAAACTGGAAAATATGAAATATTTATATGATATATATTAATTTATTTGATTGAAATAATGAAATAAAGGAAAAATATTAGATAGGAAATTGGGAGTTAATAAAAATCTAGAAAATTTATATAATGACCCCAATGTTATACTTAAGTTACAAAATAAATTTCGTGAATTAATTCATTAGCATAATAAAGTTTTATATTTTAGAACAATTAATAGGAAGAAAATCAAAAGTGATAGCAAAACAGTAGATAAAATCATGAAAATTTACATAAACTATCATATACTGAATAGGACATTTTGTATAAATTTTAGAATTTGTAGAGATAATTAGCTATTTCTGCCATTATTTGTGAAATTTGTAAAAGTTCTAGGAAATTACCCGTAAAGAAATATTAATTAAAATTTTTATGCAATAATCTAGATATTAAAATGTTACTGTTTGTGAAATTTAGGAATTTTTGGAGAACCGTAGCTACTGTTTAAAAATTTTGATTTAATTAAACAATATAAATGCTGAAAATTTTTAAGAAATAAGATTTTATTCTAACAAATAATTATACGTAATTATTCAACCCAGTTGAGATAATATAGGTAGCGCTACTTAGGAACATGTTTCCTGCACCAATTGGACCCAGTTGAGACTACCGAATAGGGTTTGTGATGTTATATTATTTGATTCTGTGATATATATTTGTGATAATTATGAATCACCCGGCATATAAGTAGGTTTGGTTGTGGACTTGTTTATGTTGCATCAATTAAGAATTATTATGTCATTTATTAAACCTATGTTCTCATCAACTTTATGTTGATCGTTTGTGTTTGCTTTTTCAGGTAATCAGAATGTTTTATAATTTCATTTACATGTTCAACTTGTTCAATGAATGGTATGATTACATAGGGCAGCTGTGCGTTTGGGTGACGGTAGATTTGATGGATTTCAGCATCTCTGTGGACGTTCACGTCCATTAATAGCTGGGAAATGTTACTTATTAAAAATGTGAAATATTTTGACATTGGGTGATAAGAACGTATGTAATGGTCTCATGTGGGACAAATTTTGTTTGTATGATGTAACCCGAAATATATATTTAATGAAAATTTAGTTTACTTAACTGTTTTGAATGCATATGTTTGTAATCAATGTGTTTTGAGCCAAAAGTCACATCTAAGGATTTCACGATTCCGCCAGGATGTGATAGATCCGCCCTGCGAGAGATTACACGTGAAGGAACCTTGGGCAGGAAAATTATGTTGAGAATGAATCTAAGAATGCCATGTGTCTAACAATGTGAAGGATTATTAGAATAGATTACATATGTGCTGCATACATGTAGTATATCAAACTGCATATACGCAATAAATCATATTATATTTATGTTGTATCGTAATACTATAATTTTTTTTCTTTTCATATACCAATATTATATTCAAATTAAAATTTTTTTTATGATTTAACGGTGTAATTTAAAAGAAAAAGAGTTACTTTCAGTTTTACTCCCTAAGGTTTAACTAAAGTAACCATTTTCCTTCAAAAGATTAAAAACATCAATTTACCTCCAAAAGTTTCATATGTTATTTCAATTTCACTCTAAAAGTTTCATTATTTTGGATAAAATTAAAACAACTAATGAAACTTTTGGATTAAAATTGAAACAATTTATAAATTTTTGAATTTAAATTGATGTTTTTAATCTTTTGAATAAAATTAGTCATTTTTAACAAACCTTAAGTAGTAAAATTGAACTTAACTCAAAGTTAAATAATAACGTATAAAAAGCTATAGACGTTTAAATAAAAAAATTGAGTAGTTCTCAAGTTCTGAAATTAAAATTAGTTTTCAGGTGAACTCAACCCTACATTATATATATATATATATATATATATATATATACTAGTGGAAATGACCGCGCGTTGTAGCGGTACGGCTTTTGCGTGATTTTTTGAGAATTCGATTGTAGTGAGTATCGGCTCGGTGCGTTATGATGTAAATTAAAAATCAAAGTATATATATTGAAAAAATTGAATGAAAGAAAACAATTACGTATATTACAAAAGTTTTTAAAACAACTATATTATCCCAACAAGATTAATAAAAGCATGGGTGGTATTTGTGGTCGGAAATCACTTATTAGCTAGATTTTAGGGGGTTTCGTTTTATGAATGTAGGTTAGAGTTTTTTGATCATCGGAGGCAGCTTTCAGTGGTTATTTGCATAGAACGGAGAAAGTTAATGGAGAAATTGTTATAACAAATTACTATCTTGATTGTTATTGAGATTTTAACAACCTACAAGGAAATGAGGAAGAGAGATTAGTGCTTAATCGCAGTGAATGAACGCAATTGAAAGTAAATGACGGCTTTGTTTGGCCACATGTATATGCTTCAGCATTTGTATTATAAGCATCATATATTATATTTTATTGTAAGTGTATAAATGAAATAAAATGGTTAATTTTTTGAAATTTAAGCTTGACTTTATATATGGTGTCTTAATTCATATATAAAATTATCATTCAATCTTGCTTTCACTTTTATTATAAAATATATAGATAAATATTAAAATTATTAAACTCACAATATGCCCCTAGAAAAATATTAGTATTATAGTTATTATATATATATATAATATTAAAATAAAATAATACTTAATTTAATAATATTTAGTTATAAAATTATAATTAGTAATATAAATTTAATTGTCAATTTATAGTATCATAAATAAAATTAAATTTAATAAAGTGAATTAAATAATACTATACTTTTAAATAATGTATTAATAATGTTTATTAAATACGTAAAAGAGACAAGGGCAAAAATACCAAGATATATAAAATTAATTGATAAATTATCATATTGCTCCTAAAATTTCTTAAAATCTTAATCAATTCTCTATTCTACCTCTATTAAATGCCTTGCACTTATTTGTACATGTTGATTCAAAACTTGTATGCTTGAAAAAATTACATCTCTATCCAGAGATTTAATTTAATATAAATAGTATTTAAATAAGTCTTTATATATTAAATAAAATTAAATAGTGAATTAAATAATATTATTTTAAATAATTATTAATAATGTATTAAATATCAGTTTATATTATTATAAATAAAATAAAACTTTAGTTTTAAAAATATGATTAGTAATTATAAATTTAAATGTCACTTTATATTATTATAAATAAAATAAAACCTAATGAAGTGAATTAAATAATATCATATTATTAAAATAATATATTAATAATGTGTATTAAATAATATAATAATTAGAAAAAGTTAATTAAATGGGGGCGAAAGTGGAATTATTGCAAAAAGCACTTGTACTCTATGCTTAAAATGTTATATAGGTGTCTTACACTTTAAATAAAATTACAATCTTATCCTTCTAATATGTATTATATAGTAGTATATATATATATATATATATATATATATATTATATATATATGCATTTTTATTTCATTTACTATTAAAATCGTTATAATACATAGCTTTATATATTTTTCTATTTAATAAAGGGTTAATGCATTTTAATACTTCCAACTATTGCGAATTGGCCGCTGCCACCCCAAGTATCATTTTGACGAATATAACTCCCAAGTAAACACTTCGGTGTCTGTATCTCCCGCCGTTTGTCAAAACCCTAACAAATGAGCTGATTTATTTTGGTCATTGTGTCAAATAAATCAGCTCATTATGTCATATACGTTCATTGTGTCATATATTTTATATTATTTGTTAGGGTTTTGACAAACGGCGGGTGATACGAACACCAAAATGTTTACTTAGGAGTTATATTAGTCAAAATGATACTTGGGGGTGGCAGCGGCCAATTCCTAATAGTTGGGAGTATTTAAATCCATTAACCCTTTAATAAAACCCTCTCTCTTTAGGGAGTAGTTTTCATAGACTCATATGCATCTTTCATATTTGTAGACACTGTGCTAAGGAGGATCCTTAACATAAACTAAAAGTATAATTCGGTACATAACTATTTGATAAATTTTTTTAGTTTAATCATAAAAACTTCTACAGTAAGAAGATCTTCCTTAAAGATTTGATTAGATTTGAGAACTTAATCGACAACAACAACTAGATGGTAACCAGAGGTTTTTATGTTGCTTTACCTGTAGATATATAGTCATCTGATTATGAGAACTCAAAAGATTATAAATCATATACAAACATTAGAAACCATTTGTTGGTGATCCAAATACACCATTCATGCTACAAGATATCTCCAATGATGACTTTGTTGACATATCAGTGAAGAAAAAGAAAAACAAACTGGACAAAAAAAAAATAAATAATAGAACACTAGTTACAAACACTAACTTAGACGATTATAGTGCAAGTACGATGAAAAGCCGCTAATCTTAGACATTAACCTACTAAAGGAGGAATCTTTGCGTGAAGTATCCATTATATCCAAGGAAGTTGAAAGATGAAGGAATATTGTGAGAAAGTTGAAAAATTAAAAAACAAATGTAGAAAGGGCATAAAGCGTATCAACAGAATGAAACGCAATTAAGTTTATGTAATGTTAAAATAATTGAGTTTTGTTGTGCTGAGCACTTAAAATTTTATTAGGGTGAACATGATGTTATCCTTTATTAAGTTGGTATATGAAGCTTAGAACAAGTACTATGCCCATGTGATATAATGCATTATTATTCACGTGTTGTATATAACACACCTTGTACTTTTGTTGTGTGTTAATGGATCTAGTACTTGTCGTTCATTTTATTAGGTGCTAATTCATTTGATATATATATTGTAATATGTAATTATAATGAGTCTTTAATGTTGGGCTAAATAAAAGACCAAACTAGTGTCTAGTAGTATCATTTGTAAAATGGGCCATGGGCCACCAGCATAGATTTAGTAAACTTAAGGAATGTTGGGTTGAAAAAAAAAGTCGACAAAATGAAGACTGACGCCGTCGACAGTTTCCAGCAAGTTTACAACCACCACAACTGCTCCTGTAGTATATATATATATATGTATGTATGTCGAATGAATGTAATGTTGTTGATTGAAGTTAATAATACATAGGAACTTTAATATATCTATGTTTTTCTATTTCTTTGATCACAACAAACACACACTCAAATACAATCCTATTTCTTATACGAAATGGCTCCGATCAACCACGTAAACGATGCTGGGAATTTGCCACTGTGTTCCAACAGTGGTATCAGAGCAAGGTTGAAAAACAAAGGCAAAAAATGCGCTGATGGTGTTCGGGATGGACCGTCAGGTTAGAACCCATGGCCAAAGCGATTCTCTTGTCCCGATTCTTGTTCGGACACTGCCCAACGTTCTAATTCAGAACAGCGAATGGTTAGAGGGAATTTGGCAAGGTTGCGATTGGGTTCGACCCAGAAAAGGCAATGGAAAAAGAAGCCTGTTGTGGATTCTAAAATGACGATGGCAACCAAATCCTCGAGTAGGGGAAAGGGCCCTAATGGGGGATCGAAGGGTTGTGAACCATCGCTAAAGAAAAAGTTACGAAGAATCCGTGCTTCAAATGCAAACGCCATGGTCATCGCGGATCGAATTGTACTATTAAGTGCAAATCTTACATATGAACATGTAGATTTTACCAATTATGATATACCAAATGATTTTATGGTTGTGGGAACAAATTATGGATCTTGGAATAAAATTTGGGTTGTGGATTTGTCGTTTGACAAACATGTGACCGGAAATAGAGACATGTTTACGAAGTTCAAAGACGAAATCACCATTGAAATTAAAACTCATGAAAATGAGACTTTAATTTCTCAAGGAATTGGTGAGATTGAATTGTACTTGAACAATCAAAAATGAATAATTTCTAGTGTGTTATACATACCTTCCTTGGATAAAAATATTTTGAGTTTGACTCCATTACATGACCAAGGATTTATTGTCACGTTTGATGGTGATATTTGTTTTGTGAAAGGTATGTTCGATGATGAAGACACTCGAGAAATCTTGGAAGAAACCGAAAGCAACTCAAATTTGTCAACGTATGTTGACTAGGATCATGAAGATTTTATTGAAAATCTTTACAAAACCTTGGATCCACACAGTTTATGAGAAATCATATTTCCAAGAATATTATGATCACAAATTTGAGTATCTTATGGATGATGGAATAACTATTGATAATAGAGATCCAAATCAAATATGGGTATCCTTCCTTGATACACTAAATTTAGCAAAGTATGTTATGACAAACAAAGAATACTTGAGGGACAATTTGTCAAATTTAAAGTGGTTCTATGATGAACACTTTAGACAATACACTAAAAATACCCCCTGTTTACCAAATGGTACTCCCATTGATTTGTTTGATTTATACATGTTTGTTGATCAAATGGGAGGAAATAAAAAGGTATCTAATGATGAAAAGTGGCCTAAAGTTGCAAGCAAACTAGGCTTGAATGCAATTTTAGGTGCAAACTTAAACATCATTTATCAAGGATATTTGGATTTGATGGTTTGGATGTATGAGAAAGAAAAGAATAAAAAAGAGGTTGGTGAATCAAGCAACAAAATTGAAGAAGCAAGTGTCAAAGATGATGCTCAAGAGGACAAGGATGAAGTCAAGATTGATGATGAAATAAAGGTTGAAAAGGCTCCTATTAAAGAAGAAAAGGATCAAAATCCAGATGGCAACAATGATAAAGAAGACGGTGAATTGCAAGATGCAAAGGTAAGCTTTGAAGATGATTTGCAAAGTCTTAATGGTGAACTCGTGTTGCAAGGATTGGATAATGAAAACTTTGAAGATTAGTTTGACTTTGATACACTTGAAGACATAGAAGACTTGGATGATTTCATTTTAATTGTTAACAATGAAGGAAACAAAGGACACGATAAAGATGGTGGGGTTTCTTCTGGTGGAAAATAAAAGGCAACCTCAACTCAAATGAATTAGGGGGGAATATTAGGTGCTAATTCATTTGATATATATACATATTGTAATATGTAATTATAATGAGTCTTTAATGTTGGGCTAAATAAAAGCACAAACTAGTGTCTAGTAGTATCATTTGTAAACTGGGCCATGGACCTCCAACATAGGTTTAGTAAACTTCAGGAATGTTGGGTTGAAAAACAAAAGTCGACAAAATGAAGACGGACGCCGTCGACAGTTTCCGGCAAGTTTACAACCACCACAACTGCTCTTGTAGTGTGTGTGTATATATATATATATATCATGTATGTCGAATGAATGTAATGTTGTTGATTGAAGTTAATAATACATAGCAACTTCAATATATCTATGTTTTTCTATTTCTTTGATCACAACAAACACACACTCAAATACAATCCTATTTCTTATACGAAATGGCTCCGATCAACCACGAAAACGATGCTTGGAATTTGCCACTGTGTTCCAACACATATATGTATCTAAAACTTAATATGACTTAACGCAACTTTACATATTCGCATCAATACAACTGTTCCATCAATGCATCTAATATTTATATGCATCAATGCATCTAATGTTTATATTATTTATATGCATCAATGCATTTAATGTTATATGCATCGATGAATCTAATGTTTATATGCATCAATGCATGTATCAGTGTATGTAACAATTCTAGTCAAAAGGCCAAGACCATCCAATTACTATTTCTTCTAATCAAATTCTACTACAAGTTTTGTTGCTATAAATTCTAAATGCATATAACTTGCCAACATGGAATCTAAATGCATACTGATCGTCTTTGTAACTAGACTAAGAAGTTGACGTTTATAATTTGTTTAAGACAAGACTCTTGTGTTCGAACAGATGATAACAAGTGGTTATTAGAGCTTCCATGTTACAAGATTAAATGCTCAAATTATTTTAAATCACAAGGCTGGAAATAAGAAACTTTGGCTTCTAAATTACAGTTGATTTCAATATAGTTAACATGAAGTAGCAAGGAAGTAAAATCATTCGGTAGATATGCAGAGGATAAAATGAAAGATGAATGAACCTTTTTATTAGATCAAACAAGCAAGAAAAACAAATTTCTATACACATACTCAAAAAATGAAGGAATAGGGTTCATTTTCAAGAACATAAAACATATCATGCTACCATAAAGTAGTAGATCTCCACAAGCCTGTAAACTAAAAGCATTATTTGTCATCAATCATAGAAATATTCTACAGTGGATTGAACCACCAATCATATATCCAACTGTGTTATTTACAAAACGTATCATTCGAATCATCAAAAGACGCCGACAACAAAGCACATTCACAGAGAAGAACATCAAACAAAAACTAAAAAATTAAAATGCAAACCGAAACAAACTTAACTTACTACGGTTCACCGTGGATTTCCGCTTGACCTATATTATCCCAAAATTCGATCCCAAATTTCAATGGCAATCGAACTTCTACTTTGTTCAATCCTTTAATGCTTGCAGTAATCATGAATAAACATAAATATATACGCAGTACGCACGACTCAAAGGGGTAGGTGACAATGTTAGGTAGGGTACGTTCGGATGGTTACAACTGGCCGGTGGTCGTTTAGAGCATCCATAACCCGTTTCTTAAAAATATATGAGTAGAATTTTTATATTATATGGAATGATTTTGAGTAGCTATGAGTTGAACAGAGAAAATGTTACTTTTCAATCTGTAAATTTGAGAAAATATTGTTTAATGCTTATAAATTTTTAAATATTTTTAAAAGTGGTTGTAAGTGAAGGTGATAAAAAAAATACTAATAAAGGTATAAAAGGTATTACTTAATTGAAGAAGAAAGAGAAAAAATAATGATTTTTATTGTAATTATATGAATAAGGATAAAAAATAGGTTGTAAATGCTCTTATAGATATGATTTGGAGACGACAGAGGTGTTTTGATGATGATGTTAGGGGTGCTTTGGAAAGAGTGAGACAACATTTGGTAAATAGAGTTGTGAGTGGCGTCAACAGGTGGTTGTCGTGGTTGATGGAAGCGGCTGGTGGCGGTACTGGTGGCGGTAGTGGTAGCGATAGCTGTGGTGGTGGTGATGAACTCATAAGCGAGGAGGAGCGATTTCATGGGAATCGAAATTTGAATCTTAAATTGAGATGTTACAGAAGTACGGAGTTATAGTTAGAAGATAAAATACCAAAATACCACTAATAATTTTCATTTATTATAAAAACAATAAACAAATAAATAAAATAAAGTGGCTAGAATTAGGTTTTTTTTGGTTTTTTACAGAATATTAGTTATCATTTGAAAGTCTCTCTATTCATGCTACTTATAACAAAAATCTCTGTTTTTTTTCCGGAAACCCAACATTATCTAATTGACGAATTTTTTGAAGTTCAAAATAATTTTATTTGTGGCACAATTTTATACAATTGAGTGGAATAACAATATTTTCTCGGTTGTCGCTATAAAAAATTAAAAAGCAATGCTCGCAAATATAGTATAGCATGTTATTGAGTAATAAATATATGCTTCAAGTATTGAGAAAATATACTTTGAATAATTTTTGCAAGAATGAGCAATGTCTTTTCAACACAATGTATTGAGTTTTGTTTGCAGTCTACTGCAATGTAAGGACCTAGTTGAATTTTTTTTTTTTTAATGGTACTATTTCAAAAAAAGAGTTGACAAAAGGGTTTTTCTTGTTTGATTTTAACAATAAGGGTACCCGTCTTTGCCAAGGGCGGGTTCCCAGACCTTGTTTAATGTGTACTGACAAGATTAAAAGATGTCATTTCATGTGCATATCTTTTGTCTTTTTACAAGAACTCACGCATGGACGAGTTCTAAAAAACCAAGCATTTATTCGAATATGTTTTAATTTTTTATACTTTGGTTCCGGTCTAAAGTCATAATTTACATTTGCCTTGGTAATTATTATTATTTTTCTTATAGAGTTTATAAAACTATGTTTTGTTTCCTTTTTACTCAACCAAGATATATTTTCATCAAAAGTAGAGTAACTTGAATCTATATCGTGAAATGAAAACATATTAGATTTGATTCAACTTGTTCCCAAACTAAAATTTTGAAACATAGCACAACTCGAAAAGTAAATAAAATTAATTATGTAAGTGTCCGGTTTGTTTTTAAACAAAATTTACATCCAATCATATATGAACTCGAAATTATAATGACACGTGCATAAAAAAAAAGTAAAAAATTAGTTTTTTTTAAGTTGCAATGTACATAGGTAAACCCGAAACATATTATACAGTAATGTTTTCATAAATCCCATGAGTTTATACATGCTTTTAGTGAAAATATATCTTGGTTGAGTAAAAAGGAAACAAAACATAGTTTTATAAACTCTCTAAGAAAAATAATAATAATTACCAAGGGAAATGTAAATTGTGACTTTAGACTGGAACCAAAGTATAAAAAATTAAAACATATATGCATATATACTTGGTTTTTGAGAACTTGCCCCTGCCATGAGCAAGTTTTTGAAAAAAGACAAAAGATGTGCACATGAAACGACATCTTTTAATCTTGTTGGTGCACATGAAACGAGGTTTGAGAACCCGCCCTTGCCAAGGGCGGGTACCCTATTGTCAAAATCAAACAAGAAAAAACCCCCTTGTCAACTCTCTTTTTGACATGGTACCATTTAAAAAAAATCGACCTAGTTTTCATGAATACGTTATTTTTTATTTTAATGGAGACGTTTAATTTGTTTTATGTTTGATTTCTTGATCGAGACCCATAAATTTCTATAAAGATAAACCTATTTCGGGGTTACACACGAATGATTTATCTGATTAGACAGAGATCTGTTGAATGAAGTCAAATCTCGTTTGAATCTATGATGTTATTTTTGAAACTTCTTGTAACCATGGTTTTATTCTTATGTTTCCTGTTTTCTTTTCATATCTTGATCGTAGGCTTGTAAATGAACCGAACGAATACGGACATCAGCATGTTCGTGTTCGTTCATTTAACTTTTAACGAACACGAACACGAACACGAACACATTATCGAACACGATTTTGTGTTCATGTTCGTTTATTAAGAAAAAAAAATGTTCGTGTTCTTTCATGTTTGTTCGTTAATAAGCTAAATGAACACTTCACGAACATAAAGAACACAAATGAACAATAATAAACAAACAAAACTGAACACAAAAAAAAATTTAAATTATCATTTTAATTTTTTGATGTATTAATGGAAATTAAACTCACTAAACTTATGAGTTTCTAGTATAACTTTAGACATTTATGTTTCAAATATTAACACATAATACCCTTTTATTAATATATTAATATATATAAATAAACGAACATAAATGAACAAATATAAACAAACATAAATAAACGAACATATATGAACGAACATAAACGAACGTTCATGAACGTAAACGAACGAACAAAGCATGCGTTCATGTTTGTTCGTTTAATTAAACGAAAATAATTTTTTGTTCATGTTCGTTCATTTTATAAATAAACGAACATAAACGAACTTTCTGCCGAACAGTTCATGAACAGTTTATGAACATTTGGTTGATTTACATGCCTACTTGATCGAGATGTTTGTTGTTATTGTATTTAATCAAAAACCCTTGGTCAAAAGTTATACCAAAATAAACCATCAGCTTTAAAGTGAGTCCATTTAATATTAATTTAGCCCAAAAACCAATTATATGAGTCCAATATATAAACTTGCCATCCAAATCTCAAGTGAGCCCAACAATATTATTATAGGCCCACATAATTACATACTAAAGCCCAACCAACATTTAGAACTAAATCGAGCCCGAAATACCGTGACACTTAACTCGTTTAATTTTTTATGTTATTTTATCGATCAACAAGTTAATCCAATATACTAAAATATATACGCGTTGATAACACCAAAATTACCAACAGATTGGTTGGTAGGTTGAATAAGGAAATTTGAACACGACTCATATATGCATTCTTGTTAAATACATCAACCCTAAACTTAATTCAAAACACAAAAAATTGCATTGTGTTCGGGTCAACCCATTCAAAATTCATTAATGAATATGAATATGAGTGGGATCTAGTAAACAATTTAAACGCCCAATGATGAAACTGTTTATTTATTTGGTAATTGTTGGTTTTTATAATTGTTTTTGCTCTTTGTCTCACGTTCCAAATTAACAAACACTTGTACACTTGTCTTAATATTAGAGGGACGAGATGAAAATGATTGAAGAATGCGAAAGTGAGAATGAGTAGTTGAGTTTAATCTATTTATTAAACGTATCATGTTTGGATCACTTGATAAACAAGTTATAGTAGCCAACACAACACAAAATTAACTAGTTTTATGTACGTGTCATGTTTGAGACCGCGTTAGAAATAAGTGCTCGTGTATGAATACATTGAATTTAATGTTTTAATATAATCTCATGTCAAAAACACGGAATTTCGTGAAAGATAGAGTATTTGGCATATCAGGTGTTCAACAAGATTAAATAATCTTTTAGAATTATGCATTTTTTGATATTTATTTATAAATGGTTAATTGATGTTTCAATTTTGTATGTGCGTGTGTAATCTATTTTACTGTGTATTAATTTTGTAAATAACATATATTTGGTTTCAAAATGACAGATTAACTGAATTATAAACAAATTAAATAATTTGAGAAAAATGAGTAATAAAAATTTGGTCTGAATATGAAACACGTATAAGATATTACTCTCCATATATAAAACGGTGGAACGTGAAGACAGTTTTATTATTTTACTTTAAGAGTTGCTATTTATATGAAATAAAGAATGCTGTAGGAATTAAAAACTTGTTATAGCTCAGTTGCTGATTTTTTTACTTTTAATCAACTGGTCTATGGTTTGACCCATGCTGTTGTTAATTATTGAAACAATTTTCAATTAATAATTCAGTCCCTTAACTCCTTGGCTATTGTCAAATAATGATTTTTGGTTCCTTTCTTACGACTACACTTGAATTAAGTTTTAATTACAATTTCACTCCCTTAACTCCTTGGCTACTGTTAAATTATAAGTTTTGTCTTCAGCTTCTTTTTACTTTTTACTGTTCCTTCGGCCCTTTTTATATTTTCCTTAAGCAAATTAAAAATTGTCAAAAGCTTTTCCTTTTTTCACATTTTTTTTCTTAACAATTATTGTTAAAAAGATTATAGTAAAATTTTATTTAATCTAAAAAGCCTAAAAAGTATTGTGTACTTAACACGTGTCTTTCTATTATTTTAATGAGGAGGACATTTTGATCATTGTGTCAAATGCGCCAACTCATTGTGTCTTATATGTTCATTATGTCAAATATTAGTTTATTGTGTCATATATTTTACATTATTTTTTATATGTATTCACATTGTGTTTTATATTTTAGATCATTTTGTATTATTTTTGTTATTGTTTTAAAAATTATATAAATTTATTATCTATTATTATGTTTTACAATTAACAGTAGAGAATGATATACTTTTATCAATGTAGTTTTCAAAACTTATAGTCTTAAAGATAACAACATATGTTATTTTTATCATTGCTTTATAGATTATATAAATATGTTGTTATCTATAATTGTGTTTTACAATTAAAAATACATAAAGATGTTATTTTACCAATATATTTTTCAAAACTAATAATATTCAAGATAAAATAATGATGATAAAAAAACACAATGATACATTGTGGTATTTTGTCATTGTTTTTAACATATTAAATTAATTAATTGTTAACTTATTATTGTGTTTTACGTATTAAGAAACAAAACAATGTTATTCCGCTATTATTTTTTATAAATTCATCATTTTAGAAATATACAATAGTATTCAGAGAAGCACAAAAGCTAACAATGAGACACAATGTTATTATTATTATTATTATTATTATTATTATTTTTATTTTATTAGTGTTAGTATTATTATATATATATAAATAAAAAAGTTTGATAAATACTAAGTTTTTGTTTTTTCTATTTACCCTAAGTATTTTTGTTTTAGCTAGAAAAGTTTATTTTAACTTTGTTTTTGTTGTTTTTTAAATTTCATTGTTGCATCTGCGCTTGTTTCCGGCTTTTCGACACTCATTTTTACAACGGTGTATGCATTCAGGTTTTACGACGGATTACTAGTCGCTTTTATGATAGAGAATATTTTTCATGACGGAGGACACCTTCGGGGTATTATGACCGAGCAACTTTTGCTTTTATAACTGAGTACGCTTTAGGGTTATATAGCAGACTTGTTTTTTTTTTTTTTTTTTTTTTTTTTTGACACTCAGGATCAAGTCATCCTCGATGACTCGGCTTTGATGCTGTATCAAACCCAGATTTTTGTGCTTTTTGTTTTGGGCTTTTATTATTGTTTTGGGTTTTTTAAAAGTGTAAGTATTATTGTGACTTGTGTTTACAATCAGGATTTTTGATGTCTTAAAGTTTACGTTGGAATAAACGTCATTGGTACGTGTTTCGGTGCCCATGTTTTGATATTGAGATCGTGACAAAAATTTCATCGCAACACGACAATAGAATATCTAGTTGTTGTTGTTGTTATTATTATTATTATTATTATTATAATATATATTAATCTAAGTGGTCGGTGACTACAAGGGGAATTTGAATTTTATAGTTTTACCACTGAACTTTGATAACTTGCAAAACAACCCTCAGTTACATCATTCAAAGCATGATGTTGCTTCTCTTGCATCCTCTCAAAGCATAATGCACAATTACTTGATGCACGCTACCACTAAACTTTGATAAGTTGCAAAAACAACCCTTAGTTACATCCTTCAAAGCATAATTTACTATCTCTTACTTGCATCCTCTCAAAGCATGATGTACAATTAGTTGATGCACGTGTTTGGTTACTAAATAACAGTTGGTGTTCGGTAGAAATGAACTGAATGACTGAACGCATATTCAACCGCCATTCCATTGACGATACAACGATGAGGCTGAGAAGAGACGGGCGGTGGCAGCACATGGTGGCGCCGACTGGTGGTGAAGTGGCGTTCCATTGTAGCCACCAAGAGTCGGTTGGTTGCCGCTGTCATGAAAGGCCGGAAAACCCTCCGGGGTTCACCAAGAGCCGATCGGCTCCTCCTTTTTCTCACACACACATGTGTGTTGGTTTCTCTCTCTTTTTTTGAAAAGACGGGAGATATTAATTGCTTTTGGAGTTAAATTCTTCCATTTTCTTATTTTAAAGTTTCTCAAAGTAATAATGTTGTTGACTTTTATTGTTATCTTAAAGGTAAAATTAAGTAGTTCTACCATTACTTAATAATTGAAAGCCTGAAACAAGATTAGAACATCAACAAAATTTAGTTATAATTTTTTTTATTAGCTAAGTTAGTAAGTTATATTTAAATAGGTATAGATATATGAAGTAATTAAACTAGAGAGTCATTCATTCTTTATATATTTTATGGCTAATATATTGTAGTCATAAGATTATTTTAAAGTTCTATAACTGATATATGATAAAAGTTTTGTTCTCATTTATAAATTAATAATTTTTTTTTGTTTAGCTCAAATATAAAACATGTTTGATATATAGAAAATCTAACCTTAGACTCTAATAAATTAAATATATGCTTCTATTAATGCGTTTTTTTAATAAATAAACGACAAATCATACTTATTTGAAAAAAAATAGAAAATATATAATACAATATTAACATTTTTGGATGCGTTTAGATTATTATCAAGTATAAAAATATAAGTGTACAAAATACATTACGTAATTTCTCAGTAATCCTAAAAGATCATCTAAACTCTATTTTTATTTGTTAATTTTTTAAATGGTTTCATCTGAGACGCTTACTCTTCTTTTAGTTATTATAGTCTTTTTTGCCGTAGTAATGTGTAGATCACTATTTCACAAAAATTCCAAGCTCAAAAGAGACACGCGCAACGCGCGGGCCTCAATTTCTAATTATTATTGTTATTATTATTATTATTATTATTATCATAATAATAATAATAATAATATAATAATAATAATAATAATAATAATAATAATAATAATTATTATTATTATTATTATTATTATTATTATTATTATTATTATTTATTTATTTATCTACTTTTAAACTTTTTTCTTACATTTGAAGGATGTATAGACTAGAAACACAAAATCCCTACTACTGTTTTGCTCATGCTAAAACAGTGCATATATCTTTTTGGAATATTCAGCTTTCTCTTTTGATTTCACAGTTCACCTTATGTGCGATTCATTTTGTAATAGAGAAAATTATAAAAATAGTCCCCATAGTTTGATCATATTGTAAATTTAGTTCTCAGATTTTAAAAATTACAAATTTAGTCCCCACTGTAAGTGTTCGTTAGTATTTAACGATGTGGGGACTCAGCTTTTAATATAACCAAACCATAGGGACCATTTGTGCAACTTTCTCTAAATAAAAAAATGTGTAAAATATATAAAAGCTACAATCTTGTTGCCTCTTCTAATGCATAAAGATAACACATCAACTGAACAACCACGGCTACCACCGCACTGCCACCGCCACCACCACCGTCATCAACACCTCGACAGCAGGTGCCACCGACAGAAAGGATGATGTGTAAACAACATTCAACTTACCATTATCTCGTTTCTTGATCTGGTAGATGGGGGGAAAGAAGGCGAATTTAGCACTGAGATTAAAAACAACACAACCCATCACCAACGTACACGGCAGACGACAACATTCCGGCGAGGACCCTAGTCAAAATTCATGTAATTTATACGATTGTAATCGATTTAAGCATCAATATGTGGGGGTTTTTATTGATTTCTTGAATAATAATCAAATCTAGCTGGGCTTCAAGAATGGTGAAATGGGCATCTGTATTTTCAAGAATTCATTCAATCTGCAATCAATTTGTTTAAATCTAAGTGGGTTTTGAAGGGTTTTGAAAATGGTGATATGGGTATGTGAGTTTTGGGAAAAAGAGGATATTTTTGGCCGGAGATTGGTGGTGGAGAAAGAGTCACGACGGAGATACGGTGGAGAGCGAGAGAGATGGGGCGGAGGAAGGTGGTGAGACTGAAGGTTCACTGATGTGAGTTTGATAACTTCATTGCTTGCCTGTCCTCGAACCAGATCTGCTACTGAAAACAAGACTTAGTGGTGTGGTAGTGTCGTGGGTCACGGTTTTCCGGTGATGGAGTGGTTCAGAATATCGAGAGTGGTGGTGGTGGTGTGGTGGTGACTGGTGAGGTTGTAGGTGTCTAGCTAGGGTTGGTCCTTATGGTTTGATAATATTACAAATTTAGTATTCACATCGTTAAAAACTAACGAATACTAACTCTGGGGACTAAATTTGCAACCATCTAATAATTGTTTGGACTAAATTTGCAATTATAAAAATCTGGGGACCAAACTTGCAATATGATCAAACCATAGGGACCATTTATGCAATTTTCTCATATTAACTTAGCTTGTACTATATAAATTTAACAAAATATCGACTTAGCTTGTACTATATAAAATTATTTGTTTTAAATACACTTGACTAGGAAAAATTGTATAATCACTAGGGTAAAACTATAAAATAAAATATTTTATTAGTTATTTTATATAATTGAATTGAGCAGGTGACCTGTATGTGACATCCGGTAATTTTCCGTTAACAAACTTCGTTAGTTCCGTTAGGTCTCGCATACACGTGTCGTGAGCACACACTACTTGTCGTTGAACGTTGATGAATTAATAGCAATGATCTATGATAAACAGATGATAATCTAATTAATAATATTGATTATTAGTTGTGGTTACGTGATTCATGTATTTTAAATTATTATTTGTGAATTTTACTTGATAACGTGACAACATGCAACAATGATTTCATGTGTTTTGTTATTAGTTGAAAATACATATGATTACTATTGTTGATTGATAATCCTTATATCATTGTAGTTAAAAATTGTTAAAAAGTGTTAAAAAGACTAATTTTTATAAAAAGATAATTAAAGGGGGTTTAAATGGTAAATGTTAATTATGTTAAGTTACAAAACAACCCAACCACCGTATTGTCGAGATCATCCCCAAGCTTCTAACATCAAGAACAAGTCAATTTTGAGAGGATTCAAGTGTTACAAGTTGATTTCAAGTGTTAATCACCATCTAAACACACCTAAAGGTAAGTATTTATCAAGTTTTTCATGATTTTAGTTCTTGATGAACCCTAATTCAAAAATCATGTGAGAAAGTTGAAATTGGTGATTGTTTGATGATGATATGTTGTTAGTTAGGTTGTGTGAATGTTGGATTATGATGATTATGCAAGAAATTTCATGGATTTGAATGGTTGTTCATACCTTGCTATAAGTAGAAACTTTTATGATTATGGTATTATGATTGATGAATTTATGAAGGAATTGGATGATAGATTTATTTTGGGTGCTACTTTCCCAAAAAGAAAACTTTATTGATGTGAAACATTGGATTTTGTGAATTGGGCATGTTTATGATGCTAAGAGCATGCTAGATTGATCATGGATGATGTTTAATGTGTTAAATCATGATAATTGGGTCACATGGTTAGTTGAAGAATCTATGAGAAAATCTAAGTGTTCTTGGGAAATGTGCAAGTATGGTGTTTTGTACAAGTTATAAAGTTGTGATGCAATATAGTAATTGAATATTATAAAATTGGTTTTTCATTTTTATGAATTGTATTTGGGTATGTGATAATGATTGTCATAAACACGTGCGAATCTGAGGCCCCTACTTAGTAGAATTGACAGGGTTTAGGATGTGAAGTCGTAAGTGGTTTCACATGGCATGTAGTGCATGATTAAATTCAATATATGAATTGCTAGTCATGATATAATTATGTTTGTGTTGAGCATGATGTTGGATTTAGGTTTGCAAGTGTTGTATGATGAAATATGTTATATGATGATCTATGTTGGTATGATGATTATGATAGAATCTAAGATTGATGATGTGATTTATGTGAAAAGCTTACATGTTAATATTGTGGTATGAGTTGCTAAACTTGATTAAACACGATTTCAATTAACAAGTCACCAATGGGTCAAACGGGTCAACTAGGTCAAATGTGTCATTTTGGTTTCAAAACCCTAGGGTTAATGTGTTGTTGAGCACTTATGGTTGTTATGTTTCTCTGGTTGCACCTACTTATGTACTCACATGTTCTAGGTAACCTTTGACGGGTTGTCTTTCCTCTCATCGCTAACTTTGCACCTATTGTTGATTTGCGCATCAGGTGAGTTCATGCCCCACTTTTAAACACTCTCTTTTGGGGGAGATAGCATATTGTTTACAAACGCTTTACTATTATGAAACGTGCATAGTTTAACATAGTGTTGTATACCATTGAAATACCTCACACTTTCAGATCGTTAATTAAGGAATCTAGCAGGAAATTTTGGGTAGTACTACTGGGTCTGAAAAGCCCCACCCGTTTGACTGGAGGTCAAGCGGGTACAATATTGTCCTAAACAACTAACAAGGTCACGACCTGGTATGTCGTAGGGGTGTCATTCGGGTTTTATAATCGGGTTTCGGGTTCTTCTGGTCGGGTTCCTCGGGTTTTTTGGTGTAGGAAATTAACCCGAAGACCAAACCAAAAAAGTAATATTTGATCGGTTTTCGGGTTTCGGTATTCAGGTTTATTCGGGTCGGGTTAATCGGTTTTCGGGTTTAGACTAAACTATTAAACTTTAAAATTTTTATTATCTAAAATGTTTGTGTAATCAGTATATATGTGATTAAAATGCAAGTATGTGATTTAGCATGTGTTAACAATCTATAATTTTATTTAGTATCTTGATCTGAAAGTTTTTACATATTTAAGTTCACTTTATTATACATATTAAAATTTAATTGTTAAAGGACATTATATTTTGATTATCCATAAAGTTCACATAAGAAAATTAAACCATAACAATGAAATATAAAGTTTAAAAAATCAATGTGTTCAAATCAAATGTGTAAACGGTACACACATACATATATATATGCACACACATATATATTAATCTTGAAATTTTAAAAAAAATATCATATTGGGTTAATCGGGTTGACCCGAAGCTCACAAAATCAACCCAAATACCGAACCATTTATAAAAATCAGGTTCGGTTTGATGTAATAATCGGGTTGGGTTGCTTGGGTTAGTCCTTAATCGGGTTGGGGTTGATTTTGTTCGGGTTTAACATTCGGGTTCGGGTAAAAACCACACCCCTAGTATGTCGTGGCGGGAGGCAAACAGACAAACATAGTCAGCTTCGATCGTGAAGTGACTATGGTTATTACTTATGAATATAGACTAGCTATCTATTTTAATGCACTTTTTATGCTTTACAACTACCACTGGTTATATTAAACGCAAACTGTGACATCCGGTAATTTTCCGTTACCAAACTCTGTTAGTTCCGTCAGGTCTTGCATACACGTGTCGTGAGCACACACTAGTTGTCATTGAACGTTGGTGACCTAGCAAACAACTAATATTGGTTTAACTTATGTTAACTTGAATAATTCTAATTTGAATAATTATTATGTGATTATATGAATCAAGGTGTTAAGGGTTATTCTTTTAAGTTACAAATTTCGCTTTAGCATGTGACTATGTGCAATGAATGATCTTATGGATGGTATATTATCAATTGGCTTTCATGATCTTATGTTAGTTAATAAACTTCATGTATCATAAGATGAAAAAGTATTTAAAAGATTAAAAAGATTGGTTTTACAATTTATAAAACAAAAAGGGGAATTTTGTCAAATTATTACCATATTTAAACCACCAAAACCCAAACCCTAGCCCCCCTAACCCCATTTCGGCCGTGAACTCCCTCTACCACCCTAATTCTTGCTATTTCAAGCTTCTAGCTTCAAGAACAATTTGATTTTGAGTAGTTCCAAGTGTTAGCAAGTGTTACTCATCATCCCTACACGTTTAAAGGTGAGTTTTATCAAGTTTTTCATGATTTTTGATTCTTGATGAACCCTAATTCGAAATTGATGAAGAAAAGTTGAAATTGATGATTGTTTGATGATAATATGTTGTTAGTTAGGCTGTATGAATGTTGGGTTATGTTGATTATGCAAGAATTCCATGGTTTGATCATATTGTTCATACATTGCCTAAAGAGGAAACTTTTCTTCATGGAAATTCATGGATTGATGATTAGTATGTGTTAGATGATTGATATGGACTTGATTAAGTATATATTTGATGAATTCATGAATGAATTGGGTGTTAGATGGATTTTGGATGTTACTTTCCCAAAAGGGAAACTTTATTGACGTGAAATATTGGATTTTATGAATTCGGCATGTTTATGATACTAGGATCATGCTAGAATGCTCATTGATGATTTCTATGGTGTTGGATTGTGTAAATTGAATCATGTGAATGTTGGATGAATTGCTTGAGAAATCGAGGTTCCATAGGATATGGTGTGATTTTGGTTAAGGGTAGAGAATTATGAATCATGTTTGGGATTGTAATAGATCATTATGATGTATGTTAATTGGTGTGAAATGTGTTGGTTAATGTGATAATGATCGTCATACACATGTGCGAATCTGAGGCCCCTACTTAGTAGGCTTGGTAGGGTTTAGGATGTGAAGTCGTGAGTGGCTTCACATGGCATGTAGTGCATGATTAGATTCAATGTATGAATTGCTAGTTGTGATGTAATTATGTTTGTGTTGAGAATGATGTTGGGTTTAGATTTGCAAGTGTTGTATGATGAAATATGTTATATGATGATCTATGTTGGTATGATGATGTTGATAGAATCTAAGATTGACGATGTGATCTATGTGAAAAGCTTACATGGTAATTAGGTTTTATGAGATGCTAAACTTGATCAAACAAGAACTTTAATTAACAAGTCACCAACGGGTCAAACGGGTCAACTAGGTCAAATGTGTCATTTTGGTTTCAAAACCCTAGGGTTAATGTGTTGTTGAGCACTTAGGGTTGTTATATTTCTTTGGTTGCACGTACTTATGTACTCACATGTTCTAGGTAACCTTTGACGGGTTGTCTTTCCTCTCATTGCAAGCTTTGCACTTATTGTTGATTTACGCATCAGGTGAGTTCATGCCCCGCTTTTAAACATTCTCTCTTGGTGGAGATAGCATACTTGTTTACAAACGCTTTACTATTTTGAAATGTGCATAGCTTAACATAGTTTTGTATACCATTGAAAGTCCTCACACTTTCGGATCGTTAATTAAGGAATCTAGCGGGAAATCTTGGGTAGTACTATTGGGTCTGACAAGCCCCACCCGCAAGACTGGAGGTCAAGCGGGTGCAATATTGTCCTAAACAACTAACAGTGTCACGACTTGGTATGTCGTGGCGGGAGGCAAACAGACAAACACAGTCACTGATCGCGAAATCACTATGGTTATTACTTATGAATATAGACTAGCTATCTATTTCAATGCATGATTTCTATGTTTTACAACTATCACTGTTTATGTTGAACGCAAACTCTTGAACTCACCAACCATTGTGTTGACTCTTTTCGTATGCTATTCTCAGGTCATTAGCTTCGGTTGCCAGTAGGAGCACTTCACGAGTCCAGCATGCATCTCAATCAAGCATATTTTATTTAACATTTGGTTTTGAATTTATTTACTATAAACAATGGTTTGGCGCAGGTTTTGCCAATGTTACACTTTGAGCACCTTGGGTTTGACTATTTACAAAACGCTTCCGCATAGTTTTAAAGTTTAAACTCTGAGATGTTTTATTATTGCATATAGTGTTGTTCTGAGTAACTAATGACTTGGATCCTGGTTTGTTCATATGCCTCGTGGTTAAACCCCGCACGTGGATTTTAATCTTACTGCCTTGACTCATAAAGGTACGACGTACAAATGGGGTGAGAGTCATGAAGCCGCTTTCCAGTTGTTGAAGCGAAAACTATGTAGCGCACCGATATTAGCATTGCCAGTGGGAAGTGATGACTTCGTGGTTCAATGTGATGCTTCTATCCAAGGACTTGGATGTGTTTTGATGCAACGTGATAAGGTAATAGCTTATGCTTCGAGACAACTGAAAGTGCACGAAAAGAACTACACTGCTCATGATTTGGAACTGGGCGCAGTAGTCTTTGCCTTGAAGATCTAGAGACACTACTTGTACGGTACCAGATGCACCATTTACACCGATCACAAGAGTCTTCAACATATCTTTGAGCAAAAAGAGCTGAACATGAGGCAGTGACGCTGGGTGGAATTGTTGAACGATTATGATTGTGCTATCAAATATCACCCGGGAAAGGCAAACGTAGTCGCTGATGCCTTGAGCAGAAACGAAATTGCTAAACCCCGGAGTGCGGGCTTCGCAACTTACGATTAGCACTCAATTACCTGAACAAATTAGGGAAGCCCAAACAGAAGCCTTGAAAGTGAAAAATGTTGGGTCCGAATCTTTACGTGGAATGGACAAACAGTTTGAAGTAAAGGCCGATGGAATTCGTTACTTCATGGATAGACTTTGGGTGCCTTTGTATGGGAACCTAAGAGACTTGGTTATGAGTGAAGCACATAAGTCTAAGTATTTTATACACCCTGGTTCTGATAAAATGTATCATGATCTGAAGGCGTATTATTGGTGGCCTAATATGAAGGCAGACGTTGCTACTTACGTGAACAAGTGTTTAACCTGCTCTAAGCTTAAAGTAGAGTATCAGAAGCCATCTGGGTTACTTCAACAACCTGAGATTCCTTTATGGAAATGGGAGCAGATTTCCATGGATTTCATCATTAAGTTACCCAAGACTCCGAGTGGCTGTGACACGATATGGGTGATCGTGGATCGACTAACTAAATCCACTCATTTCTTGGCGATCAAAGAAACGGATAAAATGGATAGGTTAACCCGAATATATCTCAAGGAGGTAGTTTCGATACATGGTGTACCAATCTTGATTATCTCTGATCGTGATGCTCGGTTTACATCTCATTTCTGGTAGTCGTTACAGAAATCTTTGGGTACGCGTCTCGATATGAGCACTGCCTATCAAAATAAGACCGATTGGAGAGCGAGTGTACTATTCAAACATCGGAGGACATGTTGCGAGCTTGTGTGATTGACTTTGGGAACAATTGGGAAGTTCATTTGCCATTGGTAGAATTTTCGTACAACAATAGTTATCACACTAGTATTTAGGCAGCACCATTTGAGGCATTGTATGGGCGAAAGTGTAGATCACCGGTTTGTTGGGTAGAAATTGGTGATAGTCAGTTGACGGGCCCTGATTTAGTACATGAAACTACTGAAAAGATTGTGTAGATGCGAAATCGTATGGCTGCAGCACGAGACCAACAGAAGAGCTATGCGGACAAGCGACGGAAATCTTTGGAGTTTCAGGTCGGCGACAAAGTTTTGCTGAAAGTCTCACCGTGCAAAGGGGTGATCCGTTTTTGCAAAAGGGCAAACTTAACCCGAGATACATTGGACCATTTGAGATTCTGGAAAGAATTGGTCCAGTGGCGTATGGATTAGATGTACCTGATTCATTGAGTGGAGTTCACAACGTGTTTCATGTCTCAAACCTGAAAAAGCATTTATCTGATGAGACTTTGATTGTAACACTAGAAGAAGTGCAAGTAGATGAACAATTACGTTTTGTTGAAGAGCCAGTTGAAGTAATGGATCGTGAAGTTAAAACTCTTAAGCAAAGCAAGATACCCATAATCAAAGTTCGTTGGAACTCAAGACGTGAACCGGAATTCACGTGGGAACGCGAGGATCAAATGAGGCTTAAGTATCCTCATTTGTTCGAAACGACAATGTCAGCTAGTGAAGTACAGATTAAATTTCGGGACAAAATTTCTTTCAACATGGGGATGATGTGACAACTCACTCGATTTCTTTATACCAATGCAGTAAACCAGTGATGTAACTCAACCATGTAACGCAATTTTCGAAACGAAAATTCTTTCAACATGGGGATAATGTGACATCCGGTAATTTTCTGTTACCAAACTCCGTTAGTTCCGTCAGGTCTTGCATACACGTGTCGTGAGCACACTCTAGTTGTCATTGAACGTTGCTAACCTAGCAAACAACTAATATTGGTTTAAGTTATGTTAACTTGAATAATTATTATGTGATTATGTGAATCAAGGTGTTAAGGGTTATTCTTTTAAGTTACAAATTTCGCTTTAGCATGTGACTATATGCAATGCATGATCTTATGGATGGTATATTATCAATTTGCTTTCATGATCTTATGTTAGTTAATAAACTTCATGTATCATAAGATGAATAAGTATTTAAAAGATTAAAAAGATTGGTTTTACAATTTATAAAACAAAAAGGGGATTTTTGTCAAATTATTACCATATTTAAACCACCAAAACCCAAACCCTAGCCCCCCTAACCCCATTTCGGCCTTGAACTCCCTCTCCCACCCCAATTCTTGCGATGTCAAGCTTCTAGCATCAAGAACAATTCGATTTTGAGTAGTTCCAAGTGTTAGCAAGTGTTATTCATCATCCCTACACGTTTAAAGGTGAGTTTTATCAAGTTTTTCCTGGTTTTTGATTCTTGATGAACCCTAATTCGAAATTGATGAAGAAAAGTTGAAATTGATGATTGGTTGATGATAATATGTTGTTAGTTAGGTTGTATGAATGTTGGGTTATGTTGATTATGCAAGAATTCCATGGTTTGATCATATTGTTCATACATTGCCTAAAGAGGAAACTTTTCTTCATGGAAATTCATGGATTGATGATTAGTATGTGTTAGATTATTCAAAAGGGAAACTTTATTGACGTGAAACATTGGGTTTTGTGAATTGGGCATGTTTATGATACTAGGATCATGCTAGAATGCTTATTGATGATTTCTATGGTGTTGGATTGTGTAAATTGAATCATGTGAATGTTGGATGAATTGCTTGAGAAATCTAGGTTCCATAGGATATGGTGTGATGTTGGTTAAGGGTAGAGAATTATTGTCACACCCTCAATTTCCACAAACGTGGTTTTACCGTTAGGCGCGTGACATACCAGGATCTTAGCCACTAGTTACACCAAACGACACATCAATTACAAAACATAATTGCCTGTTAACGTTTGAAATTCCCAAAAACAGAGTTTGTAATGTAAACATTAAAAATAACTGCGGAAGAGTAATAATTCGTAATTCAAATGGCGCAAACACGCGCAAATCAGGTAAAATATAATTTGTAGAAAATGTAATTCGTTCAGTAGACCCAACAATGATGAATGCAATAGTAAGATGATCCTAATCGTGAGCACCTTAAGAACCTGAAAGAAACATGCTAAAGTGTGTCAACGTAAAGTTGGTGAGTTCACAAGTTTTCAAAACCATAAAATAAAGTTTATACCGATTCAGTAAACAAAGTATATCAAGTAGTTAGCTAGACTACTATACATGTTACACTAGCGTGCGAATCATTCGCGACCGAAGCTGACAGTAATGTATGTACGGTGTGCCTTGGCCAATGCCTCCCAGGCATGGTAAAGATAGGATAATTAATCACCCGTTTGACTTCCGTGGTGCTGGCGCGACCAGCCCGAGTGGGGTTTGTCAAACCCAGTAGTACTACTAAAAATTTTCTCGCTAAGTAATGTAATTAACGGTCCGAATAGTAAGGCAGGAAAGTGACACTAGGTACCCATGTGATCATACAGTTTTACTAATCCGTAAATGAAAATACAGCATGTCATCACTCCTGAAGGAGTAAGTTTAAGTAAAGTAGTGACACTCACCTTCGGGTGCACAGCAAATGCAGTACGCAGCAACCTATACAACAATAGGTACTAAGAGTGTAAGTTCATGTAGGTTTATCAAAACCCTAAGCATCCAAACAATCCCATTGCTTATTTCTGTATGAAAAGTTTGACCCGTTTGACCAACTTTTACCAAGTTCAGCTTTTGTTGACCGGACTTGACCCGACGACTCGTTGGTGACACATTAAGTGTATTAATGTTTGTTTATAATCACGTTGTAAAAATAAGCAAGTTAAGTTTATCACATAACACGTATGGTTCACGTTTAAACTTTATTACCGATAAAGTTTCTCCTTTTAGCAAGTCATGATCAAGAAAGAACCTTTTTAGTAATCTAACCTTACTAACATGTTTTGGTGACTAATTTAACATATCGTAGACCATCACACCACATGTAACACGTCTAGAACACAATATGTAATTCACAAGTCCTATAAAGTTTCTAACTTTAGTAAGCTATGAACCCACCCGTTAAGTTTTAATGACTTAAGGTCAGGTGTATGTTTTCAACAAGTTAATATTTTAACATACTTGCATATTCATTACAACACATAATCAACCATCATCTTTCATCTAACATATATAGATTTAAATTTACAAATTCCAAAACCAATAAGGTTTATACTTTTTAAAACTCTAGGAAACTCTAAGTAATTAAGCTCCGTTCATGATACTTAATTCATCAATCTACTTTTATATATATGATTCAACTAGCATGTACCTAACCACACAACCCATCAAACACGTCTAACATGCAACTTAAATCATAACTATAACAATAAAGACAATATATAAACACAAGCCTTTATTTCTATTAATTAACCACATACTACACGTCATTTACATGCTCCCAACATGTATATATATTCATTTCTAAACATAGTCAATCATCACATCTCATTCAACATGTTTAGAATTCAAGATCAATTTTGAAAAACCTAAAAAGTTACTATTTTAAGTAAGTCGGGAACAATACACGTGATTTTAACAAATCAACCATTTACATCATGTTAATATGTTCTAACTAACATATTCTTACCATCAATAGTCAACAATCACGCATAGAACTCAAACCATAAAACATTTAAAATCAATAAAGTTACTATCTTTAGTAACATAAGAACTAACATGAATCTTAGAACTTCTAATCACAATTGAATCCGTATAAAAGCTAAAAACATCATGGCAAACAATAATAACAATTCACTTTTACATCTTTGATTTATTTGACACTTGTTTGAATAAACTAGGGTTTCGAATGGGCGTTAGAAATCACATGAAAGAGGTATAAGAATCATTAAAACTTACGAATTATTGTAAGTCTTTGTTAGTGGATGAATCCCCGTTGCTCGAAACATCCACGAATCATACCCGAATTGGACTAAATACGAATGGAGGTCGAAACCATATCAAACGAACTTGAAATGGAGTCATTCAAGTGGCCACGCGTCCGTATTTCAGAGCTCTATCATCACCTCTACTTTCCGCCGTCGGTCTCCGCCGTATCTGTCGCCGGAAAGCTCAGCAGGCGCCGGAAAACTTCCCGGTGCACTGCTCTGTTCGGAAAATTAAAAACCAGACCTTAAGGCTTTAAAATCAAAATCCCAACGGTGAATACCTTCGCCTATGTGTCTAGAAGATCCTGTAAAAATTTGGCGTCGATTCAACGGTTAGATCTCCGGGGATCGTCAGATCTCTGCTGCAACGTTTTTGAAAACGGGAATGGAGGTGTGGTGGACGATTTTTGGGTGTGTGGGGATTAGGGTTGGGTATTTTGTTTACTAAATAGTATACTTGGAACTTAGGTGGGCTTTTATTGGGCTTCGAGTCGGGCTTTTGATATTTAATAAGAACCGAACTAATTAACGAGGTCTAACATCTTGAATTTAATAAACGAGCATTCATGACGTCTGCTTATACATCTATTTAATGCACAAAGTATAATTTACATGTATCACAAAATCACGTATTATATAATTTCATCGAATAACGATACATATAACTTTGCAAACAAAACATATAAATTCATAAAATTATATTTAATTAACTGTTCATGAATATTATATTTTATTTTGATTACCAACGTTCGAGAACATACTTTTATGTGAATACATGTGACTTGCATGCATGACTTCACTTAACTAACTGGGTTAACGAAATATTACTATTACAGGTAACTGAATTAACTTGAAATTACCGGGTGTCACTATTATTAATCATGTTTGGGATTGTAATACATCATTATGATGTATGTTAATTGATGTGAATTGTGTTGGTTAATGTGATAATGATCGTCATACACATGTGCGAATCTAAGGCCCCTACTTAGTAGGATTGGCAGGGTTTAGGATGTGAAGTCGTGAGTGGCTTCACATGGCATGTAATGCATGATTAGATTCAATGTATGAATTGCTAGTTGTGATGTAATTATGTTTGTGTTGAGAATGATGTTGGGTTTAGATTCGCAAGTGTTATATGATTAAATATGCTATATGATGATCTATGTTAGTATGATGATGTTGATAGAATCTAAGATTGAAGATGTGATCTATGTGAAAAGCTTACATGGTAATTAGGTGTTATGAGTTGCTAAACTTGATCAAACAAGAATTTAATTAACAAGTCACCAACGGGTCAAACGGGTCAACTAGGTCAAATGTGTCATTTTGGTTTCAAAACCCTAGGGTTAATGTGTTGTTAAGCACTTAGGGTTGTTATGTTTCTTTGGTTGCCCGTACTTATGTACTCACATGTTCTAGGTAACCTTTGACGGGTTGTCTTTCCTCTCATTGCAAGCTTTGCACTTATTGTTGATTTACGCATCAGGTCGTTATTCTCAGGTCGTTAACTTTTGTTGCTAGTAGGAGCACATCACAAGTCCAGCATGTATTACAAACAAGAATATTATGACTTAACATTTGGTTTTGAATTTATTTCATATAAACAATGGTTTGGCGCGTGTTTTGCCAATGTTACACTTTAAATAGCTTGGGTTTGATCTATTTACAAAACGCTTCCGCACAATTTTAAAGTTTTAAACTCTGAGATGTTTTAATGTTACATATAGTGTCGCTCTGAGTAACTAATGACTTGAATCCTGGTTTGTTCACACGCCTCGTGGTTAAACCCCGCACGGCGCACATGGATTTTGAGGGTGTGACGCTGTATAATCATAATATTTATTAATTAAACTAGTCTGGAGGTGTGAAATGCATATTAGTTTGAGTATATTTTAATTTCAATATTGGAAACTCATCGATCCTTAGGGACAGAACCCCTAAGTAAAGAGAGATTTAAGGGGGTAATGCTGCTAATAGCAGGGTCTAATGGGCGGTAGTACTTGGCGGGGTGCTAGTGGAGCCCTTGGCTGGGGACGAGACTGAATTTTCAAAGTTTCACATGTGAACTTCGGAATAAATTTGGCTCCAATTTTAATGCAATACTAAATAGAAAAAGATAACTTCCTGAAGGCAGCTTTATAAGCTTTTAGACCCTGCCCTTGGAACAGATGATCTTCTTCAAAATTGGTCATTTTTCCTCAGATTCGAACCTCACTCAAATCTATACTTGTTCTTGATTCTAATATGAGTTTTATCCGACTTAACGTCTAAATTGAGTGCTCAAATAGTTTCAATCTTAAAGCATTTTAAAATTGTCAAATCGTTCAAGTTTAGATCATGGAATCACGATTCATCTAACATATTAAAAAAAAAAAACAACTTATTCACTTATTCGTTTAAATAGAATTCAAAATATATTATTATACAAATATATATAAAGAAGTAAAAAAGAAAACAAAGACTCACTTTCCAGAAAGCAATAGAATTGTCTTTTTTCCTAAACCACGATCGGTGGAGAGCTCTTTTTCCCCTCTACCCTTGGAGTGCTTGAGATTCATATTTAGTGCTTCAACCATGATTACCATGATATGGCAATAAACATTGTTAATTAATCCACCAACCCATTCAACTTAGTCATTTCTAGTAGAGCTCCATGATTTTTTTTTTCTAAAATGGTTTGGCTATTGGGAGTTATGATTTTTCTCCACCCATTAGTTGGCATGGTGTTGAAATGTCCTATTAGTTTTTTAGGTTCTCATAGTAAAATAAATAAATAAGATTATCACAAAACCTAAAATGTAGTTATACTAAATGATGGTATCTTGTCTTTATATACAGTATACATTTTGTTATTAGATTTTAACAATCCCAACTTTTATTTATTGGTCGAGATTAATATCAACTCAGGAAATGTTTATAGATATTATTAACTTTCAGCTTATTTTTCTCCAATAATTCTTTATTAACTGAAATTTAATTACCGTTAATTTTTTTGATTAAATGGAGCAACTTTGAGCCAATTTTCAAATACACCGCTGCCCAACCTCCATCAGCTCTGTTTTTCGGTATCTAGCCTCTATCGTCACCTGAAATTTACCTACAATAAGTCAAGTGGTTCAAGTCAGAAGATGGAATTTGACGGGTTTCAGCGTGTAAACGTTTCAAATTAATAGACTTGATGATAGATTTCAATTTTCAACCCGGTGTTTTGGTCACATAAACAGTCTATGTCATCAAAAGACTAACGATGTTAACTCTCAGTTACTAAGGGATCGTTGGAGGAAAACAAGTTTAAATTTGGAAGTGTAAACATTTCCGGAATTGCAAAAAATCTCGACCAATAAATAAAAATTGGAATTATTTTAATATCACTAATTATCAACTTATGATTGCATTGATTGTTGTACCATATGCATAAAAGGTTGTAGATAGCCTTTTTTTACTTTTAATTTTTTTGTTATAAACCCAATACTTTTACATATATCATAATTCAACATCTATATTTTTTCACTTTCAACTTTAGTCATCTTTGTAATCTTTTACAAAATTTTCAATTCATGGTCTAAATTTTGAGAGTTAACACGCCCGTAACATGCACGCGTGTATAACGTTGTTACGCTTATTTTTTCGTGTTTAATATCCTCGTCACAAAGTGTGGGTCTTAGATCAACTAAGTTATTGTTTTAATGTTTTAAGTGTCATGTGTGTGGTTTAACATTTTTACGTCTACTTTTTGTTTGGTTTTATTTTTTTGTTTTTTTTATTTTTTTTAATACGAGCTAGTTTTTCCACTGTTGACGGTCGTGATATGACAATGGTGCTACTTGGCATGTTTGTACGCCCCCACACAATGCGAGGGGCTAATACTAGTTAAAATCTAATAATCGTAATTTTAAATATTGAAAACCATAAGCCCTAAGGCCTAGTGAGAAAGAACTCACTCAATTTGAACGCCTTAAAAGAATTCGAACTTGATCCATATTGTGTATCATTGTTATTAGTAGGCCTAAAGAGTTCTAATTATTTAGTAGTTATCTAAAAAGTTTTTAATATTACTAAGTTTTAGTATAACTTTTTCACACAATACGTTTGTTAACTGACTCATGTTTGGCCTGGTAAAAGCTTCTGGATATTTCATTGTTTTAGATTTTTTAAGAAAGGGCAAACCGATATTTTATGTATTACTTTACTTCCACCTTTTGTCTGCAATATAATCCACCAATTCCTAAAATGACTTAAACAACGATTATTGCGTATTATATATGGCATTCTTTTAAAATTTAGTGACCAAACAACAATGGAGTCACATGATTTTTGTCACTTAGTAGAATTTTCGGTATTCAATTATTTTAAAACTTCCATTTAGTTGTCGTCATACAAAATTTTGCATTTATAATAAGACCTATTAAAAGCTATTTAAGCCCACCTATTGAAATTCAGTTGTCGATATATAAAATTTTTGAGAGGATTCACACATTTGCTTTGGGATTTTATACATTCTTTTATTATTAGTATATGTTTAGGTCTAAAAGTCCCTATTTGCTTATAATTTTTTTCCGTAAAAAATTCTTTAATGAAGACATTTAAGTATTTACTAGATTATAAACAACTATAATCAAATTATAGGAGAAAACAATAATTTATTAGTGTATATTTGTATATAGTTTATATACCAAATCATTTTGAGTACACAATCACGATAACTATTTACACATATGTAAAATAGAGTTTAATTGTGACACATAAGACAATTTTGTAACTAGCTAGCTCAAATTTGTTCTTTTTGTTATAAGATATGTAGAATTGTTTATGTGAGACATAAGTATAACTCTTTAAAATTAAAAAGAAAAAAGATTTTAACATATTGGTCCTGTTATACCTTTACTTTCATATAGATTTCCGTATAACAATAAGATTCACTTTTTTCAGAATTGTCCCATTCACTTTTCAATTTACTAAAAAAGCATTTCCCAGAAACTTTGGTACCCACCACCCAATTTCTTATTAGGAATTTGGACATACCTTCCATCCACCACCATCACTAACAACGGCCACGGCCAAGGCCAACCACTCATTCTTTTTTCTCACCGTCACCACTATCATCACCCTTCTTTTGACCACTAGAGTTTAGGTATCTATTTGTATCATATAGTAGTACTATTTTAATACGCATTCATTATACATATAAATACATACAAACATATATATATATATATATATATATATATATGTATACCAATACGCGTATACAAATACATACACATATGGATATCAGGATTCACTATACCACTATGCCTTCCAAATTCATATGTGCTTCTGTTTGTTAAAAAAAAAAAAAAAAAAAAAAAAAAAAGATGTGACACATACTAATAAAGAAAGAAGCACCGAAATTCAAGACCTAAAATATTTAGCAAATGATTTAATTTCCTAGCTGACTTTATGAAAGATTTAATATTGATAGTAAACTGGTGTCCGATTCTAATGCGACACAACATTAGTACCCCATTCAAAACCGTCACAATGATTTGGTCCTTAAATCCTTCACAATTATTTTTTTTCCCAGAATTTGTTACGAGTTCTTTCTATCATGAATTCTTTTGTAGTGAGCGTGATTGGAAATTTAGACGCAATTCTTTCAGTAGGTAAAAGTCGCAAAATAGGTTAAACCAAGAATATTTGCAACCTTCGGTTGTAATATTGCAAAACACCATTTTTTGTAGTAACGTACGAACTATAAAGTTTCCCTAAACAAAACAACAATTTTGAAAATCTAATTGTATACAAGTACATATTATATCAAATATATAAACCTTATAAGGTCTACGTGAGGACCACCCACCACTACAATCTCCTTACCATCACAACCGCAATATTAATAAAGCCTATTGATAGTCAATAAGGTTCGAAGAATTTGATAAATGAAGGGTATCTTTGTAAAACTCGTTAGTAGGTATAGAGGTTGGCCCCTTCAAAAAAAAGGATAGAGGTAGGATATCATTGTTACCTATAAACAAAATAAATGCTAGTTGTTGAAAGATGTAAAATAACATAAATGTTATAAACATAATTCATTGTGTTATAAAGATGTATAAATAGACTTATCTTATCATGGGTACCTCAGATATACTATTTATCATGTTATTTTAATAAGTTTACATGTACATCTGTTCTATCATTTATCATTTTACTTTAATAAATGTTAGTGTGTAAATCGATTAGATTCTCTCATATATATATATATATATATATATATATATATATATATATATATATATATATATATATACACTTACATATATATACACACACACATATACACACATGCATAGATACTTATACATACATACATAAAAGCATGCATGCATATACGTACATATGTACAAATGGGAGGGGTCAATGGAAAACCTCAGAAAAAAAAGAAATTAGATAACAATTATTAGCCAAACATTTCGGACCAAAAAAAACTAGAAAAATAGTAAATGTTATAAAAAACAATTACACTAACTGCATATAAACAACTCAAATTTCTAAACATATGTGGCGGTAAAGTAAACATAAACAAACTATAACATAGAATTTTAGAATATAGAGTTACTTCACTTATAAAAGCAGATTATACGTAAAATATAATTACAGATAAATAAAAAACAACAAAAAAACATATTTATTAGAAATATTTGTTGTTTAAATATATGTTTATTCAATGACTGTATAATTATTTTTAACTTATCAGAACTAGTCTGGTATTTGTGAAAGTTAAATTTCATATGTGAAAATTTTATAGTGATATTTATGAAAATCAAAATTCATATGTGAAATTCTGTAGTCTAGCTATATTTAAATATTCATAGTCATATTCTGTCCCTAGTAGGAAGTAGCTCCTTATGGGCAGATGGGTAGTAACTAAAAAAAATTATTTCACACAAATTTAATATTTACCATTTCACAAGCAAAAAATATCATACTATGAGTTTTTAACATGAAAAGAAAAATGGCTTTTAATATCATACGTAATGACTTAGAAATTTGAAACTGTTAAAATGAATTTGATTTATAGAATAATTAGGTTAAAATCTCGTGTAATGCACATGTAAAATAAATTTACTGTTGGTGTTGCTCTGTCTCCAAATCATATGTCTAATCCAATTGCCCTTTCCATAGTTACTTGGATTAATGAATGGAACACGACCCATAACATACAAGTCTGATGCTTTAAGAGTATGAAAGTCGTGTTCATCTTGAAAATATTCTATTGCTCCAGCCTTTCTTATAATCACATATAACTTCTTTTCTTCATCATACGCCCAACTGATAATCGGCTCTGAATTTCCGTACCTTGTGAAAGGTTTGGAATGCCGAAGAGTATGAACATAATCTGGCGGTGGAGGTGCAGCAACTGTAAGATTACCAACCTGACGAACAGCCATTTGACCAGTTTGGTTTAATGTCTTGTCAGTGGCTTCTGAAGTACTAGACTCACCAACAATCTCCCCTTCTTCTAACACATCCTCAGAAAACATATCCTTCAAATTGTTTCCAAAAATGTCAGTGTAATCCACATCTTCTTCTAAATCATCAAAAGACCCAAAATCTGCATTTTCTTCCTCCTCTAATATATTTTGCTGAAATGAATATAATTCCTTCTCATACTCAGCTTCAGTGGCAGGATCCAACGGTGTATAATCAACTATATCATCTGAACTTGGTCCGGAGACATTAGCAGTTCCTGATGACCCAGAAGTACCAGTAGCAGCACCCGTATCTCCCCCTTGATCATCATCATCATTTTCACCATCATCATCATCACCATTACCACCATTATCATCATCACCATCATCCTCATCATCATCCTCACCATCATTCTCATCATCATCCTCATCACTATAATCATAATCAACCATATCCAAGTCAACATCATCATTGACTAGATTAGGGATAGGCATCATGTGCTCAGGCTCCCTAAAAGCTTCTCCAATATAAGATACAGGTTGATCCTTAGTAGCCTGATTAGAAACATCTGGACTTGGCTCTTGATCAACAACAACATTGTCTGTTGTCCCTTTTGTAGCATCAGGATCAACAACATGTTATGTACCATGAACTGGCTCAACACTCTGATCAGGACAAGCAGCTTGCTGTCCACTAGATTCACCATCTTCTCTGGTATGTTGTTGTGTAAATGAAGAAGATACACGAGAAGTGAGATCTCTCAGATTTTGCTCCATAATCTGAACATATGTAAGCATAAACTGCTGCTGACTTTCCAAACTCTTTATTCATTCATCTCTATCATGCACTCTTCTATATAAGTCATCAATAACTTGAGTTTTCACCAGCATCTCCCTCTCAAGTGTACTAACTCTTTGCTACAAGGTAACCCTGGTTGGAGAAAGAGTAGATGTCTCTGATGAGATCTGGGTTCTGGAGTAGTGTTTATGAAGTCTGCATCTCCAAATAAATCATCATGAATAGATTGTTTGGGGGGAGTTCTCAAAATGTCATCAGTACCAACAGTAGCAGGCATAGAAGTAGATGTCATAGTTGTAGATTTTGTGACTATCACTGGAGTAACAGCCTCGCTAACTGTGACTGGAATATCAGAATTCATAACATCAACAGTAGTCACAGTGGTCATTGGAGTCCGACGCTTTCTCAACACACCACGTCCTCTACCCCTACCGCAAGAACTCTCACCAGTCACCCTTGCCATCCTCTTCCTTCGACCTCGGGTCTGAACAAAAGTCTCTATAGGAACATAATCAGAATCACGTTCCTCAGCAGTACATTTTAACGGTGTTTCTTATACTCTGGGACGTTCTTGAAACACATATGGAACATTCCCGATCTGATCACTGTCTGTTTCACTATCATCTACTTCATTTCTCAATTCTTCTCCCACTCCCTCTTCCTCTCTCAATTCCTCATTTCTTAACCACTCCTCAACCTCTTCTTCAGCAGACTTTTCACCGGTACGAGAACTCTCAGGTGCTTCTTGTGTAGCACTAGAAGATGTACGAACTGTATCATTTCTATGTACCTGAGCAGTCTCAGTCTGTGCTTCAGCTCTATAACCATCAACAAATCTACCAAGTTTGGCAAAATGTGATCCATCCCATGCATTTTCTCTTGCTCCCAATAAATAAGTAAAAATATCTTTCTTCATCACCATAACAGATATAGCTAACTCAGGATGAGCAGCATTCACAATTATCTGAACAAATCATGGGTACATGATAAACTTCTTCTCTGGTGCAGCAATAACATTCTTTTGCATCTCAGAAAATATGGCTGTGGAGATGCTGTATGGAAGATCATCGACCAGAGAAACCAATAAAGATCCAAATATGGCGCTCAGACTGTCCATGCCAGCTTTCAGATTGCTAATCTAATGGATAACCACATGAAATAGATACTTCCAGAATGGTGGCAGATACTTCTTCTCCAATGAAGGATAACGATGAGTATATCCCATACAAACTAAACAATCTTTAACTTCATCATCATCTATCTTCATAGGTGCTCGTGGAATATCCTCCAATAGTAATACACTATTGATCACCTCAGCTGTGATAACAATCTTCTTTCCTTTTACTGTGGCTGTAATACAAAGATCACCATCAGTATCTATCTCGTTAGCTGTAGTCTCCCAAAACTGATCTATCACATCAGTAAATATCTTTGGATTAGATGATATAGCATGAAAAATCCTAGAAGACTTCAATCCTTCAATCAAAGATCTGAATAAAGTTTTGTCATTCGAAACTTCTCCCAAATACGTTACAGCATTATGGTTTTTATTAAAAACCAACGGTCGAGCCATCTGCAAAAGTTAATGAAAATTTATAAATACACAAAAATCTTAAATTTCAGTGCATACAAATTAAATTCCAACACTTAGAAAAATTTCAGAAAAATTCAAATTTTCGCGCGAAATGTTAAACTTTTCGCAAATTTAATACTTCTGAAAAATTAAACCTTTCGCGTGATAGGTTAAACTTTTCGCATGAATTTCAAATTCACATAGATTGTAACTTTTCGCACGAAAAGTACAACCTTTCGCATCTGTTCCTATTCTCAATGTGCAACTTTCAATTTTTCATAAACATTTGATTTTCAATGAATTAATAGTTCAAATATGTTCAATGACTGTCGCCATAGGTATTATTAAGGTTTATTATGGTTTATTTCATCAATTTGTCAAGTTTTAATTCATTTAAAATTCGGTCATGAAACAAATTCATTCAAATCAACAAATTACCATCCATATACCATATAACACTCTTCGGAATCTCAACGCGACCCTATTAACCAATGTAAATCAGTGTAAAAGCGTTTCTATACTTAGAATTTTAAGAGATGAATTTTTCAGAACTTTTCGTGCGAATGAAGACTTCTCGCACGAATTTTTCCTTTTAAAGGATTTGACTTCTCGCGCGATAAGTCAAATTTTCTCAAATTAACTTTTCGCACTTTTAAACTTTTTGCACTTTAAACTTTTCGCATTTAAAACTTTTCGCATGAACAAATATTCTTATTATTATTTTTAATATTTTTCTCAAAAACTTTTATTAATTATTAAGCCATTTTATTTTCCTATGAAAAATGATTTTATTTAACTAAGTGTTTACAATTATTTTAACACCCTTAAGTTTTGAACACTTGGTAAATAAAATACATCACAAATCATAACAAGACACTTTAATAAAACTACGGAAAAACAAACTTATTGACACACAAATTCTATTAACTATTTAATTTTTGATAAATTTTCAAGTATAGGATCATATTCCTTTTAGAAATCAATCATTAACAATCATCCAGCATTGATTTTATATAAGACTGTTATGTTGATTATCGATATACTGTGTCCTTTTAAACTTAGACTTCAAGATTAGTAAGCCACATAAGTTGTGATTTTATCATGTTTTGGTTAAGTTATATGATTTCAGTGTGTCCCACAATCAAAACTCCTACAAAACACTTATCTAGCTTCAAGACACTATTGAGATTTCAAGTCACCCCAATTTGACTTAAACCTTTCACTTCTTATCAGCTTTCTCAGTTTTGGTTATTGACTTATATAATTATCTATTAGAGCATAGCTAGAACGAGAAAATATTTCTGAGCATAGAATAGTAACAAGTTGTAGGACTTCTCAACAGCCATCCGCACTTATGTTTTGCCCTCGCAAGATGTTTAGGACTTACATGCCCCATCTTTTGATTTTGCCTCCTGTGTCATAACATATTCTCAAAAGAAAAAATATTTATCATATAGTATGTATGTCTATAACATATCTTTTATTAATGCGCTCATAAGCATCTTTTATTCCTATATGGCCTTTTGGCATCTTTTTGTTCTCTTTGCTTGAAATATTTTTAACATTTGATTTTGATTGATTTTTATTTTTATTTTTATTTATTTGATATGCATATATAGACATATAACTAATATTAGCTGAGTCAGAAAGTAACTGGCTTGAGTATGACTAGACTGTAGCTCTCAATCTGTTTTAGCATAGAATCAGTGTATTCAGAAAACCTTGATGAGTTACCCACTTCAGTCATTGATGATTATTTTCAGTGTATCACAGACCATAGTGCTTTTCATTCTTGAAAGTCAAGCCTATCAACATATCAAACATAACACAAGTCGGTTTCTTGTATGCCTTCAGATGTAATGAGTTGAAATCAAGAAATGTACTATCATTTCCTAAATAATCTTGAAATTTTAATTTTCTCAAATTTTTACTCCCCCTAAGAATAAAATCTTTTTTGAAACTATCAAAATTTCTTCCCCTAAAATTGTAATTATCTAGAAAGAAAATAACAATTTTAAAACAAAAGAAGAAAAAAATATTTTTGAAAAGGGTGTAAAAATAAGAGTTAACCAAAGTTAATCATTCCCAGATATTGGACTAAAAAGTCAAATCTGGAATCATCAAATGCCTTAGTAAACAAATCAGCAATGTTGTTATCTGATGAAACAGATTCCAAATGAATAAGCTTCCTTTCAAAATAATCACGGATAAAATGTATGCGGATGTCAATGTGTTTTGTCTTTGAATGTTGAATCGGATTCTTCACAATGTTAAGAACCGCAGTGTTATCACAGAAGATGCAATTGTCATAAATGTTAAGGCCATAATCAAGAAATTATTGCTGAATCCAGACAAGCTGAGAACAACAGCTCGAAGCAGCCACATATTCAGCTTATGCAATAGAAGTAGACACTGTTTGTTGTTTCTTGTATTGCCAAGAAATGAGACGATTTCCTAAAAATTGACACCCACCTGTGGTTGATTTTCTGTCCAAGTTACATCCTACATAATCACTGTCAGTGTAAGCAAATAAATTGAAATCAGAGTTTTTAGGATACCAAAGACCAAGTGTAGGTTGACCCTTGAGATACTTAAAAATCCGCTTGACAGCTTTCATGTGGGATTCTTTCGGATTACTTTGATAACGTGCACACTGAAAAACAGGGAACATAATGTCTGGCCTGCTAGCAGTAAGATACATCAGGGATCCAATCATTGATCGATACATGTGCTGATCAACATCTTCTCCCGTGAGATCTAGAGGCAAAGTAGGACGAGAAGACATAGGTATTGGAGCAATCTTGGATTCCTGAAACTTGTATTTATCAAGAATACTATGAATATACTTTTTTTGATGAATCAGTATTCCTGTATCATCTTGCTTGACTTGGATACCCAAGAAGAATGACATTTCTCCAAGAGAACTCATCTCAAATTTCTTCTTCATTACTGCCTCAAATTCCTTGCACAGTGCATCATTTGTAGATCCAAAAATTATATCATCAACATAAACTTGAACAAGAATAAGATCATCACCAGTGTTCCTTAAATATAATGTTTGATCAATAGCACCTCTTGAATAACCATTTGCAAGCAAATGTTCTGTCAAAGTAGCATACCAAGCACGGGGTGCTTGATGTAATCCATAAAGTGCTTTGTCCAACTTATACACATATTCACGATGATCTGGATCTTCAAAACCAGGTGGTTGACAAACATAGGTTTCTTCTTTCATTTCTCCATACAGAAAGGCTGTTTTGACATCCATCTGATAAACTGTAAAATTCTTGTATGAAGCATAAGCCAAAAAAATACGTATAGCCTCTAGTCTTGCAACAGGAGCATATACTTCTTCATAATCAAGTCCTTCAATTTGATAGAATCCTTGAACAACAAGTCTGGCCTTGTTGCGGACAATCACATCCTTTTCATCCGTCTTGTTTTTAAATATCCATTTTGTTCCAATTGGCAGCTTTCCTTTTGGAAGTTCACACAGATGCCAGACATTGAGCTTTTTGAATTGCATCAGTTCGTCCTGCATGGCCTCTACCCAACTATTCTCCTTTAATGCCATCTCAACATTCTTTGGTACAATCTGAGAGATGAAACATGAATACAAACAAGTGTTTATGGCACCAGATTTGCTTCGAGTTTGAACTCCTTGTGATAATGGACCGATAATAGCTTCTGTTGGATGATTTTTGTGAATTCTTAACTGTGGGATAACATTTTCAGAAATACCTTCTTCTAAATTAGTAATGTGACCCACTGGCTCTTCAAAGGAAGATTAGCTGTGGAAATAGTAGACGAGCGATTAAATGTTTCAAATAATGAAGCATAATCATAGACCAATGAAGGTGCAGAACCTGCATCAGTTTTGTTAGACTCATGCCAATCAATATCAAATGACTCAATTATTTGTTTTGATCTTTTATTATAAACCTTGTATGCAACTTTGTTAGCAGAATAACCAACAAAATAATATTTATCAGCTTTTTCATCAAATTTAGATTTTGAATTAGTTGTGTTTAACAAAGTACAACAACATCCAAATGTTTTGAAATATTTGACTTTGGGTTTATGTTTATAAAAGATTTCATATGGAGTCATATTTTGTTGTTTGTTGATTAACACACGATTTTGAACATAACATGCAGTGTTAACAGCCTCAGCCCAGAAAAATGATGGTACTTTGGCTACTGATAACATTGTCCTGGCAGCTTCAATTAGAGTTCTGTTTCATCTTTCTGTAATTTCATTTTGTTGTGGAGTTCCTGCAGAACTAAATTGTCTAGCTATCCCCTTTGAATCACAGAATTCATTCAATGTTCGGTTGCAAAACTCAATTCCATTGTCGCTTCGAATGCACTTTATTGTTTTGTCCATCTGATTCTCTACCAGTGTCATGAATTTTATCAGTAGATAAGGAGTCTCATCTTTGGTTGCTAAAAAGAAAACCCATGTAAATCTAGAGAAATCATCAGTAATAACTAAACAATAAGCACGACGTCCTAAACTCAAAACACTTACTGGACCAAATAAATCCATGTGTAACAGTTGTAAAATAGAGTCAATTTTTGTATGAGCAACAGGTTTATGAGGAAGTTTATGTTGTTTGCCTTTTGAACATGACAGATAATGTTCAGATAATTGAAATTCTTTCAATGGCAGACCTACAACATGATTCCCTCTAACCAATTTGTTCATGTTTTTAATATTAACATGACCATGACGACGATGCCATAGCAATGTGTCACTCTTAGTGGCTTTAGATAACAAACACGATTCAGTGACGAAGGAATGAGATCCATTCATATCTAGTAAATATATGTCTTTATCTCTTGGTGTTCTCAACAAAATCCAATCTTCAGAAATAACAAATCCTGGTTTCAATATCAAACATTCTTTATCTATAAAGTGTGTGGAATATTGTTTGTCACATATTTGTGAGACACTTAACAAGTTATGTTTAAGTTCCTCAACAAAATTGACATCCTCAAAGCTTAACACTCCATTTGACACTGTACCTTTCTTAGATATCTTACCCCCTTTGTCTCCAGCAAAAATAACATAACCTCCATTATATGGTTTGATGTTTTGTAACAGAGATATGTTATAAGTCATATGCCTTGAACATCCACTATCAACATGGCAAACACTATTGATGCTGGGTCTAGGATGTTCCTACATGAATAAGAGATTTATTCAGTTTTAGGAACCCAAGCCATGGTTGACCAGAGTACACCTTTTTCATCCAAATATGATACTGATTTCAGTGTCATATCTCTTTTATCATTGAAGATATAATCTTTAACAATTTCAGGTTCTGATGTAAATGTTTTCACTTTCCATTCTTGAATTGGATTAATCAATTTCTTGATAATGTTTTGTGTGGAAGATGAATTGTTATCTTTGACAAATAGATTCTTTTTAATGAATTTATCTTTTTGCAAATCTGTATTTTGTTGAAAATTTCTGTTGTCAGCAAAAGTGTTTGACTGACTTAAATTCCTTTTGAGTTTAGTATTTATAAAGAATTGTTTTCTATTATTTGCAATTGAATTATGAAATCTTTGTTTACTTGTCAAAGAACGTTGAAAATGACAATTTCTAGCCATGTGATTTGGCTTTCCACACACATAAGAAATTTTATTATGATACACATTTTGTGCTCGAGTTGGTTTTTTAAACTGTTGATGATAACATCCTTTGTTATCATAGAATCTGGCTTTATAATTTATTTGCTCAACATATTCTTGTACACTCTCTCGTTTTTTCTTTTGATTTTGATTTGCATCAGATGTACATAAGGCTTTAAATTTTTCTTTATCCTTGAGTATGAATGAATTGTAGAAGTACCAGTTTCTTTTGTACCTGAGCTACACACATCTTGTTTCACTTGATTAGCAATAATAGAAGACTTATTTTTAAAGAAACTTTCATTTGTTTCTTTAAAAATATACTCTTCTTTATTAATATTGCCTTTAGAAACAAATATGTTCTTGAAATCAGTTTTCAAGTCAGATAACGATGGTGGATTTCTTTTCTTTTCATTTATTTTGAAATTAATTTTGGATTTTAATTTTCTTTCCTTGTTTGACATTGAAGAACAGTCATTTGAAACATTCAAAACAGTCGCCTTTTCATTGATCAAATCTGATGAACTACATTGAGATTTCGCATTACAATTTTTATTTTCAAAATCTAAATCATCATCAATCCATTCTACAACCAACCCATCTTTTTTCAACTTTTCTGCACAAAAAGTGTCATGATTAATTTTAACTTCAGTCTTTATTAAATGATCAACAGTCAATGGAACACTGACTGAAGAAGTTAAGTTTGATTTTGGTTGAAAACCTAAACCATAGGTCTCTTCATCATTGGTGTTAACTGATGAAGGTAAAGAAGTATAATCATGATTAATGGGTGGTGCAATGTTAGAGTAACCAACTCCTCCTTTTCCACCACTGATTTTCTGTGTCATTTGAGACTTAATTATACCTTCAACCATATTTGAAGACAATTCAAACTTTTCAACAACTAGTTTCGAAGATAAGAGTTCACTATTTAATTTGTTAATTTCCAAAGCAAGTTCATTATTACGATTTGTCAAATCTTTTATGTTACAGTCTTTGTCATAAAGATTTAATTTTGACTGATAAACTGATTTGTTTAAACCATCTATTTTATCTTTGAAAATTCTTTCATTAGTTTTATATTTTTGAGTTTGATATTGAAGTTTTTCAACTTCAACAATCAATCGTTCATTGTGAGCTCTACGTCTTTGAATCTTTTCGATACAATTAGTTGAACAGAGATCCAAATATACCTCTTCTTTTTCAGCTTTCTTCTCTGTCTCTTCATGGACCACATTTATCATGAAGGCTTTTTGGTTGATCTTTACGGCTTCAGTTGCTGGAGTATTTTCAACAGCCTTTACTTGAACATCACATGCAGTAGCTGGAGTAATCTCAACAGCTTTTTCTTGAACATCACAGGCAGTAGCTGGAGTAATCTCAACAGCATTTTCTTGAACATCACAGGCATTAGATGGAGTAATCTCAACAGCTTTTTCTTATTTCACCACCTTTTTAGCTGGAGTAGTCTCAACAGCTTTTCCTTCAAAAGATTCAGGCATATCTTTAATTATCACTTCAACCCTCTCAATAACTTTATCATTCACCATCTTAACTTCAAGTTCTTGGTCCTCAGCAAACACTCCACTCAACATATCTTTAGAGACAAATTCTGCAAACAGATTATCTTCAGCGATCTCTTTTTCACTCTGGATTTCTGCTAAAAGAGCAGTGGACATCTTGATATCCAAAGCTTCCATCTGTTCTGACCAATCATAATCCTCATTTGTTTGAGACATAAGAGCCTTGGTCTTGGATGTACTAGCTTGATCTTGCTTTGTCTCTACTTCCACTGTAACCATCCTTTTACCTTGATTACCTTGATTGTTTCTAGCTTCAGTACATTCTCTTGCAAAATGACCAGGTTTATCACAATTATAACATCTTAGGTTTGACTTGTCAAAACCTATCTTGCTTGAATTATTCAACCCGAAAACCTTTCTCCCAGTTCTTCTAGCAAAATTCTTAGCTGTGTAAACCACCATAGCCATCTAATATTTTATGTCATTTTCTTCAACATCATCCAGGTTGACTTGTTGTAAATCATCAACCAGGACATTAGGTGGACTAATTCTTGCTGCTGAGAAGGCTTCATAGCTATTCATGAAAGAAGTGAAAGAGCCAGATGCTCTTCAGCTATTTGAATGGTTTGTTTGGTTGGCTGAGAAGTCACAACAAAGGCTTGTTGGATTGGTTGAGTGGTTTGAGTTGATGAATAAGTTTGAATGTAAGGTTGGGGTTGTGGTTGGACATAAGGATTTTGGTGAGCGATTGGATAATGAGATAAGGATTGAGGTGAGGCTTGATCTTTCACACTGGATTGCGCAGATATAGATGACTGTTGTAACTGACATAGCTGTGAGTAGCTAACATAGTAGTTTGGGTTACTTGCCATCTTTGCATACATTGCTGTTGCTTCTCCTCCCATGATGTTGATGTAATTAGCAGCCTTTTGCTTATCATCCATGTCATAAGATTTGATTGTAGAAATAAGATCACTTAAAGACAAGGTAAACAGATCCTTTGTCCTTTTGATGGTAGTGCAGTTGTTGTTCCAGCTGTAAGGTAAAGAGTTCAGTAGCTTTTTGTTCACAGCTATGTTCTTTAATGTTATCCCTGCACTTTTCAATTTTGTGATCAACTTCACAAACCTAGACATCTAAGCCTCTAATGTTTCACCAAGAATATGATTAAACATATTGAATTCTTGGTTGAGCATATCCTTCGTGCTCTTTCTCATATCCTTATTTCCCATGATCTGTTCCTCCAAAGCATCTCACAAATCTTTTGCCTTTGTATAATCCTTAAACTTTTGAGCAATCTCAGTTGTGAGTGCCATAGTGATTGCTGCATAAGCTTTGTCATCAAGCTCCATTCTTTTAAGATCATCTTCATCCCAGAGATGTTCAGGTTTAGTAATCCATTCCTCTTTCTCATTCTTATATAAAAGAATGTATGGACCTTGCTTGATAGACCGCATCATCCGGGGTTCAGTGTAAACGACATGATTCAGAAAACGATACGCCCAATCTGGATAATCTTCTTCATTCAAAAGACGTGGAGGCTTTGTGCTTGTGCCAATCTCATTGTCAAGATTCAGAGTAGCTGTGATATTCTTCAGATTTGCCATAGTAAATTCTTCAAACAAACTTTGAATTTAGAAAGTAATCAAAGTTCACGCGCGAGTCTTCAGAAACTTTTCACGCGGAAAGTTCAATTGTGCGAAATGTTCAAGTTTTCGTACCAGTAACAAACTTTGTAACTGTCTCGTGCGAAAAATCAGGTTTTCGCGCGAAATAAGGGTTTTAGCACGAAAAACATAAGTTTTCGCCTGAATCAAATTCACCAAATCGGAACTTTTCACGTTCAATTTTAGTCCAAATTGATTAGATTTTGATTAATCAATTGTTTAATTAGTGAATTAAGTTCAAATTTGAACCTAATTGTCCCTAATTGATTCAATTTATCAAGTTTAAGCTCAAAAACATCATCAAACGTCCAATCTTCGAACTTATCCGTTTCATCATCTTCAAAATTGATCAAAATTCAACTGATACAACTTATATCTTTGAAAATCAAACAAATCAATGATCTTGAACTCTTCAAATCAAACATTACAATCTCAATTCAATCGATCTAGAGTATACTAGCTCTGATACCAATTGTAAGGATCGTCATACTAATCAGATCGATCTCGTAATTGTGAATGCGGAATATAAACAATTACGGATTGAGAAGTAGAAGAATAGAAATGAAGACCACAATGTAAATAACTTCTCTTTTATTGCTCTCTAAATATGAAAGATTACACAGAAGTTACAAATTCAGGAAATGAACAAAAGCTTCCTAAATACAAAGCAAACTAAGTATTTATACTAAGCTATAATGTTCTCGCGCGAGATCAACTTCTCACGCGACAGTAAGTTGTCGCGCGACTTCTTTTACTTTTCGCTTATCTTTAACTTGATCTTCACTTTGATTTGATGTCCCGAGCCTCTAGGTTTAAATTTTAATTATGTATACTTATTAATTAATGAATAACTATTATAGCATTCATAATTAATAGAAAAGATAAGCGGCAACATCAATTATTAGATGACCTAGAATGGTGACAAGTGTCCGGATTTATTTTTAGTTATTAGTATAGAGATACAACCAACCATTCAATCAAAAAGCTATTTTCGTCCCTAACGTTTTGTTAAATTTTCCATTTAATTCCAAAAACTTTTTTTTTTTTGCCATTTTAGTCATTTTAGTATATTAAATGTTGTCATTTTCATACACTCCACTAATACCGTTAAAACTCCATTAAATATAAGGGTATTTCAGTCTTTTCAACACCCTAATTATCCAACTAAAAAACAAATTAATCAATTAATATTCAATTAACACTAAAAAACACATGAAGCGACTCGTGAGACTAGGTCGCTTCGATTAAATCTAACACATGTTGTTCCATTAAAGCCTATTGTGAGATTTCAATTTATATTCACGAATTATTTGAACGTGTACTGTTGTTCGATTGAGTTCTACTGTTGTTAGCTTTTGTTTGATTGAGGGTGACAATAGCAGACCTCAATCAAATAAAAGCATGTCAACAACATGCCTCAATCCCACAACAGACTACAATCAAATAATGGTACATGTTCAAACAAAACATGAAGATTAATTGAAATCCCACGGTAGACCTTAATCTAACAATATGGGTTAGAGTTAATCGAAATTTTCAAATCGAAGCATCTAGTCTCACTAGTCATTTCATGTGTTTTGTAGTTTTAATTGAATATTAATTGATTAATTTGTTTCAATTGAATAACTAGGGTGTTGAAAAAGACTAGAATACCCTCATATTTAACAGAGTTATAATGGTGTTACTGGAGTGGATGAAAATAACAACATTTGGTAAACTACAGTGACTGAAATGAAAAAAAAAAGTTTTTGGATTAAAATGGTAAATTCAACAAAACACCGGGGACGAAAATAACATTTTACTCAACAATATGTTTGACAAGTGAATAAATAAAATATTAACAAGCATACTTAACTGAAAATAAATAATTTAAAATACAATCAACCATTAACTCAAAAAAAAAAATAAAAAAGTTTATTTCACAAGTGAAAAATATATTCTTTTTACATATAAAATAAATGTTGCAGCTTTGGTAAAGTGTAGTGCTATTTAAGGAAGACATCATGGGTTCGAGTCGCTGTAGTTAAGCGTATGTTTTTTTTTGTTTGTGTGACTTGAAATAGTTCCCTGGTTCCTTTTTTGTTTTTCTTTTTGAACATCCCTCTACATCATGCATGTATGTATGCATGTATATGGATGTATGCATGCATGTATATGGATGTATGCATGCATGTATGTATGCATGCGTGCGTACGTGCGCGCGCGTATGGTGGGTGCGTTAAGGCATTGAATTGGGTCTTGCAGCTGCCAACCTTCAAAGTAGGAGTCCGGGATCTTGTCATGAGCATGCTCTAGAGAAGGCTTTTTCTTTTATTAATATAAGACATCATGTGTGCGCGCCGTTTATTTATCTAAGACATCGTGCGTGTGCGCTTGCGTGTATATGTTTATAATAAAACAATAATTATATGAAAACCAAAGAAATCACGAAAACCATTGACATATTTTATAACCTTTTTGTATTTTAATGTCAAAATGATATTTAAGTCTATTACATATAAATTGAACATAGATACATGAATGAAGAGTGTTACATATATGTAACTTATATGTGACGTATATGTACAACTATCTTATGATTTTCTTTGATTCCCTTATCTACACATACACACACATATAGAGAGGGTAACGATAAAAAATCTACAAATTTTATGACTAGATTCATTGGTTTTATCTAGTTTTCACATAACTATTTAGTTTTCTTATGTACCCTCCTTTATATATATTTATATATATACATATCTATATATATATATATGTAGGAAAGATATATTTAAGAACTACATTTAACTAATTTTATATTCGTTCGGTAGTCGAATAAATTTATCTCATAAACATATTTCTTTACATTCTAAACGATGTTAGTACTTGTTTAAAATACAAGTATGATGCAAAATTCAACTTGTGAGCATAAAATTTCGATCTCAAATTGCCATCATACTTCAACGTCAAATTGACACTGTCCTTTGATGAACTTTGCTAACTCACGTGTTTATACTCAGCGCACACATAAAACATATGAAACAATATATGTAATTTGGTAGGAGGATATTTTTTTTATTTATAACTGACTGGTTTTGATAAATTTGTTCACAAAATTTTAATTTCTTCAATTGCAATACTTATTCTTTTCTTAAAAAAGATAAGGTTCCATTAAAAAGTACACTTTAGGAAACTTTCATCACGTTTGACATGCTTCGCTATAAAACTATTCTTATTTTCTCGTATATCGTAGTACTGTTGACCCTTCACATAATCTTCAATGTAATTAACTTCTCACATAATATTTCATATGCATAATGAAACGCACAATGTAGTAGTTAACTTCGACTGGTAAGCCTCCAATTTGTGACTTTGACATGAAATTTTACCCCTATTGACGAGGACAAAATTGACGAAAAAATATTTCTTAGAAAGATTGTGTAAACCGTCAAATTAATTTGTAATGTAAGGTAACCGTCAACCGCAAGACATGATAAATCTACATGACTATGCATAAGGTGTAAATAATAAAGAAATATGACTGTTTCTTATAAAACTTCAATTTATCATGTAGAGGTACAAACCCGGTAAAGGTATGAACTAACCTCGACGCAAGTTTGATGGAGAAATTCAAGATGAGCACCGCTAAGTTAAAACTAATGACCCAGTTCCATAGATATATGCATTACTTTATCTATGGAAAGTTAAGTAATTATTTCAAAATGTTAAGAAGAAAAGAGTACAAGGTTGTTTAAGATGAACAACCTTTTTGGTCCTATGAAACACCACAAACAACACAATGAAAGATATCATAAGACAAAGATAAAAAAATATGCCCCAAATCTAGAAACACCACAATCACTATCAAGCACTATTTGCACCTATTTAAACCAAATGAAAGTGAACCAAAATAATTCTACACACCATTTAGCTATTGATTTTGAACAAGACTCTTTCAAAGTTGTAAGAGGATGTTCCATCAATGTTAAAAACAAGCATTTCCGAGTTTGAGGCCAAAAATTATCACACTAGTTTCTTATATCAAGTCAACATATGAAGTTTCCGTATGGTTATTTTGTTCCAAACCTTCCCATTATGTTAATTTATAATGGAAGCCATATCAATCAAAGACACATCAATGTATCAAGTCAACTATGCATATGAGGCTTACCTATTATTGTTTGGGAATTGCATAGTTGTATAATGGAAGCCACATTCATGTAACAACTTATTTTTGCATAGTTATTCGATTACACTATAATTGCCCAATCTATTTGTCCGAATTGACAAAATATCTCTGAGCTACAACTAATTCATGGTTGCTATTAACTAAGGTAACAAAACTAGATCAAGAAAAATGTAAATTTATTTGATTTGAGATGGAAGGAGATTCAAATAAGATCAAAAGAAAATCGATGTTTCATTGAGATTGAGTTTAAAGAAGTTGTTGAGTTGTTCGTTGTAAGTTTGGACAGTTATGCTATACTTGTTCATATGAGCTCAATGAAAATTTGACACGATTAAGTAGCCAATATTTCAAAGAGCATAACTTGAGCTAGGAATAGATTTATGAGACCCATAATCAGTGAATGGAAAGCTATCGAAAAACAACATAATGGAACAATCTCATTATGGTAAATTTGCTCCTTACGGTCCTTAATATGGGGAACAAGCTTACGAGCTATAACATCTTAGGCTTTATGGTTTGTAAAATTGAGGCGGTCACTAAAACAACTAGATTTCAATACATGGCAAGGTTAAGTGGTTGGAAATGTTACCAGCTGTAATATTTCGGCCTTATGAAATACAATAAGTTTATGTAGTCATTTGTGGCTGCGATGGTGACTAAAATAACATGTTACTTGTGCAAGAGAAGCTTCTATCGAAATTCAGTATGAAAAACATCATACATATGTGTTTTAGAATAAACCACAAGTAACTTAAATTTGTATTTATTAAAATATAATTTAATACAACCATATTAATAAACAACTTTTAAAATTTCTAAGAGAAGTGTTTTTTTTTTTTTATTGATAAGTTTTTTTATCTATTTTTAACAAAATAATATGTTCAAGTTATTTTTCTGAAAAACGTTTTTAACTTTTTTACCGAAAGGTTTTTTCTTTAAAAACATTTTATTTTTGTTTTTCACAAAACATTTTTTATTTTATAAAATACGTGTTTCATAACAAGTGCTTCTATATCTTTTCCAAAAACATGTATAATAATATTAAATAGTTTATCAAAATGCTAGTCTTGCATTCAACCAGGTAACTTCACATCCGTGACCAGCTATCATTCTTTTTTCCATCTTTCAAATATCTATCAAGCTAATACGCATACAAAAATAAGCACTGATGAGTGAGTTCTAGTGTTTTTTAACTTTAAAAGCACTCATTGGCATATTATTAGTCAATTGAAAACCTTTAACTTTAATTAGCTTAAAATCATCATTTTGCTATACATATAGCATCTTTATCATCTTTCACACTTTACTTAGGTTTACATATTTTAATATTGTATTATTTTATTTACTTTATCTTTATCTTTTAATTTTATCCTTGAGCTAGTGCAGGTACTAAGATCCTATCATGGTGACCATACACTAGGTATAAAACCCATCTGGGTAAACCTACATAAAGCAACGTCCCTTATGTTTGAGTGCATATTTCATAACTCCTATCAAGGTGAGCGAGCATAGGGTAATGCGCCTATCGTTTTAGTGTGAATGATACAATTGTTGTGCAATGAGTGCATACAAGATGCAACACCTACCAAATGAGCAATGCACAAGGCCACTATTGTATGAGTGAGAATGCAATGAATGCAAACTTTTATTCGTGCTTGCTAGACTTTCTGTACGTTACGCCCATTCACTTTTTTTAAATACTGTCATTTTTCTTTTTATATAGCTTTATCATATTATTCATTCATAATTTATTAAACATGGCTTTAATTTACAATTCATCATGCATAACATATCATCATTCAATTTCCATAAATAGTATGCATCTATGGTTCAATATAGTAAGTGTAATTCAATAGTATTACAAACTTTACATCACTATAACATCTATCATCATTCTATACCAAGTATGGGTTGAAAAATACAAGCTATAACAATATGGTAAAAATAAGGTATAACTCCATTGTTGTCAATTCTAATGACAAGGTTAATGCGGATAAAAGTAACATGGGTAATAGAGATGGCTAGGTGAATGTGGATGACTACATCAATAAGGGTGACTAAATTACTGTAGGGGAACTATCTTGCGCAATGCGAGCAAGAGTACAAGCCAATGCGACTGAACTACATACTCAACCGCATTCAATCAAACTTGGTTATTCTTCGAGTGTCAATGCCGGGAGGCATGCCCAATGCGGGTAGTAGTACAAGCCAATTCTAGTGAAGTACATACTCAACCCCAATATAGCATAATGTAATGTAATGATGTTTCAAAAGTTATAAAGATTTCAAATTTGCCATGTAAAATAATATAATATTTATCTTCAGTGGAACGTGTGTATTTTTATATGCGTGAGTAGACTCCTAAGAACATGGAGTTGTTATACAACAATGTAAGGATCACACTTTAAGGCTGCCACAACCAAAGAGCTCTCAGCATGCAAATCTCAAGTACAAGGAAGTTACCATGGAAGATTTTATACATCTCAGTGAATTATGCTAAGTATAAAATCTTTCGAAGCCAAAAGTCCATATCTTCTAAAGCCAAAAATGAAGTCTTCTGAAGCTTCAAAGACAAAGTCTTCCAAAGCCAAAGACTGATTTCTTCTGAAGACAGAGAAAACATGCTTTTTCTTATCAACTTTTGACGAAAGCTTAACTACTTTTATGGTATTCATACTAGCCTTTAACGTAACATTTATGGTATTCATACTAGCCTTAAAATACATAAAACAAATAGAAAAAAGGTCTAAAACTCACCTTTTGTCACATAGACCTAATGAAGTTTTAGACAAGTTTCTTGAAGAATAAAACTAATGGAGTTTAGTTTTTTCATCAATTTTATTATTACCATATCTAGAGACTAGATTCATTGATCTTTTGGTGTTTTCGTTTGGAGTTGCCATGTACTTTTGTGAAAGTATAATGTTAAAGGGAATTATGGATGTGTTTTGTTCTTTTATGTTAGCGTCTAGACTCGTGGCTGGTAATCTAGGGTTTGACTTACATTAGTTTGTACTACAACACCCCTAATTTTATAATCATTGTCGTATATTCTTAAGTGTTGGGATTAAAATCATAACATAGAAAAATTTAAAAGGACTAGGGGTGTAAGTTGCAAACCTAATATCGTGCTTAAATAAAAGCATCACCCCCACTTGCACGTTTGCTTCTTCACCTCCATGATTCTTAGAGAGATAAAGAAGAAATCGTTAGAAAAAAATGCCCAAAGAGATAAGTTGTAAGACCAACAACAAGTTATGTGATTCATATTGAAATTATATGTCTATGCATGAGATTGTGATCATACATCATGTAGATAAGATTTAGGTGACATAGTCTGGATCTTAAATTTTTATTAAATAATAACTTGGTGATGCTATTTATAGGGTTTTTCCAATAATTCGGGCTAGGTTGTTCTAGAACCCACATGTTTACATTATTGTTAAATATTTTAGGGTGGTATATATAGATAATGTTCCTAGAGTTAACGTATTGCTAAAGTTTACTAAAGTTGGATGTACAATTTGCAATTTTATAAAGTTAAACTAAGGTGTATGATGTTCACATATGAATATTTATGTTTTCATGGAAGTAAATAAAGAAACCTTATAATGTTAATATTTGATCTGAAGTTAGTGATAAAGTATGAAATTAGTTGTTGCTAAAGTTGACAGTAGATCGTGTAACTAGTACTTTATTTGCGTTTGATGTTTTTCATGCAAGATTCACCATGTGCATGCGAGTTTGTACAATGTTGTGTGAGTTTACAAGAACTTCATTCGTACATATGCGGTGTGAGTTTACAAGAACTTCATGAGAGTTTACAAAGTGGCTTTGCAAGCTTACAAGGTTGCCATGCAAGTTTTATAAAGCCTCATACTCTCTGCTTCATGCGAGTTTACAAAGTCCCAAATCCTTATTTCCCTTTCCACCTAATTTGAATGTGGTGATTCTACCGGTAAACTAAGAATTTTTACAAATTTGAGCTACAAACAATAGAAATCTGAAATTTAGGTGTTGTGGCTTATTTTCCTTACATATGTGTAATGCAATGCATAAAGTTAAAGTACTATGATGCATACAAATAAACTAACATACTCTAGCAAAAATAATTATCCGGTTGTGGATTTACGCATCACGTGATTTTGCTTGTTATAGTTCAGTCATATGGTTGTATAAGTATGATGAACCTAAAAAACATAACTACTATCATGAATTCCCTTTAAAAATTGAAGGGCCTGGTTATGATACAATAGAATGCCCATTTATAATCATGCAGAGATCCAATAAATTTCATTAGATAGTGCATGTCACCATCATCCCCTTGCCCCTGTGATTAATGGTTGGAACTATTAAGAAAAAGTTTAAAATCTTTTTTGTTACACCATTCTTTTAACAATCTTCCAAAAAGTTTATCCTATCAGATCACGTTCTCACTCAATCACTCTTTTCTTTATATAATTCATGTTTTCTAAGATGAAACATGTTTCATATCACAAGTTAATTACTATTCTAAAAAAAGATCATAAAAAAATATTACTCCACACTACCCATCATCTTTCACGTGTACAATGAGACGTTAACTTTTTTTTTATTTTTTATTATATTGTTAAAAATATGATATAATACTATTAGAATTTGATTATTTATAACAATGGCAATTTTTATTTAATACGAAGTCATGCACGATAATGTACAAATCGACGAAACACAAAAATACAAGTCGTCAGAAGTGCTTTAATAATTCGTTTTTTATCGGGTTTTTTGTTTTTGTTTTTATTTTACAATCTTTAAAAATGATTTTTTATAGAATTACAGATTTGCTGCTATGACAAATTTATTTTTATGAACATTTCGACGTGGATTTTTTCAAATGATGTATGCTAATCTACAAATCATTAAAATCTGGTCTATGAACTTCATCACCCCACGAAAGCGTGTGTGTTTCGATCACTAGTTCGGTTAAATAATAAATTTCCAAATCCACGCACACGTAGATGTGGTTATTTCAAATCATTAATTATCCGATACTCAAATTTTATCTTATACAATTTGCCTCTTAACCACCCATTAGTCGCTAATCATATCAATTTATTAGCATTTTAACTCTCATCATATATATAAAAAAATGAACTTTTATTTTTCTTTTACAAAGATTTTAGTAGGACCCTTATAAGGATGTGACAATGAGCCTACATGTCTAACTTCTTGCGATAGATGATGAGACTAGTAGAAAAGACCCTCATGCTTTGTGGTGAGCGTAAGTTGAATATTTTCAATTGAATAGAAAAGAAATTGTATTGTATATAATGTTTTCATAACCGAATCAAACAACGAACCGGTCTTTTTACTAGTCGAGTAGTCGAATCAGATTTAAAAACCACATAAATCATAATTATATATATATTTATTATATATAGTTATATCTATAATTCAGTATAAGTATTATATATATATATATATATATATATAACTCAACAATAATTATACATTCAACATTAAAATTAATATCATCTGACCAAGCTATTAAACCCATAAAAATAAAATAAATATAAATATAAATATTAAAAACCGAAAATCAGGTCCGAACCGATTCCTGGTCTAACCACTTAACTAGTTTGAACCAACTTGTTTCTGAAGAAGGAAACAAGTTGAAGTGGATCGGACCGGTGGCCTAATCTGTAGGGATTGAACCTAGAGGCTCGGGAAATCAAAACAAGATAATAAAGATATAGTTTCCTGATTTCAAACTAGTTAAGTGGATCTGCACGAGAAGAAAGTTCGCGTGTGAGACTTGCTAATTAGTATAAATAGCTTGTTTAGTTTATTTTGTTGGTAATCCTGATTTCATACAGTTTCGTAATCTATTGATCAAAGAGCAATATACATTTGTGCTTACAATACTTGATCTCAATATACTTCTTATTCATCTACATTCTATGATTGATTAATTACGCGTTTTCTCTCACGAGATCGATCTATAACAAATTATCTCGATCTTTACACAACCAACTCAAGATCCGACTTGTCAAACCAGCCAGTCCGATCCGATATAATAACATTGATTATATATGTATTGTAGCTTTAAAAGAGAAGTGATGAAATAGAAAAGTTTAAAATATTTCTAAATATCTTAATAAGTTTTTAATCGATCATTAAAATTAATTTGTAAAATTTGAGGTTGATTGAAGTTACAAGAGTATCGGATGGTACTGATCCACTAGATGTGAAAGACCCATAAAAAAATTTTTATATTTGAAATTATTTTAATTTCATTTTTTATATATATAGTGTGTATAATATTATTATTTACTAATTTTTTTTACAAACCTCGCATAGTCAAAACATCAAACAAGTATTTTTATAGTCAAGGCTTACCAATTCATATATGAATATATATATATATATATATATATATATATATATATATATATATATATATATATATATATATAAGGGGAGGATCTAATGAAAACCACTTTATAAATAAAAACCAAAAAAATCAAATCTTAACCATTAAACAATTTGATCAAGGGTCATAAATTAGCATGATATTTTTGTAAATTCTTCTTAACCAAATTTGACATAATTAAGAGTAGAAGTGCATAATAGGAATACCATATTTGTATTTGTAACTTCTCATAATTTAAAGATTACCAAATCTACTTAAAATCTCTCTCTCTCCTAAGCTTTAAATCTGTTTTCTAATTTCAAAATTATTTAATATATCATATAATATGAAAAGGTAACAAATACTATTTCAAAATAATAATGTCGATAGAGTGCTGAGGTGGTGTTAAAGGTAGGTACGTATACGTAAGAAACAAAAAAAGAGTATGATGATTAATATGTTGTATGTTTATCTAGTGAAGTTAATACGTATGTGTATGTCCGAAGTTATATCATATAACATATTCATATTTTTTGTGATATTTAAAAAACACCAAAATTCACAATTAAAGAAAAAACAAATTACAAATATTTAACTTATGCTGTTATATGTACGTAACTTATCATCTTTATCATCCTTGAAATGAACAGGAAGAAGTTCTCCTTTATTTAACAATAGTTTAACATATATATAACAGTAGTTACGTAGGTTTTACCGTAGACTTTGTGATACATATTTGTCTTGATTACGTATACGTAACAGTTATGTTATATATATGTAACGGTTATTTTATATATATGTAACGGTTGTGTTACATATGTGTACCATTAATATTCATCTTGTGACGTAATTGTTCAATTGTTAAATTTGGTTTTCTTAAATTCTATATTGTCACTCTCACAATAGAAACGTGAATCTTTGATTGTTAAACAATTATACTGTCACATCCCGGCGGAAGCGTGAAATGCTTGGGTGTGACTCGTTAGCTCAAAACGCATTGATTATCACGACATACAAATCACCGCAATAAACTAAATATTAATTTCATTAGTTTATAATATATAGGATTACATGATACAAAATTTAGTCTAACGTTCTAGACTTATACATTTGTAATCCTAAACAAAAGTACATCTTCAACACATCATATATCTTCAGCTAGTAGTGAACGTGAACGTCTACATATAGGCTGAAGTCAAACAAGTCAATAGTCAACCAAACGCATAGCTTTCCTAGGTAGCCGTGCCGGTCACTATACATGTTGAAGGAATACACGAGATTATAATACATTTTGCTGGCCTGAAAAAGCATACTCAAAATAGTCAACAAACGGTTGGTGAGAACATAGGTTTAATCAATATAAATCATTTTGAATTGATGCAATACAATCAAACTCACAACCAAACCTACACACATGTCAAGTGATTCATAACTTTCAAATACAAATCATGTAATCAAATAATATAACACCATTGCCCTCATATCAGCATATGCAGGTTGACATTTCCTAAGTAGCGCTACCTATATTATTTGACGGTTTCTCATCCGAATTAATGGTTGTGTCAATATGATAGTTACAAATCAAAATTTCTCAAAAATGTATCCATTTCAACACAAAACAGTACGCTTTTTCCCCTAAAAATTATAAATCAAAAAGAGGCTATGTTACTCACCTTAGTTTTAGCCATAAGTCAAACAATTCCTATAAAATAATTATTTGTTAGAATAAATCTAATTTCTTTAAAATTTTTAGCATTTAAATCATAAAAATTACAAAAATTCTAATTTGACAGTTCCTGTTATTCAAAAATCACCAAAATTTACTAGTCTAAACATTCTGAAATCTAAAATTTCAGATTAATAACTCATAACGGGCTAATTTCTAGAATTTTTACAAATCTCATATTAATTAGCAGAAATAGTTAAACATCTCTAAAAATTCCAAAATTCATACACACTGTTCTATTCTAAATATCATAATTTATGAAAATTTTTCATAATTTATCTCTCTGTTTTGCTATTTTGTTTAATTTTCTATTTTCAGAATGTTCTAAAATATAAAACTCAATCATACATACGAATTAAGTCACGAAATTTATTCAAGAATTCCTATTAAATATAAGGGTTATTATATAGTTTTTCTAGATTTTTACCAGGTTCGAAGCTTCTGTATAATAATTTCTTTTTATTTCCTTGAATTAATTATATAAATTAATCTACCCAATATTATTACATCAAAATTTATAGATTACTATTTCTAATATTTATCAACAAGTTTCTAATTTTATTCCCACAATCATAGTCATTTAGATATTTAATCTAATTCATCAAAAATATCTAGGTTTTAACCTTTTTATTTGTAACCTTTTTGTTTAAATCTTTGGTTATAAAGAACTTTCAAATTTTAAATTTGGAACCTCTATTTATTACTGATTTTTAAAGAAAATAAGATATTGTCTGAATTCTTATAAACATTCTTGATGATATTTCCAAGAGGTAGTTTGTATGTGTTTATATAAACACATAAGCATTCTTGAAACTTTGTTAGTTATACACTTTGGAAATCTAACCTTGTTTGTTTGAAGTAAACTAAGGGATTTGCTTCTTGATGATCCGGTTGAGGTGGTATCCTTAATGTTTGATCACAAGCTAGTTGAATTTAAGATGGTGATGATGATGATGATGGAAGCATGAAAGAGGTGGAGTTGGTGACTTGAAAACCGAGAGTTTGAGGGTGAAGGTGACTTGAGAACCGAGAGATGGTTGCGGGTGTGGTGATTCACGGTTGTGGTGGTGTGGTTGTGGTGAGTTGCGATTGTGGTGTTGTGGTGATCCATTGTGGCCGAGAGGTTGCAAAGAAGTGGAGGGTTTCATTATTAGGTCTAGGATATAGGGTGATGAGGTGGGGTTGTAGCTTGTATTAGTGAGTCATTAGTTGGGTGTGGTGGCAAGGTTTAAGGGTGTTTAGTGGCATACATGCTAGGTGGCGGGTTTAGGGAAGGGTTAGTGGCAAGAAGTGGCTAGGTGGCGGTTTGGTGCTATTGGTTCACTTAGTCATTAAGCTAGGATTAGTTAAAGGATTAGGTGATTAACTGGGTTGGTTAGTGTCCTTAAAGAACCGATACAAAAGTTATGGTTGTGTTTTAGTTAGTGTTTAAGTGCTTAAGGTTTGATTAGTTTTAGTTTTGATACAAAGTTTCTTGATGTTAACTTTGTTTGGTAATGTTTGACTAAGTTTTGATCTTAATTTATTTCATGTAAATATGAGATATTTATCTTTCAAGTAACTAATCAAATAATCTTGCAATTTGGTAATTAGACATAAAAATACAATAATCATAAAATTCACATATAAGAATTGCATGCACACGTAAATTTTCATGCATGCATGCAAGCATGTTCACGTATCATAAGTGCATGTTCAATTTATCATTCAAAAATTCATATAATCAAAGAAAATTACTTCAATTATTCCTAACATATACTGTTAATTTATGGAAAATATTAAATTACCTAACCTTAGTTTTAGGGTTGTCACAAATACTATACTAAAATTTAATAATAAATTAAACTTTCACACATGCTATTCTTCGTGTTTGGTGATAACAATTGAAAACATTGGAAATAAATTAGTGCTCCTAATAAACTTTCAAATATATTATCGTTGAGATAATGATCTGCAAAAAAAAAAAAAATTAACTTTTATTTTGGAGATAATTAAGGAATTCAACCTATTAGATAACTACCAAAATTAGAGAGGAATAAAATTACATAATTAACCTTCTAATTACAAAGTTAATATAAAAAAGAAAAAAAATTATGATTGGTTGGAATTAGCTTTTATGGTTTTCAATTATAAACATGGTTTTCATTTGATCTCTCCTCTATATATATATGTTAAAGTAAATTATACGGATAGGTTTTGGAGTTTTCACGTATTGCAAGAAATGTTTTTATTTTTTAAAAATTACGGATGCGGGCGTGAATTATGCATGAAATGCACACCGGCAGTCTCTTACGGCTGACGCTAACTGATGTTAAATTTATCTATTAAGTCAATATAAAATTACCAATATATTCTTAAATTTAAAAATTAATATTTTCTAAATTAAAGTACCCAAATCCTAGCCACCACGCCTCCCCTTCTCCCTTCATATTATTTTTCCATCTTCTTCTTCTTTAAGCATTTACACCCTATTTTTTAATATAATTACACTAAAAATCATTATCTGTACCTTTATCATTACCTTTTCACTTTCCTCTACTCACAACCACTTTCAAAAATATTAAAAAATTTATAAGGGTTGAAAAGTGAATCTTCAAATTTACAGATGAAGAGTAATATTTTATTTATTTTCCACTCACAACCACTCAAAAACATATCATATAATATAGCGATTACACTCAAAAACGTTTAAGGAACCGAATGTGAATGCTCTTCCATCTTCATCTTCATCTTCATCTTCATCTTCATCTTCATCTTCGTCACCATCACCACCACCTCTCCATCACCATGTGAGAAATCAAGCATCATCACTAGTGTAACTCTCTCTCTCTCTCTCTCTCTCTCTCTTTATCTCTTAAGACCACTGGTCAAACACCACCTCTTTCTCTTCAAATCCGATGAACCAGGTTGTCATCGTGTTTAATGGTAACCATGGGTGGTTGTCTGATTGGCGATGGTGAGTCGAGAGTGCACGCAGCAATAGTGGTAGTAGGTTGAGGGTGTTGTGGCGACAAAGGTGGTGGGTTAAGGGTGTAGGCAGCGATGGTAGTAGTGGGTTGAGGGTGCTGCTGGATGGTGGTATGAGTTGTGACGGTGGTGGTTGGTTGAGGGTATAGGTAGTGACAGTGGTAGTGGGTTAAGGGTAGAGGCAGTTGTTGTGGTGGGTTGAGGGTGTAGACGTCAACAATGTTGGTGGGCTGAGGGTAGAAGCGGTTGTGGTGGTGAGTTGAGGGTGCAAGCAGTGAAAGTGATGGTCTGCTTGAGGGTACAGGCGACGGTGGTGGGTATTGAATGTCGAGAACTACAATGTGGAAAAGAAGACTATAAAAGAAAGGGTATTTTGGTCTTTTTTAAAAAAATAAATAGAGAATCTTAACCTTTGTTAGCGTTAGGGACTGTTAGTGTACACTATTTGCATAGTTCAGGTACGCATCTTTAATTTTTGAAAAGTAGAGACTGAACTTACAATACATGCAAACCCCATGGACTATCCATGTAATTTACTCTATATGTTATAATAATTAGATTCGATAAAAAATAACCACTACAATAAATCTGGGGTGACACCTTTAACGGCGACAAGTCGCCGCTATTGAATAGTGATCTAAGTTCATAAACCCACGTGAAATTTTACTATTGATCAAAATAAAGCGAGTTTATTTCCATCGCCACACCATTTTTACCCTCACACATTGACCTAACTCGCGACCTTCGCTTTGCCGCTTCAGACAAGTCGCAACCACCATCCCCACCATCATCAACCACCTGATTGACCGCTATCAACTACCATCACCTATCACCAACCACCACTCTTGTTGCGAAATCCTCACCATCAACCAACCACCACTATTGTCGCGTGCCACCCACTGCTACCACTGTCGCTAAAATGTATTTTTTTTGTTGGTTTTTAGTTTTGATTTCCATTTTGATTTGGTTCTTAGTTTTTGTGACATCTTGTATTTTCAGGTTAGCACGGTAACCTGACTTTTGTTACCTTAACGTTCTTGTGTAATTTCTTTATTTAACTTTGGGATATAATCAAAGTTAACTAAGTCAACTCATTTTAACTTTGTGCATTAAAATTAATTAATAGAACTTGAGGGGGCTTAGGTGTAATTTTCAAAACTAATTCCCATTATATCTACCTAGCGTTCCATCCCGTCCTCATCTCCGCAAACCCTAGCGACATCTCCACCCGATCGACGACAACCTTTCCCCTCTGACAAGTATCTCCGGCGACCTTTCCCCCACCCTCTCGGTTCTCAAACAGCGACTCTTCTTCAAATCCTTTGAAGACAACGGTCACCGATCGACAACAACCACGAGTCCCGTAGACTTTCGGTACTTCAAAATCAGAGGACTCTCGCGCACGGTGCTCCGGAAACTTAATTACCTATTCCCTTGCAATATCATACCTTTGGTGCATCAGGTGAGTTTGCAGCCTTACTTTACTTGTACTTTCTTTGGGGGAGAGAAACATGTTCATTAAACGTTTGCTCATTAGATCAGTATTATTGTAATTATCACATGTTTACTAGTGTTGTACCAATTTAAGTCCTCACTTTCGAACCGTTAATGTATGTTATTTAGAGAGGTAATTTTGTAATTAATGTGTCGTTTGGTTTTGACTTATTGTTACTTCTATTGTTTTTGTAGCCACTATATCAATGAAATTTAGAAGTTTCTTTGACATATGAGTTGATTAAACATGAACCTATCCAATTTATGCTTGGAATTGGTTCTAATTTTAACATCTAGTTTATGGTTTAGAAGTTATATCGTAAAATGGTCTACTTTAATTTTTTTTAGCGGCTACTATTGGCGGCGATAAACTGCATTATTTGCGGCAACAAATGACGCAACCAAAATACGAATTCTTTGTAGCGAACGTAGATATTTAATTGAGTAAATTAACTATTTAATCGTTGTTATATAAAAAGTGATTCAAATACGGTAATAATAATTTTGGTCCTTTAAAGCGATGCTATGTTTGTTATAATTTGGGCAAAAGTTTAATGGGTTTAGTTTTCTTTTTTAATTTTAATTTTCACCACTTAAGATTATTAATTACATACTTCTCAAAGCTAAAAGATGAATTACCTATTACTTCTTTTAAAAGGTATATACTATATATTTATCTATTTCATTAAAATTAACTTATTGGGTCGGTGTTTATCTTTATTTTTATTAAGATAGGTTTATGTATTTTCCTTCCTAAAACAACAAAATTACATCTTCATTTCAAAATATCAATCATCGATAATCAAAGTTTAATCTCCAAATACAAAAAACTATTGTTAAAATTTAAACAATTACAATTCTAAAAAATCAATAGGTGAAAATTCTATTGTATAAATAAGGGTAAAATATTTACTTTATAAGTTAATTTTCATAAAATAGATATATATGTAATATATATATATTTAGAAAGATGAAATATGTAATTTATCTTGTAACTTCAGTATATATATAACTAGGTTAGCGCCCGTGTATTATACACGGGTTGAATAAATAAAATACTAAATAATTAGTAATAAAATTTATGAATTATAAAATTATGTTTGAAGATAAAATATGATTATATGAATACCTACTTTAAGTAAATAAACAATAATATACTTTTCTTAAACTTTTATTTTATAAAAAAATATAGGTTTTAAATATTTTATCTTAAGAAAATGAATTTATTTTAAAAAGAGTTGTTGTATTCAGTATTTTATAAAACTTTTATTTTTAAAAGGTGTGTTTTTAATAAAAAATAGGTTTTAATTTATTAAATTATATAATTTTTAATATGAAAATAGCATGATTAATATTATCAGTAGTCAATATTAATAATAATAATAATAATAATAATAATAATAATAATAATAATAAAAAAATAATAATAAATGAGAAAATTAGTATGATAAAACTTACAATTGTGTCAAGTCTTATTTTAATTTTTATTTGTTATAGATAGATAGATATATAGATAAATAGATATGCTAGAAACCCATATATTAAAAGGATTATAAGTTAGTAATAAACACGAACAACTATAGTATGATAATTTAATATAAGATATGATTAAAATTATATATATATAATAGTTCAAGAAATAAAACAATTATACTATATTTTTAAAACTCTATTATCTAAATAATTTTATTTTTAAACATAGTTTTAAGATTTTTTTATAAAAAAATTATTGTTTATAAAAATCTTGTTTATTAAAGACTCAGGTTTCTTATTATTCTGGTTGTTTTAATAAAACTGCTTTTAAAAAATTTCATATTTTTTATAAATTTTTTTAAAAAAAGATCGATTTAAAATATTTTGTTTCAAAAAGATTTAGTTTTTTAGAAACTTTTATATTATATATAAATTTTATTTTTTATTATTTCTATTTTAATAAAAATATGTGAATTTTTAATTTCCTTAATGAAATTTATTTTTTAAAAACATAGCTTGATTTAAAAAAAATATAGATGAAAGAGAAATATTATAATTAATAAAATTAATTTTTATTAAAAGAGAGAAATTAGTGTGAGTGTTTAATTATCATAATATATTTTTAGAGGGAAAATGAAATGAGAATGTTTAGAATAATGACAAGTTTCAAATAGATGTTTTAAAATAATAACATGTGGCAAAAAAAACCTTCTTTTATTAGAGTTTATAGATTAGTGGTCTTAAGAAAAGGGAATATTTAAAAATTCTTATAATTTATGCTTTAAACTAGTTTTATTTTCTAAGAAGTATATTTTCTTGTAATAACCTTTATTCATTAACTTTCAAGATACGAAAAATGTCATTGTCTTCAATTTTTTTTATCGAAGTTATAATATATGTTTTTTTTATTCAAATCGAGTATTTTCTTGACATGCACAACCGACTATGATAAAAAGAATTTGTTGGAAATATTGCTTTTATCGAAACCAATTTCTTTATTTACTTTATGGTTTTCGATGAGTGGCATAGTGTGAAGAAAAAACGACAACACTTCTACCGCGTAGTATTAGAGAAGAGACTAGTATAATTTAATAGTCAAATGGGGGAATTGGGCCGACTAGCTGCGCAACAGCTAGCAATTGGTTTTTATGAAATATCACTGCCAACAAGTGCATTAAACATTATTGTTTGTGTTCGACAAGGAGCATGGGTTGCACCAAGTGGCTGGCGTTTGAATCCGGTAAGAACCATAATTGGTTCCCTTATTTTCTTTTTTTCTCACTCCATTTTACTTATTATTATTATTTTTTTTTAGTTTTGTCTAAAACTTGATTTTATAAACATAGCCACGTAACTTTTGTTATATTGCATTATGTGGTTTCTTTCCTTTTTGTTATTTTTTTTTTTTTTTTGTTTTTAACTCAAACACATGAGTTTGTAAAGAAGGCCATATTACTTTGTTATTTCTTGTATTTTTTGGTTAGTTTTTTCCACAACAAAATTATTATGTCACTTGTACTACAATGTACGCATTAGGGTTTTACAACAAGGTGGACGGTTTTTCGGCGTATTTTTTGTACACTTCTTGATGCTTTAGAGCCTTACATTGAGTGATAGACGTTGCGACATGTTTGGTATCTGCGTTGTGATGTTTGAGATTGTAGAAGAATTTGATCGCCATCCAACACACGTGAGAAAACCTAGTTACATGTAGAAACCAACCTAATGAATAGTGCTTACAAAGTTTACCATATTTTGTTAAATGTCTTGATACTTTCGGCGACCCTAATTAGTTAGTTTACGTGTTTGACCCATAACTCAGCTCCTACACTTTCATAGTGACCTTGGTTCAAGTCTCTCCCCATGCAAGTGTTTGACAATTCTTTTAATTACACAATTAGACAAAATATAAATTAATCTTTCAACTATTGATTTTTACAAACTAGCCCACAACAATATCAAAAATTTTTAAAGAAGTGTGTAGTTACTTTACCTTTATTATTACTACTGCTCTTAGTGTTTAGTTGGTTTGTTATGTTTGCTTTATTTTTTGTAGTTGTTAATAATAACATTACTATCATTATTAATGTTATTTTAATGAATATTTCTATTATTTTTTATCATCTTCACCATCATCATTACTAATACTAGTACTTCTATATATTATTAGTATTGTAGTTATTTATTTTAGATTTGTATAATAATAGCAAAAATTAAAAGTGCCTAATACTTTTCTCACGTCAATAAAATGATGGATTCTATAGCCATTTTCATAATAGTGAACTTAACTACCATCGAAGTAGACACATATGCTCATATTTTGTTGGTATCCCACGATATGTTTTTTTGGTTATACAAGAGCGAATTTTGTGTATATAAACTAATACTACAGTATATTAAATTATTTATTTTTATAACATGCATGCCTCTCTTTGCTTTGCGAGGGCGAAAGATTCCTAGTTTTTAAAATTTATATAGGCATCTAAATGATTTTTACCAAGTCTTTGCATAGTCATTAATATTTTGAAAAATTTGTATAGAGTTAGAATTTTAAAAGTTGGACCATTTAACAATATTTATGAATCTTTGACAACTTTTACTAGCGTTTTGACTATTTTAATCTTACAAATTTTTTTTTTTTTTTTAATATATATAACAGGTTTGGAAGTTGAATTGTCCGTTGCAACAACTAATGAATCTAAGGGGGCGTTTGGTTGGAAGGAATGAAATGGAATTGAGAAACTAGTATAATTTTCAAGTAAAATTGTGTTTGAGTGGGTAATGAAATGTAAAATCCAAGGGAATGTTTCACCTCAAATTCCATTGGTTGTGGAATTTTAAAATCCTTCCACCTAGAGAGGGAATTTGAAATCCCACAACCAAGGGAATTTGAGGTGAAACATTCCCTTGGGTTTTACATTTCATTACCCACTTAAACATAATTTTGCTTGAAAATTATACTAGTTTCTCAATTCCATTCCATTTCATTCCATTCCATTTCTTCCAACCAAACGCCCCCTAAGCGATATTCAACATATTCAACAAAATTTGGTTTTGTGACTTGGGAAGCTCTAACAATATGAATTGGAATAAAAGCCTTCTCAATAACTACATTAAGAAGATTGGAAGAAAAGTAAAGTTCGGAAATGGTTAAGAAGGAATAAGAATGGGGTATGGTTCAATAATTATATTTGAAACAATTTCTCATGTGGAAAGTATGAAATATAATCCTCTCAGTGTAGCAAATTTTTGTAACAGGATTCAATTTTGTCTTACAACCATATGGATGTGAACTCCAAGGTTCATGTATTGTTAAAGTGTACCTAACTGGTAAGAAGTTGAAGAAATCTCTATATTACTTAAACTCTAATGTTACAATTTCACCCAAACCATTTGCCTAATTTCCACGTACAACTCTAAGCAATGAAAATTGGATCTTCAATAAAAGTTATCTAACTTCATTTCAAAACCTTTCTAATTTTACCTGCCATTTATATAAATTCAATTTACATAAACAATACTTGGATAATTAAGAAGTGTTTATTCCAATTACAAACTTTTACTTAATTAACAATTATTATTCTAAATAATCAGTTGTCAATTTCAACTATAATCCTAGCATCTTATTCATTCCTTTGATAGGATGGTCGATGTGCAACCCTAAAGGTTCAATTCCGTTAGTAATATTGATGAGTGTTGATGCTCGGGCACACTATATCCAACAATTTCCCATTTGTACAAGCTTCGATAACTCACTTAAATGAAGATGGCGTTAGACGTCTAGTAACACCTCACTACCCCAGCGAAGCAAAATACTTTTAGACAATCTTGACATCACCAATAAGCCAAAGCATTCATGCGGCCTATTGCATGATAATCATGGTTGATCATTTTAATTATCGTTCTGGTTGAGGCGACATTATATCAGCATGAGATATGGATCTTTAAATTCATTTTGATATTACTTCCACTATTTTTTTTTCTAATTTCGAGTTAATGTATCCAGGGGCATAAGTAATGTCTATTGCTTGTGTAGTAATAGATTTCATCTTCGTTACATATCACTCTCATTATACTTAATGCTATTTCTAACTAAGGTCCATATGTTTACTAGTTAATTAACTGCGACGTTAGACAATATCAACGAATAACCTTCCATATAATCACGTAGATATGTATCTTAGATCGGAGGATACTTATTGATTTAACCATCCTCACAAGCTACTTATGATAAACGTTCTATGTGGTAGTTTTGAAGCGGGTCAGTCCAATATTTATTAGTCTATAAATATCTATGAATTTGGATATATCTCTTTATCTTTTTCAACTCATGAAAACAATCTAGCTAATTCATAATAGTCTTACATTCAAAATAGCTCCCACTGAATTAATTGACAGATCTTACTCGCAATCTAACAAGTTTACATTTTCTAATATGAGCATCCTACAGATTTAGGATTCTTACATTAGTTTGATATGGATCTACTAATAAGATCTTATATTCATCAATGTCTTATTATTCCATACATATTCCTATGTCACAGAAAGTTTTGAGAATACTCATTCGAACTCCTTCGAAAAACTCGTCCACAATGCATCTCATGTTTATTGTTTATATAATTTTTGCAATGAATTATCTTTAATCCATCCATTTTACTTGACATTATATCCCAATTATGACTCAACATACTTTTTACATAAGGTACACTAGACATTATATTAGTTTCGGAACTCCATTAAAAAATAGTAACTCTAATGGTACATTTTATTTTTATATGCCAATCCTCTTAATGATTCCATTAATCATTCAAGATCGCATATTTTATTTAAGTGATTTCAATCAATCTTAATAGATTTCTCTTAATAATGTTTGCGTTATATTTACAAACTAAGTCTTAATATCTTTATGTTGCATCGTAATAAAAAACTCATTTTAGATCAAAATTATTCTGCTGACCTACAATCCTTTTAATGATTAAATATCTTTAAGTTTATTAAATTAACTCTGATCTATCTCTTTAAATCTCACTTATTAAGCTCATGTAGATTTCACAAACTAAATATTTATCTCTTTCTATATAATTTCTTTCTTGGTACTTTGAATGAATCCGATTCATCTTCATAGATCTCACTTAATAATGCTAAAGTCGATATCTACTTGTATAGATTTCTTTTCTAATCTATCTCCATAGATCTTCACTTCCTTTTGTTAAAGATCCATGTATCTCTATAGATTACTTTTTACTGGTATGTATGTCCTTTGGTTCACATGTCACACATAAATACTTACACTAGTTATTTTTTATTTTATTATTATTATTTTTTTTTTTGTATTTTTTCATCCTTTTTAACCCAACCCACACTTCTCGGATTAGTTATGTTATGAAGCATTCCTTTTGAGATATTATAAGTTCATAAGTTATGTTTTTAGGATTTCTTATGATAAGTATCAAACTTAATAATCTAGAATAGCACATCTGAAGCATATGTCCTGATTTATTTTGTACATCTCTTATCTAAGTGTTGTTAGGTTTTATAAAGACGTCGCTCCTAACAATGTTTGGTTTTGCCCAGATGACATCCGAATGTTAATCATAAAACAACATTCCAACATCAGTAATCATGTATCAATTATATGTAATTGTGATGATCTTTTACATGTTTGGATAAGTTCTATTAATATCATCACTTGATATTTAGAAAATTCTCTTTTATGTTTAGTGGTATAATATCACAATGTGGGCATTTTCCCTTATTCTTAAAGATAATCCCTAGTAAATCAGTTAAGTTTCTTTATGATTGTTTCTAAGCCCATTTCATAATCGACTTTTACAATACCATCGTTAACAAATCCATAATTGCTATTATGAGCTTTGTCATTTAGATATGATCCTTATGTTAAGTGATGAATCTCTCATATTCTTAACAACTCATCTATATGTGTCCGGATGTTACATTTTGAAAAACTTAGTTTCTTATTTCATCACTTGATATGTAACCAGCTGATTCACAATCATATCAGTCTGGTTTAAGATAAAAAAAGTTCCTAATTCGTCATTTTCGATGATTGCGTGTGATGGAAAATAGAACATTACTATACTTTCTTGAGGTTACTTTGTGGTTGGTTTCTACTCTAAGAAGAAAATAAGACGACTTTAGATGTTTCCACTTTATTCATTCACATTTTATATTTTAACTTGTATCCATCCAAGTTCAATATTATTGAATAAGTTTATGTTATTCGTTTAGTCAAACTAAATTATACGGTTTAACCCTTGATTACTACGTCACACTAGAAACGTAAAATGACAATATGAGTAGAGTTGTTGACAGCATCTTATGTATTTTATTAACCTCTTTAATAATTTCATTTATTAATGGCTCATATTCTATAATTATTAGTGTCATAAAAAAATATTTTAGTAAAAGCCCCAATTCTAAAATTCGCTTCATACCGTGTAAAGGTTGAGATACCCCTGATGACGAAGTATAACGTCTTCGACTCCATTATCGGTTCTAGCTTATTGCGGATCGGCTTTAAATGACATATGTCCCACAAGATTCCATGTCATTTCATGGTCCCAAGTGTTATCTTAAATATTGGTGGTTGTCAAATTTAAAGGCACTTTCGATGGTATGGCATGAATGTCCTAGTTACAACCAAACAATGGAATCTTAATAATGAAGATGGAGCACAAAAGTTCGAATAGGCTTCTTTATAAGATCTGAAAACCTAATATAAATCAAATCTTGTGAATACTGGTTGACTTTTTCCTCTCTCTATATCACGATCTTGAAAGTCTATTGCACATGTATATTGTCAAAGATGATCTAGTGATGGTCATAACAATGACTTATACGACTATATCCTTATGTTAAGTATCATCATCACATCTGATTTTTTAAATGATGAATCACTCAACAAAAAAAAAAAAATAAATTGTTCTTACAAATAAATGAAATATCTTGTCGGCGTCCATAGACTCATCTAAAGGTTATACAATACATCACTTTCTCTACTTGTACGCAACTCTTTAATTATTAGTTTTAACTGTTGTCATATTTTACCCTTATAAAATATTTACCAGTTTTTTAAATAGTTTTTTTAAGGTTATAAAATAATACCATACATAATTAATAAATATGTAATAATTATATATTTGATAAAAACAAATTTTCCATTCTTGTTATTTAATCATGTTTGGTATTTGACTTTAAATAGAAGTTTGCTTACAAAATTAAAAAAAAAACAAAAAAAAAAAAAACATTACTAATCTGAATTAGTATACGACTCGACAAACAGATATAAATATTGAATTCAACTAGCATCAAGCCATTGTGCGTTGCGGCACACAACTAAAACCTTTACGTAAAGCAACGTTTGTTCAAGTGCATTGACAATGCTCGAAAGTCGATATAAAAAACCTGCATGTTAAAAATTTCACAATGAGACATTGAGAAAAGTAAGAATGCAAAAACCTTTATGTAAGTTTAAGTATCACAACAAATGCATCCACAATGGTTTAAAGCTTATATAAAAATGAACTGGTTAAAAAAGTTTACATTCGAAACTTCCAGAAAAATAAGCCTATTGTCATGGCAGTGGCGTGATAACAATTTATGTTTATATAAGAAAATGAAACAATAAATAAATAAATATGAAATAACAACCGAACCTTTTAAAAAAACCGTTAAAAAATCATATATATTATGTAAATATTAATTAAAAATGAGTTTTGTTTTATAAAAATCCAAACAAAAAATGAAAATAAAAAAACACAAACATTGAATAAAGCAAGCTTATTATATGCCATTAACTTGAAACAAATTACAATCACGATAAATAATTATACTTATGGTATTCAATTTATATTAAACTATTATATTGGAACGTAATTTCTTTTTCTTATGATAATTTGGGTTTAAATAAATATAAAGTATTATGACGGAGCTTAATTATTTTATTAAAAGATATTTTCTTAAAACATGTATTAATGAGGTTGTAATTCCTGTAAAAAAATATTATAAGTTATCTCAAAAGTTTAAATAAATTTGAAATTTTGAATTTTGAATAGTACAAAGAACAAATTAAAATAAAAAGACAAAAAGAAATAAAAATGTTAAATTGTATTTATCTCAAAATTTAAAAGGAGAGATATAACAAGTAAAAACATATCAAAGAGGGGTATGTACAACATCCTAAGTATATTCACATTGGTTTGTAGCATACGCCAATGTATCCTTAATATAAAAATGGTTAGGTTATACACACCCATTTCTATTACTTGTTATACTCTTTCCTTCAAAATATAGTTTTAAAATTTGTCGTATTTTACTCCGAAAGAAATTTTAGTTTTAGAAAACAAGTTTTTTGTTTTCTTAAATAAGTTTAAAAAACACTTTTTATATAATGATATAAAAGCATATAAAAAAATAATTTTCTTATAAAAATTTATTAAAACAATTTTTGAAGTAAAATAAAACTTTTACTATATCTTTTAGAATTGAAAATAGATTTAAACTAACCTAATTCAACCGATTAAACTGTTTGAACCAATTTATTCGGTTTGGTTATCTAATTAAACCTGTTAAATCATTTATTATTCGGTTTACATGATTAACCAAAACGAATAAACAAGATTTTATGTAACAATTAACCAAAGTGAAAACTGAATTTACAATTTGATTCGACTTTTACAGTTACACTGCGATTTGGTTTTTGGTTATTTTATGTTTTTAGCTTTATTTGAATACTTGTAAACCACTACAAATAAAAGTAATAAAAGATAAAAATGTAAAGACCAAATGTAATAATAAATAGATAAAAATTTAAACAATTTAGTTTAACATATTAGGAGGTGATATGGTAAAGAAAAAAATAAAGCCTAAATAACAAGTAAAAATATATTAAAAAGGATATATATAGCATTTCCCCTCATCTAAATGTCATATTATGTGTAAGTAACTTATACTAGTCATAACGTTTTTACGCTTATGAATTTACATATATATATATATATATATATAAATATAAGAACATATATTTGTATATGTGTAATAATAATATTATATCAAAAAATTTTTTGATTGATATACAAAAGTTAACATGGTTATCGCATAACAGAGAGTTAACATTTGATCCTTGCTCTATATATATAATGTTTAGAATATTTATATATATGTGTGTGACGTGATTCATTATAGATAGAAAGAATGTGTGCAAATAAGAATAATTTAGTTCTATAGAATAATTTAGCGACAGAAAACAAGTTGAAATACAAGCCAATGTACTTGTGTAACCAACGAAATTCATCATATAAAGATGGATTTATAGTTAATCGATCAACCATAATAACACTGTTGCAATCAAAGAATTCTACCAAATTGAATTAGAAGTCGATGTCAAAATATGGCTGTGGATTCTTCATCTGGATACAACAACAAACAATAGTTTCATGATGTCACAAAATGATTGTGAAGCCAAAGTTTAGTTTTCCAACATATTTTTAAAGCATGTGAAACTCCCCCCCCCCCCCCCCCCCCCCCCCCCCCCCCCCCCTACCCCCGCGCTCTCTCTCTCCCTCCATAAAAGAGTTTTTGCATAAAATTTTATTGATCTCATTTACTTGCAACTTAAAAAATAGAAAGAAAACCTACAACTAGTTCTTACTCCCTCAATCTTACATGTTGGAGAAGAGTGCTACTTGAAAGAACTCATAATTGGTGAGGATATGTTGACGTGGAAGCAATCAATCTAGAGTTTTGTGATTGTAATTATATTACCAAATCGGCGTTGATCCATTTACTTGCTATTTGAAAAATAGAAAAAAAATAAGCTTGCAACCAGTTCTTACTTCCTCAATCTTACATGTTAGAAGCTAGTGCTACTTGATAGAACTCATAATTGGTGAGGATATGTACATGGGGAAGCAATCAATCTAGAGTTTATGATTGTAGTTAAATTACATGAGTTTCTATACATTTGTATGTTTACATAAACTATTCATAACTGTTGTCTAATTACAATATGATCTACTAATTACTCTTCAAGCCATAGGCGGGAAGTGACTAGTAGCATGGAGCATAAAAACGTGAATATTTCTGTTGACAACAACTTTGTGAAGATGTTAATATCTGCTCATCTTTAGAACAAAGTATACATGATGTTTCCGATGTGCTACTTATTCATGAAAAAGTGAAAATTAGTTGTAACTTGCTTTGTTTAAGCATGAAAGATCGAATTAGCCATAGTAGGTTGCACCAAATTGTTAGTTTGTCACAGTAGGGCGGGTGAGTAGATTTTGTGTCCATCCTAAGTTTTTGAAGAAAAGCTTCTAAAACGATCAATTTAGCTACAGATCATCTAGGGCTTTGTATTCAGATTTAATAGATTATCGATAAATAGAATTTTATTTTCATGCGATTAAGGATATTAGATTGGATCTTGATAGATAGAAAATCCTCTATGGACTAATGGTCACCTCGTCATCAAGGCCAATCAACATCAAAGGAGGCATGAATGGATGATGGATTTCTTGTAAACATGAGTGAAAACTTGAAGTTTGGCCCAAAGTCATGTCTGATAAGTAAACCAAGACTGAGGGGCCCTTTCAAGTACCTAAGAATTTGCTTCATTGTAGACTAGTTATTGTCATATGAGATATGCATGTATTGACATATTTTGTTGATAACATATGTGATATCTAGTCCGGACAGGGAAACATATTAAAGGGCACTAACGAGTTGTAAATATTTGATAGGCTTTGAAAATAAAGGATTGTCCCTCATAGATAAGACTTGTGAGGTGCTCATTAAAAAGGCTACATGTTTGCAATCTAAAATTACAATCTTTTTTTGAAGAGTTTCAAATATATTTCCTCTTATATATAAGGATATTGCATCATTCTGAGAAAAATTCATAGCCTAGAAAATAGTCAAAGTTGCCTAGTTCCTTAAAGGAAATTTTTTTTGTAAGTACTTACGTAAACTGTTGCGTACCACCAGATTGTTTCAAGTGACAATAATGTCATCAAAGTAAACTAGAATATATATTAGTGTGTTCTCATACTTGTAAGTAAATAGGCAAGGTTCAAAATTTGAACCAATGAAGCCTAATGTTTGAAAGCCCTATGACAAATGGTGAAACCATATGCACATGGAGCCTATCTGTGGCCTTTTAAAGGTTCTTGTAGTTAACAAACATGATTCGGAAAATTGGAATTAACAAAATCTTATGGGTGCTTAGGGTAAATTGTATTTATAAGATTAAAATGTAAGAGGGCATTTTGAATGCCTAAATGACAATGTGGTCATTGCTTTGAAATTATAAGAGAAAGAACCACTCTTATTCTAGCAGACTTGCCAAGAGGATAAAATTTTTTGTTAAAATCGAGTCCTGGTTGTTTTCAGAAACCCTTTGCCACAAGATGAGTTATGCAATGTGTAAATAAACTATTCAGGTCTTTTTCACATGTAAACCCACTTGAAATTAATAAGTATTTAGAACATATTGAACTAGTATCTAAGTATAGAAAATTCATCGGACATGCTTGACACAACTCCATGTGCTATGGAAAAAATAGTAGGTTCAACAAGAGAGTTGGAGGCTACAATAGTTTGATTAGTGAAAGGACTTTAGGAGTACACATTTTAGATTGTGATGTAAATTGGAATGACAAGGATGAGATAGAGGAAAACCTAAAGGAAGATTTTATGATAATTTGGAAGTAGAGGAGGATGATGAGTATATTAGCATAGTTGGTTATGAAGTACGAGGTTATGGTTGGGAGGATGTAGGAGATGATAAAACAAGATTTTCAACCGATAACTTTGTGAAATCAAAAAAGAAAGTGTATACGTTAGATGTTTGAGTAGGAATAGATGGTGGGATAATTGTTGCACAAGGAAAATGGGCCTCATTGAAACGAACATTACGGTCAATATAGATGCGATTTGTAGATGCATCAAGACAACTATTTCCATGATAATGAGGAGTGTTTTGTAGAAAAAAATGCATTGTGTGGAACGAAAATCCATCTTGTGATGATTTTATGGTCGAAAATGAGGAAAGATTTGGCAGCTAATTACTTGAAGATATAAGTAGTTAAGAGAACATTTGAACAAGTATGCAATTTATGAGATAGACTATGCGTCAAAAGCAAAGTGCCAAAATCACTGAGATATAGAAGACTGAGCCATAACAAGACCATAGAGCTTATTGAATGTCAACAGAGATGTGCATGTAAGGATGGTGGGTTTCTAAGCCTTTGTATTCTTCAGGCAACCTTGAAATAACAAAAGAATAAGATCTTTAACCGGATCCCAATATTGGCAAGTGTGAAAACGGATGCCTATGCATGACTTAGATAGGTAGGGTGTTTCATCCCTTTTTATTTTGAAGCTTAAAAAGTTGTGTCTTAAATGTTATTTTCATGAAGTAGTTTGTGGAGCATAAGCATGTGCAAGAAAATCTGATAACTTACAAGCTGTGGTAACTTGATCAATATGAGAGAATGAGGCCTTAGAAACTATTAAGAGTAATAATCATGTGACCATGTGCATCATTATAGATCCATGCTGAATAACTTGGAAGTGTTACATCTTCATCAAATCTAGAAGGTAACAATCGGTATGGGCAAGGTATGGTCTATCAACATACCTACAGTGAAAGTGTTGTCACGATCATAATGAAGACTGTAAAAGGGCGAATGTGATGAAGATCATAATCAAACTAGATTGTTAATTCCTATTGTATTGAAGTTGTTATGGTAGAATGGTGAGAAGAAAATGAAAGTAGTAACTTTCATGTGATTAATAGTAGTGACAAACAGAACAGGTTCCAGGCGGCAGCAAGGGTGATGAGCTTCAATTGTTTGTTGTGATGATAAACAATGACAACAATACTTTGTGTGCTTTGATTGTTAGTAGTGGTGGTGGAGAGGGAAGTGGTGAAAACTTGTATGCATATCGATGAGAAAATTGATGTTGTGGTTGTGGTGATGACGCTCTTATACCTAATCTGTCCAGAGAATTTTTATGATTGTGATTGTATTAACAAATAATGACATTACATGCATTTTTATACCGTTGTAGATTTACATAAACTATTCTTTGCTATTGTCTAATTTTTCTTTTAAATGGCAAGTACGACCCCACTTCGGTGGATATGTGTTACTTTAATCGGTCCCATCTATTTATTTCCCAGTCAGAACTGCACCCTCAACTTTTTCATAAAAAGACCAATAACTAAAAAATCCTCTGCCTCATTTCTGAGCTATTTTCTAATTACAATATAATCTGATAAGGATTACTGGTATTTTGTCATCCATTTTATCAACCATCGAGAGCACACGTTTGATATTTCTTGACAACAATCATATGGTTTATTAATGTTGTCTAGTATCTATTTAGTTTTATTTTAATGGATCATTGATTGAGGCTTTTAATATAGTTTAAACAAATGTATTAATTTACCTTTTTTGTTGTAAAAACATTTAGATTATAAATACCCCCAACTAATATACGGTTGTCTGCCAATGAACCCTAGATCAATTGGTTTGGAACGAGTCACCTCATAACTTCCAAAGTGAAGGTCATGGGTTCGAGTCTCACTTGGTGCAATATGCTTCAAGTGGGCTAGAGGTTTTACCACAATGGACCTTTGGGTGGTGGTTTTCCTTGGATTGATGGGCGGGCCGGGTCACCAGTGCTGTCTGTGTTCGCGGGCGTGGGTGGTCTTTCGCTATTGTGTTTACCTGGGTGACCGGGCTTATAAAATATTCTTTGGCCATTCAAAAAAAAATACGGTTGTCTGTCATTAAAATGAATCTATCAACAGCCCTCATGCATGTTTCCAAATGTGAATTTCTGATTCGTTTATTCTGATTCTTTGGTTATGTAATCAACTCCAAGGGATAAAAATGTGATCCTTCAGAAGTATTGTTATTTTTTCGAAAAATATTCCCAAGTCAAATTAGTAGTTTGGACCAAAAGTTGTAATCGTTGTGATTAACTTGATTCCAATACATAATAAAATACATACATACAAACAAAAAACAACAGAAATACAAAGGTAGAATGGCAATCCATCTCTTTAGGATTGTTTTATCTTGATAATCAACATCTGTTGAAAATTCTTGAGGCTCCTAAAAATCATTTCTTTCCAATAACAGTTTTTAATCCACATTCAACTCATTGTCTTGAAGGGTTTGTAGACCTTTAGATCAAGAACAACCCCGGCAAACGACCCCGCGGCAGCACAAATCGAGATAACTAGACAAGCCAAACTCAATATTTGTAACGAGACCCATCGCGTGCTCCACTTGGGTATTTTCTTCTGAACAATGTACATTTCGACGGGGAAATAAACCGTCAAGGGCCAGAACCCGAACGCCCCGAGGATCCCAACAACATCATTGAAAAACGGCATCAACATCGCGACAATTGTGGTCATGCACACGAACAAAGTTCTCCAAACCAATCTAAACAAGTTGAGCTTGTAGGGTTTGTATCCACCAAATGGGATCGGGATCTCGATGTTGTTGTTGATGAACGTGCTTTCGGGGAAGTATTTAGCGGCCGTGTTTTCCACGAAGGCGAATAAGGGTTGGCAGTATACTTGGTAGGCCCCGACGAGGTGGATTACTATGGCTGCATTCGCGATATCCAGAAGCCAAAAAGGGTTGTAGAAGCCGAAGCCAGTTAGGAGGTTTCCGGGCGCCATATCCCCAAAGGCGGCATACCCGAAGCATCCACAAAACATGTAGAAGATGGTTGTTGTCACCACACTTATGAAAGTTGCTTTCTTCATGGTTTTGTGCTCTGCTGGTGGTGATTTGATTGTATCCTGAAGATTATTTTTGTAACTTAAAGTTGTTAATGATATAACTATAGCTTACATCATATAATAATCTTTATTATTATTATTAATTTATTACCTGAATTTCAATGAGGATGAGGGAATAAGAATAAGCAAAAGCAATGGCTCCAAGAGCTTGAAAGCTCCTCCATATCTTCTGAGTTTGAGTCACCTTCCCAATGCTAATACCAGTGAGACTTCCCTTAATCTTTCCATTTTCTGTTAATCAAAAAAGAAAATTATGAATTAATGTCCCTTAGCTTTTGACTTTTCAAAGTCAACCCAAACTCTACTGAAATTGAGATACAACATGAATATACTCATAAAGTTCACACACAATCATTCATTTCTTTTAAATTTCAACTTTTTATATAAAATAATCTCCAACAACCAACAATCCACCATGCTTTTTGTACAAATTTGAAACTAAACAACTACTAGTTTGACCTCAAAACTCAGCAGTTTTGACTTACCAGCAACTTTAAAAATCCCAAGGGCTAGACCGATTGAAGAATATGTGAACGACATGACAGCAGCCACCATCGACAGCCATGAAATCTGATCAAAATCTGGAATCTGAGAGAAGATGATCTCAAGAACACCGAACAACACCATGTACGGTGTGCCCGATACTGCACATGGGTTATGATGGCCTTTCTCATGGAAACAATCTGCTCTCTTTATTGCTCTGTTTTTCATCATTCACCAAACAATCAGCTCCAATTTCACAAAATTCATAAAAGTTGTTAACTTTACAGAACTGATAACTCACATCATGCTGATAGATGCTGCAATGGTGTATCCGATTGCTACTCCGATAAGATTGAAGTACTGAATGAGCCCACAAATCTTTACTTGAAACCCACCTGATAAAACTCAAGATTGTTACAAATTAACCTTTATTAAAAAACCAAATTTGATAATTACACTTGAAATTCAACAAAAAAGTACCAAGATTGTTCTGTACGGCTTCCATATAAGTATAATTCCGTTTTCCGGTAACAGGGTCGCCGGAGCGGTAGCAAGCGGCGAGAAGACACGAAGTATAATAAGTCACAAACGAGAAAAGAAACAGGACGGTGGGTCCGGCGATCCAGCCGAGCTGAGCCGTGGCCCAAGCCAGCGACAACACGCCGGACCCGATGACTGCAGTTATGATATGTGCACTTGCAGTCCACACGGTACCTAATTCATCCCAAAGTAGAAAAAACAGCAAAGGGTCAAACAAGATTCACGTAATTTTGACTTCCGAAGTCAAAATAGTTCAACAGAAGATAACTATTACCAGTTCTTTTCAGACGACCGTCGTCGTCAAAGCACTTCGACGGCGCCTGAGGAGCAAATCCTCCGGCGAGCTCGAACCCTTGTTGGTGCTTTCCGGCAGCATCTTCACCCATCTTCTTATCAAACAAATTTCAGAAATCAAGAACCTTATAAGCTCAAAGAATTCAAGTTTTGTATGAAATTCAGTCAGAATTGAAGTGGGTGATCTTCAAAACTGATGATGCTGATGATATACAACTCCCAAGGGAGATGATATTAATATCAGACGAATGTAAAGGGTCAAAAGTTGAATACGAACTCTGCTTAGAGGTTGATGATTGAAAGCAGAGGAGATGTGAAATAAGAGGTGCAATAGATGGGTTTATATAAACTGTTGTGGTGGTGGGGGCGGTGTGGGAGATCACGTGTCAAAATAATAGAGTTAAATAATAAAAGAAGAAAACAATTTAGAGTTTGACTAAGGTCGCCGATATGCGTTTGATTTGATGTATTGGCTAAACATTATTATTTTTCTATTATTGTTGTAGATGTAATTTAAAATATTATACAAGTGAGAATTCATTTATATTCCTGATCGTTTTTCACTAGACAACAAAGGTCAATTCTCGATTGCATTAATAATACCGTATTTATTGTGTTAGCACAAAAATATTTGCGTGAGTAGTTAAATTATTGTCTTGGAAGATACATCATGATAATAGAGTTGTATATTCTCTAATAAAATAGTTATTGATTTCGATTCTGTACAATTCATGAGTAGTAATTTTAAAAGTAAAATAGATTTTAAAAACAAAAATAATTAAATTATTTTTGGAAAGTATTGTTCGAAAACTTATGTTTAAAAATTTAAATTATAATTTTATAAGTTTATAAATTTATTAAATTATGTAGCACGTGAAAATAAAAATTCATGAGCTTAATTAAATCATTCTTGAAAAGTATTGTTCGCAACTTATGTTTTTAAAAAAACTTATAATTTTATAATTTAGAAATTTATTAAATTATTAGTAGCACTTTATATTGTTTTGAAATAAATTTTTCTGTGAAAATAAAAATACATGAGCTTAACTAGTGATGAAGGTCTGGTGTAATTAACCGTGTTTTTAATGACTCGTACAATGAAAAGTATTGGTTTTCATGGAGACATGACATAAAGTAAAACTATTTGGAACTTATGGTTCGTATCGCTTATAATTAAAAATATGAAAAAGCAAAATTGTTAAAGCACGATATGAAGGTCATTTTTAATGTAAAATTAAAAAAAAATTGAAATAAATAAAAAAACTAAATTGTGAAAGTCGCGTCTAATCATATGTTTTGCTAATTTACTTACGCGTCGTCGGCAGAATATAAATTATGATGGTCAAAGACTTTAAATTATTTCTATAAAAATTTTACGATAATCAATTGCCTTTAAATAAATATTTGACCATTACTTTAAATTTTAATAATTATAAAAAAAAACTAATGGTGATTTGTTTATAACTAAAATGTAAACGAGTTAAGTAAACTTGTGAGTTACTATTCAGGATCTGCTTCCGGAACAAATAGGAGGCATGGGGCACAAGTCGCACATAAGCCACCATGTCGCACGGGTTAAAAGGTTAGATCGAGTTGATATTAAACGAGCACAAATTGAATCTCATTTTATGGTTTATTTGATACACGAACTCGTACACGAGCTTCACATATCAAACTCACGAGCCTAAACGAGTTTTTTCTATAATTTTATTTGTTCTGCTAAATAAATATTTATATAAGTAATTATTATATATATTTTATAATAAAAATAATAAACTAATATATATTATGTTATAAAATGAATAATAATAAATATATCTATATATATAAAATATATAAATAAAATAATTAAGTAATAAACAAGTCGAGCCCTGTAAGTGAAAATAAGTCGAGCTCGAGCCTAGACAAGCTCAGCCTCGGCTCGATCTCAGCTTGGCTGCTCTCATTTCATTTATACCTCTATTTTATAGAATTAGAAAAAAATAATTTAGTTTTGATCCTTAAATCATTAGTTTTTAGCCTAAACAAGCTATAAATACTTATTAGTATTCGCTCAATAAGTGATTAAAAACTATTTAATTAATTATTTATCAACGGTCATTTGTAAATACATACCAAAACAATATCATGAAAGCAACTCATATTAACAACACATACCTTCATTTTGACTGCAGCCTAGAAGGAAACACAAGGATGGGTCCAAGAGATAAACTTATTCAAAGACTAACCCAACACTAATGTGTTTCACAAATGTTAACTACCTCCACCCCTTTATATATACTAACTCTTGAGAATCCAATGCATATAATAATATATAATTTTATATAATCATAATGTTATAGTTATTCGATTTTAAAATACATCAATATCATTTTTATGGGTACTCAAAAAGATCCAAATGAAATGAGACACCATACAAGGCATGCAATGTCTATTTAAAGCATTATATATAGTTTATATTAGTCTATACAATTGAGTGAACATGTCTTGTATATTAGTATTACCATCAAACATCACTATGATAATGTAATATTACTCTAATTGATACATAATTATAAATCATTATCAGTACACAATTTATTTATAGTGCTCGTCTCCTAAAACTTTCTTAGTATGCACATTAGTGTTAGTCACCTAATAACATCTATATTAGGGTAGACATATTTAAAGTTCGTATATTTGTCGTTTCATGACGATTAATATGTATACAAACTTTGTATATATAAACCTATCTTTGTTAATCATAAATCTTTTCAAAAGTTTATCAAGATGTATATATTGTTTTGTGGAAATGTTTATATATATTGTGACATTTTATGTAAATACGGAACTAGATAAGTTTGATGATTGTAATTAAGTTGTATTAATTTTATTTGATCATTTCAAATTATACTTATTATGATCCGAGCTTATGATAAAATAATGCCATGTATTTTAATACAAGAAAGTTGTGATTTTATTATGTCTACTTCACTTTATCAGTAACAGTTTTTATTTGTTTCGATCTCTCTATTTAGAAGCACAAAAATTGTCATATTTTCTATTTATTTTTAATAAATTTTATTTCGACCACTATGACCAATCAAAATGATTCTGCATCGAGTATACTACAACTATATATACATAGCCTTGTCTTTTTTTGTGAACCTATCGATTATTGGAGAATTCTCGTCCATCCTTGATGGAACGGAATAAATTCTTTAGATATATAATGATGGTGATAATGATCAAATACCAATAAACACATTCTTCACATAACTCTTTTTATTTTATTATTTTCCTCATTTAAAGGAGGTGGAGTGGTAAAGATGCCATGAGTGAAATTAAAGTTCTGTTTCAAGATAGTATTCGTTCATTTATTCTATTTATTTCACAATACCTTGAAAGTAGTACGTGTATTTGCAACAAAATAAATGTATCAGTCTCTTGATTACCGTAGACGGGGCGCGTCCCTCAGGCTCGTATGCGTATTCAGTCAGGTTGGACGTGAACATTGCCGCAAGCACCTCGAGTATAGCTTAGGCTGGAAATCAGGTTCACAAATCTGAGATTGAAGCCGTAGAATGTTTATCCACACGAGCTAAATCAAAATGCTAAGGTAGTTTATGATAACAAAGATGATGTCATAACCTTTTCGACCAAAGCCAAATCCAGAAATTTTTGGTATGTGAGAAAATTATGGGTCGCTAAAAATGAAAAGGTCAATGGAAATAAATGTCTAAATAACACAAATGTTTTAATACAACTTCGAAAAACTAACTTTAAATACTTTCATTTGTAACTTTGGTAACAACATATTTTACATGAATTACAGATGTGTTTATATTTATGATTTTTAACGTAACATTAACATCTTTCGATCCTATCAAATCCTATAATAGTGTTTGAAAGAATATTAATTGCACAATTAAATAATTAATCACCACTATTGATAGATTTAATTTAAAAAGCTTAAATGTATATAAAAATCTTAAAAAAAAAGCTAATCTTTACTTATTTTACACAAAAATCATCATTGTTTATCGGAAAAAAAAACAACAATTGTGCCTCTAGCACTACAAGAAAAATGATCATTAAGGATTGAAAAATTAGTCCTTGATACTTTGAAATCAGTATTTTGAAGTAGCGGATGATATTTATGGGATGCCTACCCCCACACACACACACACACAATCGCTTTGTATCTGCCCCTCCTTTCTACAATGGGTAATGTTTCATGAACCTTAACAGACATCTCCGTCACATCAACATCGCTCTTTCTTGGTAAATGTATCGGTAACAATTAATGCTTGTTAACGTCCCTTCAATTATTCCCTAATTATGAGATATTTAAAAATTTATGGCGTTATATGGGAAACGCCACCCATCTTCCACATCGCTATAATGGCGGGGTTGGGTGCGTTTGCGGAATTATTTAACGGGCTACATGCGCCATTATGTTTGGTCTTAGGGTAGTTTTGGGATCAAATAAGATGACATCATATATTATGGATGGAATTTAGTGTAGTTGTTTTAGTTTAAAATAGTGTGTCCCTTGGCACCCTTATAAGCTTAAATGTTTTTTTTTTTAACTTCTTTTGTGCAAGTCTAAAACCATATCTTGCATATTCTGCTAGTATATTAGATATGTATAAGTTGGTTTGGTACCAAACGTGTATGTTAAAAACTAACATATAGCTAATATTAGTTAGGTGGGGTTGGAAGTAATGATAACATCATCTGAAATTATAGTTATAAAGCTCTCACGAGGATGAGCATTCAAGCCCTCCATATACAGGTTATTGTAACTTTGCTTCTTAGTCGTGAGGAGGATAGTTTGATTAATTCATTTAGGTTATAGTAAGGGTTTAGTTGGATTATTTATAATCATGTAACAATAATTAAACTATAAAACTTGGTTGTAATTAAATCATAACTTAAACATGTTATTCTAACTAGTTATATTATTTTATAAATTTTTTTAAAAATTATAATGATTTGATTTTTATTTTCATTGTTAATTATAAATATGACGATTTTTTAAGGACTTTTTTGTAAGTTGAAAACTATAAAATAAACATTAAAATGGGGTTGGCACACGGATTTATGATTACTAAAGCATACAACTTTTGATGTATGTGTGGTGACAGAGAATTGAATAATCAATTTGATTAATTAAAGAGGTATCATGTTCTTTTTGATCATCTCATATGGTTTATGCTTGATGCTTCCGAATCATACACAAACTTAACTCTATGTCGTTGAGAATCTAATTAAGATGTGTATATATTATATACTGAAAGTAAAAATATATTAATAATAATTTATAGCTTGTTGGTGATTATAGTGTTAACGGGTCATTTTGGTTAATTGCGATTTAGTTAAGACCAAAAGGAAATAAGAATATAGTTTGAAATGAGTTAGAAAGCATGAAATACATGTGTTTATCTGTGATTATCTTTATTTCTTGTCACAAGAAAACTAGGAGTTCAAGATGGCAGTGCCAAAAGGGTTAACCCCCCTTGGTGGGTTCATGAGCAGCTCTTGAGGCGGGGTCCAAGGAACGTCAAAAAATACTAAAAGTTGCTTTGATTTCACACAAACGACGGGGTATTGCAAGAAAACTGATAATCAAATGTTACTCATTATTGGAGGTAAGCATTAGCACTAAGTTACTACTAATCATCAGTGGCAAGTGACCCACAATAGCAATTATTTAGCACAAACGATAGATGACAACTAGATATTAGTAAGAACTACGAGCAGGAGTAACTAAAATCAGTAGCTCAATGAAAACTGCCTATTAGTGGCAATACTTATTAAATAGTAACATAGCAATTGGTGGTAAAACACCACTAATAAGGCTTCCAGTTATATAACTCGACATTTGTCAAACAGTTTTAATCATGAATTGTTAACATAAAACTATAAAGTTGTGATGATTCTTCGCCTATAAATAAATTGATCATTAAAGCAGTTTTATCTCAATTCAATTGTGAATTCTTGTTACAATTTTTCATAACAATATTGCATATTTCTTTTTGTTTTCTTTGTCTTATCTGATTAAAGATTTTAGAGTTAGAGCAAATTACTTTAGTCTAAAAGTGATTTACATGATTTTGAAGAAGCATCCACAAACTTTTATATATATATATATATATATATATATATATATATATAGGAGGGATCAAATGAAAACCATGTATATAATTAAAAACCGTAAAACCACTGCTATCCAATCACATAATTTATAATTGATTTAACTTTTAAATAGATTAAAGTATAATTAAGTAAACTTCAACCTTATTTTTCAAAGTCACTATATATTTTTTCATATAAACTCTAAGTAACGTCGATGATGACGAAATAACTTACATATACGTAACTTGTAGAAGCTACATGTACGTAAATTTTAGTTGTACACTTGGTAACATGTACTTATATGTACATAACACATACATGTACGTAACTCTTATTCGTACACTTTGTAACACGTACTTACATATATGTAACCTTTGGTTTTTATGGTTTCCATTTATAATATGATTTTTAAGGGATCATATTATACATATATATATATATATATCTATATATATATATATAGATATATATATATATATATACATATATATATATATATCTATATATATATACATATATATATATATATCTATATATATATATACATATATATATATATATCTATATATATACATATATATATATATCTATATATATACATATATATATATATCTATATATATATATATATTCTACTCTAATAAAAGGGTAACTAAGAGTGACACATGTCACCACCACAATAATACTCATCAAAATTTTGCCGCTTCTCTCTCGTATTAATTACTATATTAATTACTAATAATATTATTTAGTTATTTTTTAGATTTAAAATAGTTTTTATAAATTAAACAATAAATTTTTTTTATTAATGTTATTTAAAAGAAACAATCTTTTATAGAAAGAAACTTTTCTACAACATCAAGCTTTTTAAATACGAAATATTTTAAAATTGATGTTTTAAAAAATTAAAATGTTTATAAATAAAAAATAATTAAAATTGAGAGTTATTTTAAGGAAATTTTTATAAATGACATTTTTTAAATAGTTTGTTTTGAAAAAAAATTATTTAATTTACTTTTTGAAAAAAGAAAAAAAAAACTTAAAAAATTAATATCATTGTTTATCACTTATAGTCCTTACTCATATACAATTTTAATTGTATCTTATCTTTAAAATTATTTTATAATTAATAAAATCTATTTTATTTAATATTTTATTTATTCAACCCGTGTAATACACGGGTTTACTAATGCTAGTATATATATATATATATATATATATATATATATATATATATGTATATATATATATATATATATATGTATATATATATATATATAGAGAGAGAGAGAGAGGAGGGTTCAAATGAAAACCATATTTTTAAGAGAAAACCAAGAAAACCACACTAAACCAATCAGATTTTTTGTTTTTTCCTTTACATTTTTTTAATTAAAAGGCTAATTTTGTAATTTTAACACCACTTATTTATGGTAGCTATTTATTTTTCAAAATTCCTTGATTTACTTCTCAATATATTGACTAAATCATTTTCTCTTCCTTCATACTCCAAATCAAATCCCAATCAGTCCTTCAATTTGAGTAGGAATGAAGATAAAAAAATCAAAGAAACCCTAACTTGAATTGAACGAGAATGGCGATGAAGAGATGGATGCTCGTTGAAGCCTGTACAAATCGATAATCAACAATTATCAAAGAGATCGATGATGATGGTAATCAAGAAATTGATGATGATGATGAAGAGATTGATGATGATGATGTACAACTCTTACTTGAAACCTTCATCATGATAATGATAATGAACACATCCAATGATACTGATGTATACCTTTTATTAGAAACCTCCATCATCGATGATGATGATGACGATGGTGAAATCAAACCCCGAAGCACATTGATAATGATTTATGTATGTAGGTTACGCATACGTAACTATGTAATAAGCTGTATTTTGAAGAATCGATGCTGATGATAGAAGTCATCGACTTTTTGTTGATAGGTACGTATATGTAACTACATGATACATATGTAAACTGTGGGTTACGTATATGTAACCTCATGTTTTACCTATATAACTCACTGTTACAGTTACATGTACATAACACTTTCATTTCAAAGATTTTTTATTAGGAGTTTGTGAGTGGTACGTGTATGTAAACTTTCATCCTTAGTTATTCTTCTCAATCTTTTTTTTTTTGTCAATAGAATATATGGTTACCAATGTATACACATTATTACATGTATAAACCTATTTATTATGTTATCAAACATTATAGTGTTTACATGTATGTAATATTAGACACTACCAGAATGTTGTACTAGATATGTGAAGATTCAGGTCTGATGTATGTCAAGGTACATATGTAATTGTGGTTAACTTACATATACGTAAACTAACTAAAATTATACAATGCTAGTGGTACATATATGTATCTATATAAGTTACCAAGTTAATAAAACATTTAGTTTTGTTTTGCGTTGAGGTTCATGCGTATCTTTTTTTTTAATACATACATGCATCTATTTAATAAAAGATCAAAGTCTCATATAAAATTCTAAAAATTAAGATGAAACAGAAAGGAGAGAGAGAGAGAGAGAGAAAGAGAGAGAGGGAGAGAGAGAGAGAGAGATTTTAGGGATTTGATTAATTAAAAATAAAAGTTTTCATATATTTGTATTTGTGCTTTGCCTATTATACCCCTACAACCTTATAATTAAATTCTTTAAACACCATTTATTTACAATCCTACCATTGTATGATCTCAACCATTGATTACATAAATCAATTGTGGATAAATGGTTTTCATGGTTTTCTTGGTTTTCTTGTAGAAATTAGTTTTTTTAGAAACTCTCCCCTATATATATATATATATATATATATAGTGTAGGGTTATCTTGAGAACCAACCTTTTTTGTGAGAATTCTAGTAACCAATATGAGTCAAACAATTAAGTTACATGCAAGTCACATGCCAAATTCATTTTTTTTAAATGTTCATAATTTTTTTTCACGATATTATTTTTTCAAAAAAATGCACCATTAATTTCAGTATTTTTTTATCTTTTCAGCGCGTACCATATTGATATACTTAAAAAAAAATCATTCATCCGTTATTTACACATGTGTAAATTAGTCATTACACATATGTAAATCCGGTTTTACACATGTGTATTTTCAGGTATTAAATCTGTGTAAAATGACGTTTATATAAAAAAACGAGTTTTTTTTTATTTTTTATAAATTCTTTTTATTTTTTTTGTGAAAGAAGGAATCAAAAGAAATATTTTTTTCATTTTACTTTTTTATTTTTATGCCATTTTTTGTTTTATAAATTTTTTATTATATTATCATTATTTACCATTTTGCCCTTGAAAATGTTGGCTAACATTGGTTTTTAGAGTTCTCATAAAATAAGTGAGTTCTCATTTAAACCCTCATCTCTCTCTCTCTCTCTCTCTATATATATATATATATATGGGGTAAAACAACACATTATGTGTTGTTTTAGGGTTAAAAATCATGTTATGTTCTGATTTAGGGTAATGTTTTATGTTGTCTAATGTTAAACTTTACTTGAAATTATTCTAAAATTATGTTGTTTTACGATAAGAGGATGCATTCTGTATTGTTTCACGATAAGAAAACACTTTATATGTCTTTTTAGGTTATATATTATTTTACGATAAGAGATAATGTTTTGTTTTGTTTAGTGTAAAAGATTATATAAAATAACATAAATTTATGTGTTGTTTAAAGTAAAATAACATGGTAAAACATCATATCGTGTGTTGTTTTATAATAAAACAACACGGTCTATATGGTTTCAATATATAACAACATATTCTTTGATGTTTTTATGTGTTGGTAGTATTTAAAATAACACGTTCTGTGTTGTTTTCATATTATGTGTTTTTTTCACGTTCTGTGTTGCTTTCATGTAAAACAACACGTTTTGCGTGTGTTCATGTAAAACAGGATGTTATAAGCTACTTTCATGCGAAAAAGCATGTTTCGTGCTACTTTCACATAAAATAACACATTATCTAATATTTTCACATAAACCAATATGTGATGTGCTTATTTAACGTAAAACAAGATGCTTTTAGTTGATTTAGGGTAAAACAGCACATTCTGGATAAAACAATACATTGTAGGTAAAACAGCACAAAACATGTTGTGTTTATTTGGTATTTTGACATATAACGCATATTAAAAATGATTATATTACCGTTAATTTTAAAATCCGTGATCCTGTTTGAAGAAATAATATAGATTACGAAATAAAAATTTGTGCAGAACAGAGTGATTATCGAGAAAGAAAATGCTTTATTATATAGAGAATAATGTTTCAGACTCTAAATATGAATAAAAATAAACCAAATTTGTATGAAAAATATGGTAAACATTTGTAATAAAAGATGGTTAACATTCGTTCCCTTCCCTATATATAGGGTAAGGTTCAAATCAAAACCCTGTATTATCGTGATAACTTGCGAAAAACCATCAAGATTAATCAAAAGTATTAATTTTTTGTTGTAATAACATTATTACATATATACAAAATTATGATATTTTATGCATATTGTAAATTCGTAAGTGTAAAAAGTTTACATTGGTTTAAGTTTACTTACAACTTCAAATATATGTGTTTTTTTGCAAAACTTACACAAATATAAAATTGTTTACACTTACGAATGTATATATATAAACATATATACCCACAACAACTCTATATTATTGGGAATTTTAATTTTGAAAGTATCATTTAAGCTTGATAGCTCTACTTGCTTCACCCATACCCTGGTTATGTTCTCCGCATCTAACACACATCTCCTTTTCATCCTTAATACATTTTTTATATTCCTATCTAATTGAATTATTAAAAAGCGGATGGGTTCATGTGTGAAATTGTAATGAGTTTATGTTATGGATATGAATGACTAGAAAAATATTCTTTTTATGAAGATAAGGGCCATAACATAGTGTCTTGGGAATTATTAAAGTAGAAAAAACCTAGGAGACTAGTCATATATGAAAGAAAAGAAGTTTAAATCTATAGATGTTTTAACATGGAAAGGTCCTCTTTAACATGTTTTTCTTTTAGAGGTCTCATCCCACTGTTAGTAGGAAAAGAACTAAAGGAAGGAATTAAAAAAACTGATATGTGGTTGTTAATACGAGTAGCTTTTATATACTCGCTCCGATCCTTATTGTACAAGTGACTCTTAAACTAGCTTCAACCTCGTTTTGATTAAACTTTGTATTCACGTGTTTCATGAAATTCATACATATCATTTATTTTTTACTTTAAGAGTTTACTGCAATTTCTTTATTACCTACAACTCAACCCGACTCAAACATACCAAAATCGTACTTAAAAATTTGACAACCGAAGAAAATATTTTATCTATTCTAAATCTCTAGTCGTTCAATGTTTTTAACAACTTTATTAAATTAAAAGGAAACTGGCTAATCAAGATCGGGTGGTTGAACAAATTAAAACAAATTCCTATAAATGGGTGAAACATCACAATGCTTTTTAATCACTTGAATGGAAAATGCGATGTGATTTAAATTTTTTTTCCCAAGATTTATGTATAATCAGTGGCGGATCTAGAAAAATATTTCAAGGGTAACGTAATTCAAATTTTTTTACGGTACATTAATACAAATAAAAGAAAAAAACATGATAAAAAATAAAGTTAAACAAATACCTAGTTGATCTTAAAACTCTACTCTTCGATTTTTCATATCTTGATAATGAAGCATCGCATCCTCATATGTTACTTCGTCAAACGTTTCCTTTTCAACCGCACATACTAAATCATTATTTAAATGTTTCCTTTGCAACGGGTAAAATCATTATTAGAACCAATATTCTCATCTTGAAATTTTTTTTAAAAAAGTTTTGCCAATAAGAACTTGTTTTTTCATCTTTCAAATCTCTAATTTTATAACAAATAACACAATAAGATTACAAATTGCAATTAGAATAACACAATTCTAATTCGTAATTTCAATATCAAATCCCTAATTTCAATCAAATCTTTAATTCATATTTCAAATCCCTACTTCATAAATTTAATTACATCAAATCACTAATTTCAATATCAAATCTTTAATTCATAACACAATTCAAATCCCTAATTTCAATATCAAATCCCTAATTGTCAATAAACCCTAAATATTAAAAATTGAATCTAATAACCATTAATCAATATCATCCTCTTGAAATCTTGCAAATAGCACTTAAATATTAGAAATTGAACAATATAAACCGTAAATCTCTATTTTTATAGTGTAAAAGAGAAAAAAAAAACCTAAAAAGTTTAGCTTGAAGTCTTGATTTAGTGAAATGAGAAAGATAAAATGCGCAGCAGCAAGCAGTGCATGTCGGAGGGTGGAGGGCGGTGGCCGTAAGGCCGGCGACTGCAGCAACAGCTCGACCGCATTAGAGCAAATGGCGAACAGTGGGATGCCGGATGCGTCGGTCGAAGGTTGGGAATTAGGGGGGGTGTTATGTTATTTTAAGTTATTTGGGTTGTTAAATTTGGTTTTTAAATTCTTATTGGGCTTAATTAAATTTTGGGCTTGTTATTGGGTATTTTGGGTAATTGGATTAATTAGTTATTAATGTTATCATAAAAGGTAATATTTTTTACAAAATATTAGACTAATTTTTATAAAATTTAAAACTTTCTATAAAGTTTTGAGTTTAAAAAAATTAGGGGTAACATAATATGTTCTCAGGATAACGTAAAACTGTAAAATAAATTTTTTTTTACATAAAAACATAATTTTTTTTTAATTTTTACATTACACTTAAAAAATTGAGGGGTAGCGGGAGGCTACCCCTCCACTCCATGTAAGTCTGCCCCTGTGTATAATATGTATCAAGTTATATCACCTTGCTGGCTTTATTAAAAATATGATTGGTTGCTAAAAAAAATATATTACCACTGTTAAATTTTATAGTATCCGAAATCCCAAACCCATCATATGAATTTTATTCAACTACAAATATTAGCGTGAACACCTACTACATCCATAGTCTTTTTGGTTGTATGGATTCATCTTGTCTCCTTTAGATTTACGCGAGTGCTAACCTTTAAAAGGTAAATACAAATAGGCATTTTATTTGGATGACATTTAAAAGCTATATTAAATCATGTCATATAGAAGGTACATGGCATATAATGATTATTCTAAAAATGTAACACTTGATTTCCATTTTTTCAAGCGATAATGGAGTGTTTTGGATAAAATAGTTTACAATGCTCTAGTATAATTTCATTAGACGGTAAAGTTAACGACGGATGCAGCTAATCCTTCATCTCACGTATACCCCAAGATCAACAATCTGAAAGACCGTCAGGATTATCACCAAATAAATTATTAATTTGGTAAGATTAGCAAGATCGTATTAAAAATGTTTGCAAACTCTTTAATCTTAGGACAGTCATTTCTGAAACTCGATTTGCTTTCTTGTCGGATCTAAATACAATCAATGGCGCCTTCATATAAACGTAATAATCATTTGGAATAAGAATATAAATCACAAGCCATGCTATTCAAAATTGATTCTCAAAAGGCGTCTTAAATATTAACTACTAGGAATTTTAGGATGCGATTATGCTTCAAATAGATTTTCTTAATCACTAACGACTTTGGATAAGGGGTATTTTATCTTCCATAAGATTACCGGTCCTAATTAACGGGTCTCCAACTCAAGAATTTCAATGCTATCATAAGGTGTGACATATAGACCCTCTACGCCTTTTTTATTTAACATAACAATGGAAGCTTTTTTAGAATGCTTATTAAGGCTTGTGATGTTGATATTTTACATTGTTTTCTATCCCTTAACAATGGATAGAGAGTTTCACACTTAATATACATAAACAATGCAAACTTGACAGGAGAATGGTCAATATCCAATGCCTAGAATATTGCAAGACTAATGAAGTGTTTACATCTAACTTTAGGTATAAAGATGAATATAAAAAAGTCTAATCTATTAGAGATTGGAGTTGAACTTAGAGTGATGAATGATATGCATGTTGAATTGTGATGTAAAATTACTCGTTTGCCTGTCGCTTATTTAGGCCTCATGGTCGGTGCTAATATGAATCGGATAAACAATGTCAGGTTGGTGATTGAGACTTTTGAAACATGCCTATCGTTATGGAAAGCCTCGACCCTATCCATGAGAGGTAAACTTATTTTTATAAAATATTAACTGAAAATGTACTTACTTATTCTTCTCATTCTACATAATGCCCTAAAAGCTTATAGAATACCTATAAAGTAAAAGGAAGAGTTTTTATGGAGATAACATAACACTAAAAAAATCTATTACAAAATCAAAAAGTTTATTAGGTTACTTGGATTGGATTGTCATACTAAAGACATCAGGTAGTCTTGGTTTTAGCCCAGTGAAGACATAAATATCTCCATATTCACCAAATGGTGGTGACCATTTAAGCAACAAAATCAAAGTCTCTAGAGAGAGGTAATAATAACTTCCCATTAAAGTCAAAGAAGAGGTAATAATAACTTCCCATTAAAGTCAAAGAAAAAGGACAATCCTTCCTCATAAAAAGGTCTTGTATGGGTTTGGAATAATATCAAGAGGCTTGAAATTATTCTTGTACAAACTGATTGGACCTAAACTGTATGATAAAAGGGTTAGTTGGTAATGGTGTTGAAATAAAGTTTTGTTGGATTTATAAGCCAAAATCTTATGCAGAACATTCCATCCCTAACTTGTTGAAAGTTAAAAAAAAGTTTTTATTTTATAAATATGCAAGGCCCCAATCCTAGGAGATCTTATAGTTCGATTTACACATAAGAAACATAATTCGATATAATCAAAGAGAACTTAAACATTTTCTATGTCAAGATTTATACATCCCACATTGAAAATATTAAGTAAAAATATAAACTATTATGCTTGGATGCCAGTGTTGGATTATGCAGCGTAGCCTCATCATATGTGCCAAGCTGTGTCCATTCTAAACTCATACATATAAACCTGATATGCATGCCAAAAATCAATGTCGCTGAGTGAGTTATAACTTTAATTTAACAAAAATAACCTTAACCCAACTTTAACTTTACTGCGATAGTAATATTATTTTAACTGTATTTATTTATCTACTTTATTAATGCTTTAACTTTATTATTCATATCATACCTTATCCGGTATTTATGCATTAAGCTTTACTTTACTTTATCCGGTATGCTTACACTAGTGCAAGAATCATTTATCTATTTATTTGTCATTACTTTAATCATTCTTTATGTTTATTTTATTTTTATTTAACATGAGCTTGTACATGTACATCACTCTTTTAGCCATTGCTTTCATGGTACACAAGACTCTTTTTGTAACACCTTAAAATTTCAAAACACAAACAACAACAACAATAGCAGCAACAAACAACAGTATAAGTAGTACCAACAAGAGCAACAACAACAACAACACCAACAATAACAACAACAACATACTAATTATAATAAAAAGTAACAATAATAATAAATTTGAACGACACTTTTTAATATATAAAACTTTTTTTGATTTAGTAAATATTAAATATATAAATATAGTTCAAAAGAAAATAATAATAAAGAAAATGATAGAATTTTTGTAAAGTCAAAACTACGATGAAATTAAAGATTTTGTGTGTAACTTCATATGCCGACAACCTTTATGGACTTCTCGCATGCGACAACCGATTATGGACTTCTCGCATGCGACAACCGTTCCTTTAACATTAGTAACAGATTAACTATGGATAGTCAAGGGTAGTTAATCACAATCATAACTGATACTATCTAAATCATATATATTCACCTTCCTTTGTGAGCTCCCCATCTTAAATTGCTTCCCCCCTCGTTTATGTAAGTTCTCGTTATACTACTTCACATTCGCTTCCTAACTTATCTCATGTCAATGAATCCTCATTACATCACTATACCCCTGTATTTTCTAGCTGTCATCATGGTTCATGCACCTGTCCCAAGGGGAACTCATACTCGTGGTTAACGTGGTGTTGTGAAACTACTGGTGTAGGAGTAATAATTTCAATACGTTTGGATTTAGAGGTAGAATACATGTTAACTTGGGCTCTATATAGTTCACTCCAAGTGGGAGGAGTTATGGAACAAGAATCACTATGAGATTGCTTCCTACCCTATCACACTGTCGTACATAACTTACTTCGGTATAAATTTGTATTTGCTCATACATTTTATAATGAATCTCAGGCATGCTAGGTAGATTTTGATATGTATCGTCTCATTCTTCTTTCTTGTTTTTTACTTCTTCAAGCTCACTCTTATCATCAATTAGTAATGGTGCTAGGGGTTTTAGAGCTAAATACTCTTGCACTTACCCTTTCTTACCATTTTTATCCTGTTATACCCTTTCTTACCATTTTAATCATGTTATACATAAGTAAAGGGTTATTGACTTAATAACTATCTTCGTGCTCAACTAGTTAAATCTTATACATTCTTGTCAGGTAACTATTTGTTAAAGCCTTAGGCTTTAATACCTATTTGTCACACTCCACCCAAAATATTTCCTACCACATGACTAATTAATAAAAAATTAATAATGAAAGTGAAATACAAAAGGATTTTCTATTGAAATAATACTTTCTTTACAATGAAACTGAATTTATCAACATCATAACATCAATTACGCATGTCTAACAAGGCTTATAATTGCTAACCTTCTTTTCGAGGATTCATCTAACTTATGTTATATAAAACAAAACATATACCAGCTAGAAATAGTTGTGAACTAATATGAGTTCCAAAAATGTTATCTTAAACTTTATCCAAATTATGCATGAACACATTTTCATATACATAGATTTGTACCTTTACATATACCCTGATTTTATGCTCTTTATTGACAGGGCAAACCACCTTTAAGGTCTTACGTATTATGCGGCAAACGCATCCATAGCCATTGATACGTTGGTGATATGTAAGAGTCTTAGATGGTTAAAACTATATTTTTGATCTAATTTTGATATCTAATACAATCATTTTATTACGTGTTTGAAATATAGATTAAAGGGGGCTTAATAGACATTATTGAGAAGGTTATGAAAGATAGCAAGACTATAGCTTGAAAGTTGCTGAAAATGAAGAAAATTATGCAAAATCTAGGGAGGTTATAAGTTACGGCCTACTTGTGGCCCTGTGCTGAGTCCGTCTGTGAACCTTAAGACAGAATGTTAATGTGTCTGGTTGAAGGTAGGCCATAACCTACAGTCTATAGGCCGTAATTTACAGTCTAATGCAATATTTGGAGAATTATTTTAAATTTTTAATCCTATTTAATCCCCAATCATTAGAGTTTAGAGACACAGATTCTTTGAGCCCCAAGAACGTCTTTTTGGATGAAATTAAGCAATTAGAACCTCCTATAATCATTCCAAATCATCAAAATTAATCATCAAATTAAGATTGAAGACATAATGAAGATTGGAGTGGCATAGGGGTTATTTGTTTCAGTCTCTTAATGGTTCAAATGTCTGAATGGTTCAGCACTAAATGATTCAGAGTGTTTTTTTTTTGAGTAGATGTCCGAATCGTTAACACTTTTGTCTCTGAATTGTTACGCATCATACTGAGACTAAATAATTAAGAACTCTTATTTGAATTGGTCAAACATTTTCCTATTAATAGTTAAGCAATACACTAGCTTTTAATGATTTGGATCTCTAATTGGTTTAGCACTTAATGGTTCTGACCTCTTAAAGATTTAGTACTTACTCATTCAGAATTTGCCAAACAGCTCCAAAGTCATTCACGGTTGCTTTCGGGTGAAGTGTTCTTCCCAAGTGAGTCTGAATGGTTAGAAGCTCTTATCTAAATTGATCAGACATTTGCCTCTAAATAGTTATGTAATATACTAGCTTTTAATAATTCAGATCTTTTTCTGCTTTAGTATTTAATAGTTCAGACCTCTTAATAGCCCCTAAGTCATTCATAGTTGCTTTCAGGTGAAAAGTTCTTGCGAGGTGAGATGGTTAGTCATGTTTAGGTTAGGGTTCTTTGTTACACATCTTGTGATTGAATGTAATTGAAGGTTTTGAGTGAGTTAAACAATTTATTTATGAAAAAAGTTATTTGCTTTATCATCAGTTTTCGGTTTTCTTGCATCGCTAGCTTATTAAGAAAAGTTGATAGCTTGATATAGGTGAATTGATAATTTTGTGAATGAACGAATCTTAAAATATTGTTCCTTGGTTATAACTTCAATCAAAAGCGATAATCTTGAGTCGTGATTATGCAACCCTAGGTTAAACTTTATAACAGTTGATCTTTAAGATTTTGACACCCGAAAGTGATTGTTTTCTTATTAATTATTAAATTAAGTCCAAAGTTTATTGTTTTTTGCATTTATGTTAGTAAATTCATCCAAAGTTTTTATATTTACTTTTAAAGTTTGTGTCTTTAAGTTTCTTATTAATTATTAAATTAAGTTTTTTAATTAATTGTTAACATCCAAAGTTTCTTATTAATTATTAAATTAAGTCCAAAGTGTATTGTTTTTTGCATTTATGTTTGTGAATTCATCTAAAGTTTCAATATTTACTTTTAATGTTTGTGTCTTTAATTTAATCGAGTTTGTTTTCTAAACACTTTCCACTAATCCCCTATGGAAACCACCTTATTTACCCTTACACAATAAAGATAGCTAAAACTGGTTATATAACTTGTTTTTAGTCTAGTTTCGACAACCAGATCACCCATCAGATTTTACTAATAATGAGGACTATGTAATGAATATAACAGTACCATTATTATCAATGTATATAGTTTAAATGTAGCATATGTAAAGCATAACAAAATATTTATCAATTAAAAGCACAAGTATCTCAACATTATTAATTCACTAATATTTGGAGTATTCCTAGATAACTTCAATCCATAATAGCCTAGGCTTACAGTAGTTAAAAGTATATATAGTATGATACGTCACAAAGGAGCTTATTGGACGTTTATTTAAACACGCTTAACTTAAACAAAACCTTACATGTTAATTATCTGATGGAAATAGTCCAATCAATACTTTGAAATGTCTCAAAGGAGCTTATAGGATGTGTTTAGAAAGTTGGAAATGTGCATAAATTACGAGGGTGGATATTTGTAATTATAGGATGATTCAACCGATAATACGTAGTGTAAGGATGGGGAAGTTACGGTCTGTAGGCCACAATTAGTTACCTTGCAATAAAAATCCTTTTGTATTTCACTTTCACACTTTCATTATTAACTTTTTATCAATTAGTCATGTGGTAGGAAACATTTTGGGTGGAGTATGACAAATTGACATCAAAACCTAAGGTTTTAACAAATTAGTTACCTAGCCAGAATGTATAAGCTTTAACAAGTTGAGCACGAAGATAGTTATTACGTCGCTAACCATTTACTTGGTAAGAAAGGGTAAGTGCAAGAGTATTTAGTTCTAAAACCCATAGCACCATTATTAAGTGCTGATAAGAGTGAGCTTGAAGAAGTAAAAAAAAAAAAGAAAGAAGAATGAGATGATACATATTAAAATCTACCTAGCATGCCTGAGACTCATTATAAAAAATTTGAGCAAATACAAATTTATACCGAAGTAAAATCTGTAAGACAGTATGATAAGGTAGGAAGCAATCTCATAGTGATTCTTGTTCTATAACTCTTCCCACTTGGAGTTAACTATATAGAGCCCAAGTTAGCATGTATTTTATCTCTGAATCCAAACATATTGAACTATTACTCCTACACTAGTAGTATCACAACACCGCATGAACCCCTAGTATGAGTTCACTCCAAGTGGGAGGAGTTATATACTTTGAAAATGTCTCAAAGGAGCTTATAACACGTGTTTAAAAAGTTGGAAATGCGCACAAATGATGAGGGTGGATGTTTGTAATTATAGGATGATTCAGCCGATGATCCGTAGTGTAAGGATGGGGAACTTACGGTCCATATTAGAAATTTGGAAATGTGCACAAATGACGAGGATGGATATTTGTAATTATAGGATGATTCAGCCGATAATACGTAGTGTAAGGATGGGGAAGTTACGGTCCATAGGCCGCAATTTGGTGACTCGTGTTGCGATTCAATATTATATTATTTAAAACATTATAGTCCGTACTATATTATTTAAAACATTTTAGTGAGTGATGTTGTGATACTACGTTACGGTACGTAGGCCGCATGTCTAACGAAGCTTATAATTACTAACCTTGTTTCTGAGGATTCATCTAACTTATATTATTTAAAACAAAACATACTCGGGGTTCACGTGATACTACTGGTGTAGGAGTAATAGGTTCAATACCTTTGGATTCAAAGGTAGAATACATGTTAACTGGGCTCTATATAGTTCACTTCAAGTGGGAGGAGTTATGGACGTGTTTAGAAAGTTGGAAATGGGCAAAACACCCCCGAGCTTATAGGACGTATTTAGAAAGTTGGAAATGTGCACAAATGACGAGGGTGGATATTTGTAATTACAGGATGATTCAGCCGACAATTCGTAGTATAAAGATGGGGAAGTTATGGTCTGTAGGCCGCAATTTTGGTGACTGGTTGACACGTGTTATGATCCAAACAAATACTCAAACCGCACAATCATACAAACCATAAGGACTAATGTTTTGGTCCGTAAGATTGTCCATGCTTCTCATGTGGCACACCTATAGCATCTCCTTTGCCACCAATTTATAGACAATTTGGTTCAAGTCTTATGGTCTGTAAGACCATATTTTTCTTGAATAAAATTTGGTGGTACATTAAAAATTATGATATTTGAGATATGTATGTTCGATGAGTATATGAAAGTGATTAATGTAAAATGGGTGAATACAAATGGTGGATAAGGCTTGTATCCAATAGGTACAACATAAATAACATAAAAACACTACCAAACATATTGTCAATTAAGCTTTGATGCTTGTGTGTTGTTGTTGGATTTCCATCTTTGAGCCTTGTAGGCTTGATCATCATAGATGATTTACTAAGTGTATAATAATATGTATATGGTATATGTCCATCCTTAAAAGAACAATAATAACCAAAACATAATTTTAAACATTCTCAAAATAATAGATCATTATACCCATAATTACACTTAACCATAGTTAACCTAATATATGGTAATATTCTTTACAATATGATGATATAAGTTTAATCATGTATTGGAAACATATCAATCTGTAAGTGAACAACACTACATAATGAATGACTTGTATCAATAGACATATTATTTTGTGAAGTTGTCCTTCGTTTTCATAATTGCGATGGATGGGAGACTAAAACAACGGTTGTAAAACTCACCTCCTAAATAAACGATTAAAAATCCTGAGTTGATTAACATTACTTTCTGTAATTATCTAACCATTGGGTTATGGATCCTATCCGTATTCCACTTCAAGAAATTTTTTAACAATGATTCTATTTAATGTTTTCAGAACCGTATTTGACTTCAAACTTGCCGTCTTATTGGATCACTAGTGGGACTGGTCGGATCAAATTGAACAACTGAATAAGAATACAATTAATTTTAACTTATTAATATACAAGGTTGAGTTTAGAAAGTATGAAAATTTATGTAACAAATTATATAAAATGCATACAAAGCTATAAAATGCATACTTTTTCCAATATCAAAGAAAAAATAACTTTTTTTTTCAGAACCACCAATTGAGATGGCACAACTGGCGTAAAATCAGAGTGGTAATAATATGTAGCTACCTTTAACTCCTCATAAAAGTTAAACTTCATTTCTAACCTTTTATGGTCAGATCTGATCCAATCGATTGGCTGAATCCTGGTTCCACCGTCATAGCACTTCCAACCGGCCGGTTTGCTAAACACAAAATGAATCAGGGTAAATCGAACCGCCAACTATACCGAATTTCGGTTGGACTGGCCGGATCCAAACCTGAAAACATTAATTATACTTCTACTTATTTAGTAATGTAGGTGATGTCGGTGGCATCCCCTTTTCTCACATTTCATAAATATGTCTTAAATAATTATAAAGATTTTTAATCACATTTGAAGAAAGTGCCCTAGTGGGAAGTTGTGATTCCCTATAAACCGGAGCTGACACTTCGATTTTAGCCTTCTCTAATTTTTTTAATTTTCATTGATTTTGCATTTATAATCTTCAACTTTACGGTGTTCATTTAATAGCATTCACATCCACCCTCTATATATTTGAAAGTGTGCTTTCCATATTATAGAGAATGATTTTAAATTGTTGTGATTAGAGTATAAAGAACATGCTACTGTTAATTTTTATATTTGATAAAACACTGTTTATCTCTATTAATTTTTTAATATATTTTTAAAGTGATTGTAAGTAAAGAATAGAAAAAAATAATAATAAATATATTAAAAAGTATTATTTAATTAAAAAGTAGAGAGAAAAAATAGTGATCATTGTGTAATTATAAAAATTAAGATTAAGAATAAGATGTGAATGCTCTAATTAATCATTTCAAAGCAACACCGATATTTCACAAAAACAAAAAGATATCTCTGTATAGTTATTAAAATTAAAATATAGTCCTTATCTCATCTCGTATAGGCTTAATTTATCTCCTCTCTTAGGCTTAATTTCTAGCTAGTTGGTTTTATAAACAATGGAATTTTGATATTTAATAGTATTGTTTCGATGATTTGTATAGTTCTATGACTCGAAACAATTTTTGTTGATTTAGAAAAGTAGGGAAAAAAATTAGTTTTATATTCTGCATGAAATTTAGCGACCTCGCTAATTTGTCTCAAAATATTGCCACAAAACCATATAAATAAGGCACAACTCTCATTCTCAAATTTACATCACGACTAGGGCTGTAAACGAACTAAACGTTCAGCGAACAGTTCGTGAACTGTTCGGCTGTAAGTTCGTTTATGTTCGTTCGTTTATAAATGAACGAACACGAACAAGAAAACTTTATTCGTTTAGTTTAACGAACGAACATGAACACAAGTCGCGTTCATTCATTTATATTCGTGAACGTTCGATAACGTGTTCGTTTATGTTCGTTAATGTTCGTTCGTGAACGTTTGATAATGTATTCGTTTATATTCGTTAATATGTTAGTTTATGTCCTTAATTTTTATGTTATATATATTTATGATAATTATATCAAGTATTTTTTTTATATTTATGTTATTTACTAATTTATTATTGGTAGATTTTGTGTAATATTTGCGATGAAAATGTAAATTTTATTCTAAAATAAATATATGATTACTTGTATTTTGTTTGTGTATATAAACTTTTTTGTATTCGTTATGTTCATAACCATTTGTTTGTGTTCATTCGGTTTTGTTTTTTTCGTTTGCGTTCGATAAGTGTTCGTGAACAGCTAATGAACATTTCTTTTTCTTAATGAACGAACACGAACAAGAATTCATGTTCGGTAAGTGTTCGTGAACAGTTCATGAACAAGTTTATTTCTTAATGAACGAACACGAAAAAGAGCCTGTTTGTGTTCGTTCGATTCGTTTACAGCCCTACGACTGAATATTTGGTCCCTAATATTAGTGTTACCAGAATTTTTTTTTTCAATAGTGTCTTGATCTTATTGTTTTTGAATCCTAACAATTCAAACATTATAATTGTTAAGTCGGTCAAAGTTCGAAACAAATCACAAAGTAAAATAATTATCATTGATTAAAAACAATGAAAATACAATGATATTATAATATAAGAATAGTTTGTTTCGTAAATATCACATTTATAGAGTGATTTTGCCTATTTAAGTCATCATATTGTTTAAACGTCTTGTTGTGAAAACTATTTTTATCACAAATATGACTAATAAATCTATCTGATTTGTTAAATTATTTTAAATACTCGGTCACAAAGCAAACTTTTTTACTAGTTTTCTTAAATAAGTAACAAATCAATCGATAAATTTTCACAATACTCTACAAATTCTTGACCCAAGGTTTTGCGTTTCCACAAATCAATCATTGTGGGAAATTATAACTTTTACGAGCATATCTACTTAAATATGTTCTTCTAATTTAATATTTTCCATCAATGATGGGTAATAATTTTTCTTTACAAAACAATTGTGCCAATTATACAAAAAGACTAATTCGAAGTTTTCATATCATACATTTTACATAAAACACAAATAATAATGGTGTCAAGTGACCCATACTCCATAACCTACTTCCGCAGCGGCCTAATATCAACCCAAAGACCGCAAATAAATACATCGAAAAACAATAGTGACTAAACTACTATTGACGTAAACGTAGGTAGGGCTATACAAAAAGTTCGTGGCTCGAAGTTCGCTCGAGAAAAGCTCGAAAAAAGCTTGGCTCGAAAAAAGCTCGTATATACACGAGCCGGCTCGGCTTGAATTCTAAACGAGCCGAACTCGAGCCAAGGTTAGCTCGGTTCGAGCTCGGCTCGTGGCTCGGTTCGTTGGCTCGGCTCGTGACTCGGTGCATATAATATATGTATATATATATATATATTTATATAGTATAATAATAATAATTATTATTACTACTACTATTATTATGATTATTATTTTTATATTAGGATTTTAAAAAGGTTTTCTTAAAATAAAAATGGATTGTTTTTAGAAACATAAGTATTTTGTTTAAAAAATATATAGCTTGATAGTAAATTGTTTATATTCAAAATAATAATCTTTGTTCCCCTAAGTACGAAGTACCCAACAAAAGGTAAAATCCCTAATATATATTTTTTGTGTTTTCATATAAATTAGTGTGAAAAAATAAAAAAAAAATCTAAATCGAGCAGGCTCGAACGAGCCGCGAGCTGGCTCGAGCTTTTCACGAGCCAAACTCGAGCCGGTGTTTTGAGCTCGTTAAAATTTTCGAGCCGGCTCGGCTCGGCTCGAACCCCATCCTGGCTCGGCTCGGCTCGGCTCGTTTACAGCACTAAACGTACGCCGTAAATGAACTTTTCTATAGTAGTGTAACCTACGATGCGTTACATATTCTTTAAAAATACAAGTTTAGTTATAAAGAGTTTCTTGACATTAATAAATGGTGTAAACTTTAAATGGAAATTGACAGCATACCTATCTGTAAACGACCAAAAATGAAAACATTTTAAGCAATTTCATACGTCTCGCCATCATCCATTCGAAAGTGAAGATCCAGACACCATCAATGCAACCATTGCGCATGTGCTAACCACGTATGAACATGTGGTCGTAACATTTAATATAAATTCTTTATTCCTACTTCTAGCACTTTGAGAGGACTATCTGCACGTGGTGACAGCTTCTTACTACTAGTCATATGCTAATATATAACGCCGTTTGTACTTACCTATTACTCTACGTAGTAGTTTGTTTATTTTTGAGGTCAAGAGTTTATAGCTTATTTGAGTCGTAAACTTAAGTTAATAAGCTCTTAAGGCGCTTGATCTAAATAAAAATAAGCGAATCCAAACTATAGGCCATGAGGATAACGAACCCATAGACCATATAAGGTACTTGTTCAACACATATCAAATCTTGAAGTTGACACACACATTTCAAGCTGTTTTGTGAATGGTAACATCTTGATAGTGAAGCATAACAACTGGCTGGATCATCTATGAATCCGCAGAAAGATATGAACTTTGAACACGCTAGCAGGCTCTCCGAAACCTAGGAGTTCACACGAGATGTGGCAGACGATATTGGGTCTTTAGAGCTGATAACTAATTGTTTATATTGCAAATTTAGAGAACTTGCATTTATCCGTACATTTGTATCGTTTGAGGATTGGTTATTAAAATCTTTTCAAGTTGAGGTTAATATATATGATTAACAAAAATGAACCAAAAGATATAGTTAACTCTAGACAGTTTATTTCAAAATATGTGTAATCCTATAAAGAGAACATTTTAAAATTTAAAGAGTGAAAGAAAAGGGAGGTTGGAAATCAAAGAATAATTGATAATATAACTTATTGGAACCAATAATTAATTCCAAATTAATATTCTCTAGAAAACCAATAATTTCTTTTATTATTGAGCAAACTAATTTAAATGAGTATCCAAATTGGTGAGATTTGTACTCACCAAAAGGCATTTTTTTTCTGTAAAGGTCGATCTGGATGTTTTTAATCGGAATTGGTTCAAGAAAAGTAATGTTATTAAATTATTCTCTTAAAATAAACTATATATACATTGATCGATTAGTTTGAAATATCCATTAATTTGGAATAAGTAAAAGTCTTTAGTGCCAAAAGAATTATGTCGCATCGTTTTCATGTAATTTTTGAACCATACCTTTTTAAAATCAATATGCTTCAAAAAGTTGTTTTGTGGAGTATATGCATTTAAACTGATTATATTCTAGTGAACATTATTTACAATCGTCCACGTTTTAAAAAAATTTCCGGCATGCTTTTTTGACTGCTTTAGGTTTGTTTGGAAGAACCTTTGGATTAGAGTATTTTGGTCGATATATTCGATGATCGAGTTTTCATTCAATCAATACATATAATTTTGTAATATTCTTGTATTTTTCACCATACTAATTAAACTCATTACGTATTTTTTTCACAGTGAGACATCTCACAATTTTTGAAAAAAGACACAGTTTCTATATTAAAAAGGCAAGGAACCTCATGCTTTAAAACCTAATTTTATTACAAATTCGGTGGTAAATGAATGGCTGCAAATTAATGAGTGAATTTCTTTGACCCTCTCTTAATTAGATTTTATAGAGAGAAAGGAAAAGAAAAAAAATACCAAGATCATTGTAAAGATAAGTTTTAGATCTCTCTTTTTATTTATTTTTGTAATTTAGTGCTAGTATGCATAGTATGATAATTTTTTACAGACAATGTTTCGGTTTTTATTTTAATGTCAATGCCTTTATGGGTTTATTTGTGGAAATAGTACCCTTCTTGCAAAACCCTAATAAGTAAGAATAAAGCATGCCCTTGATAGTAGTATTTGGTCAAGTGTAGTACTTGACCAACCCATAATACTCGGTTATAGTATCCGATGGCGGTACTCTAGCTACATAGTTCTTAACTTCCATAGCTCTCGGCCTATATTGTTCTCGTCCAGAAAGGTTCTTCACTTGGCCATATTTCTTGACATGTATGATAGTACTCAATATGCTATATAGTACTAGTATATTATGACACGTGATGTTTATGTAGTACTAGGTGTATTACGTTATCGATTGTTGCTAACATTGAGATTGGTTATTCGTATATGATCAATGTTTTAGTTTTCAATTAAATATGATTATACTCTTTGATGGTATGAAGAATAAAGAACCATGAAAGACATAATCTTTATGAAATACTTATATTAAACTGTTAAATTATGAATAGCTAAAGATAGAACGAAAGATGAAGGGAGAGCGTTTACTTATATGATAGGAGATGTACCTTGTGCAATCTGATATGGCCTAATAGAAGCTTTGCCTAGTCCAATACTTAACCTGATAGGATTGATGTGTTGTACGCACTCACTTGATATGAGCCTTGCCATATGCAATGCTCACCTTGCTAGATGTTATACATTTTGTATACTCATCTGATAGGAGCTTGGCAATTTCTATACTTGCACAAACTCAAATGATAAAATCAAAGATAAAATAAAGATTAGTGCAAGGATAAAGTATAATACTTATCAAAGTGTTGTTAAAGAGTCATAGTAAAGCAAAAGTGAAAGTCATACCTAATATGATAGTTAAAAATAAATGATAAAGTAAAGATTGATATACTAAATTGATGTGCTATAAATTATACACATAAAGCACATTAAAAAACATCAATTATTCCTAAAACTATTACTTGAATTGATGAATTTGAAATTAAAAATTAAAAATTATGTTTTTATTCTTTAAAGGGATCAATATGGGCAAAAGGAGCATAAATAAGAAATAATTAAAGAAAACCAAGCTTTGGAGTGTAAAAATGGAGTCGTGTCTTATGACGCATGCCCCTATGCCTTATGAGGCATGCCATTATGCCTAGCCTGAAACACACCCCTGTGCTATAATTATCATACCCTTGTTTTCATTAGTCTGACAGAACAAAAGTATTGTCCCCCTGAAAGAAAGCACGAGGGCGTGCCCCCTAAAGCACGAGGGCATGTCGCATTGCTAAATCAATATTTTAAGTTCAAATTAAGTTTGAATCTTTGGATTCATTATGTTCAAGGTATAGAAAATTAAGATGGGTGTATGCGTGTAAATTAAAGAACATAATAAATAGATGATGATAATAAGATGAATTCTTTGATGTTGATAATTAAATTATAATAAAATTCATACAAAGATCATGAAGATCAAACCCACCCAAGGAGGATTTCTCCCTAGGTGGTGATTCATACCATACAAAAGCACACTCACATATGCACCAGTGGGTTTTTATTTATAGGGAAAGATAAATTTTAGATCATTAGCCTTATGTTGATTATTCTTTTGGTCTTGATTTTGACTTTTGTCCTGTTGACTTTGTCTTCTATTTTTAACATACAATCATAAGTAACATTCAAGCTAAACACTAAATATTATTTAAATTTCTTTTACAGAATTTGTAAATAGAAAAAATCTTGCATGTGTTGGTAGTTGATGAACAAAGTGCCCATAATGGATGAATAAGTGTTCACAGCAGATGACCAACATGTGTAGCGGATAACATCAAACATTCCATGAGTCCACAGTGGATGAACCCCACAAAGGATGTATAACATCAACAACGGACTACAACAAATATACATGTGTCCACAGCGGATGAATATCATTCACAATGGATGACCAACAAACATAGTAGACAACCAAGTCAAAGATCCACAGCAGACAGTCAAGCATCCACAACGGACACTTTATCATCCACAGCTGACAACACTTAGACTTAGGATTTTTATGCATCCCTGTTTAAATAATGCAACTTAGGATATTTAACACTACAGAATTGTCACACCAAATTCTAATGTTATAAATGTTAAGACCATAATCAAAAAGTTGTTGAATCCAAACAATTTGAGAACAACAGCTTAATGCAACCACATATTCAGCTTTTGCTGTGGATGTGGAAACAGTATGTTGCTTTTTCCATTCCCATAAAATCGACCTATTTCCAAGAAATTGACATCCATTTGTTGTTAATTCCTGTCCAAATTACAACCACCATAATCACTGTCAGTATAAGCATACAACTTAAATTCAGAATTTCTAGGATACCAAAGCCCAAGTGTTGGTTGGCCTTTGAGATACGTGAAAATCCGCTTGATAGCTTTTAGGTGAGTCTCTTTTAGATTACTCTGATTTCGTGCACACTAACAGACAATAAACATGATATCTTTGTCTGCTAGCTATCCTATAAATCAATGATCCAATCATTGATTTATATAAATGTTGATCAATATCATCACTAGAAGTATCAGGAGATAAAATAGGACGAGAAGTAATCGAAGTTGGTGCAATCTTGGAATCTTGAAATATGTGTTTCTCCAAAATGCTTTTGACATATTTTTCTTGATTAATTAAAATACCATGGTCATCTGTTTAACTTGGATTCCTAAGAAAAATGATATTTCACCAAGAGAATTCATCTCAAATTTCTTCTTTATCTCAGCTTCAAACTCCTTGCATAATTCTTCATTTGTAGAACCGAATATGATGTCATCAAAATAAATTTGGACAAGAAGAATATCATCACCAGTCTTCCTTAAAAACGCACCCTTTGAATATCTATTTGCAATCAAATGTTCATTTAACGTGGCATACCAAGAACGAGGTGCTTGATTTAGTCCATAAAGTACTTTGTCTAACTTGTAAACATAGTTAGGATGATCTGGATCCTCAAAACCAGGTGGTTGACAAACATATATTTCCTCTTTCATTCTCCATACAAAAATGCAATTTTGACATCCATCTGATAAACCTTGAAGTTCATGTATGAAGCATAAGCATGAAAAACACGTATTGTTTCAAGTCTTGCAACTGGAGCATAAACTTCTTTATAATCTAGATTTTCAATTTGATAGAAATCTTGTACAACAAGTTTGGCCTTGTTGCGAACAATAACACCTTTTTCATCTGTTTTTTTACAAAAGATCCATTTTGTTCTGATCAGCAGCTTGTCTTTTCATAGCTCACAAAGAAGCTAAACATTTAATTTCTTAACTTGCATCACCTCATCTTGCATAACTTTAACCCAACTATTCTGTTTTAATGTCATTTCAAAATTCATTGGCATAATTTGAGAAATAAAGCAACTATATAGATATGTATTAATGCTCTTGATTGACTTCGAGTGCAAACGCCTTGTGATAACAGACCAAAGATTGCTTCACTCGAATGATCTTTATGTATTTTCAACTGAGGAATAATATTTTCAGAAATAACTTTGACTGGATTGGACATGTAACCAACATGTTCTTCAATATTACTTCCATTTTCTAGTTGATAGACAATCTATTCTTTTTGATTGATTTCATTATCAACAGATAACTCTTCAAATGGAACTTGAAATGTATCAATTGGAACATCTTGTGTTGAAGAAGAACTTGGATCAGAATCATGTGGAGTTTGTTCAATTACTGGATCAACTAGAGTTAATTTAGTTTTTTAAATATGATTCATATCAGAATTAGAAATTAGAACATGTGATTGTGTAGAAGAAGAAATTATGTCTGAAGATTTTCCTTTAGTTGATGATGAAATAGATCCAACGTCATCAGACAATGCGTCTTGAATGGATAATGTCAAAGGTTATGTAGCTGTAGACACAACAGAAGAATGATTAAAGTTTCAAACAATGATAAATAATCATATATCTAATAAGGAGCAGATCCTGCATCTGTTTTGTTAGATTCATGCCAATCTATAGCAAATGACTTAGTAATCTGTTTTGTTCATTTATTATAAACCCTGTATACTACATTGTTAGCTGAATAACCAACAAAATAAAAGTCATATGCTTTTTCATCAAATTTTAATTTTGAATCGGATGTGTGTAACAAAGTGCAACAACATCCAAATGTTTTAAAGTATTTAACTTTGGGTTTATGCTTGAAGAATATTTCATAAAGAGTCATATTTTGTTGTTTATTTAATAGAACATGATTCTGAACATAACATGTAATATTCACTGCTTCAGCCCAAAAGAAGAAAGGTAATTTGGCTACAGATAGTATTGTTCGTGCTGCTCAATTAATGTTCTGTTTCATCATCAATCCTATTTTGTTGTGGAGTTTCTACAGAACTGAATTGTCTCGCTATCCCCTTTGAATTACAAAATTCATTCAGAATATGATTACAAAACTCCGTTCTATCACTTCTGATGCACTTGATGGTTTTATCAATCTGATTTTCCACTAGAGTTCGGAATTTTATCAACATATAAGGTGTCTCATCCTTTGTTGCTAAAAAGAAAACCCAAGTAGATCTAAAAAATCATCAATAATAACCAAACAATATGCACGACGTCCCAAACTCAAAACATTCACAGTACCAAAAAAAATCCATGTGTAAAAATTGAAGGATTGATTCAATTTGCAAAGCTAGATCATTATTTCTAGAAGCCAAATCACTAATTTTGCGTTCCTTATCATGAAGATTTAATTTTGACTGATAAATTGATTTGTTTAAACTGTCTATTTTCTCTTTAAACAATTTTTTATCTACTTTATATTTTCGAGCTTGATGTTGAAGTTTTTCAACTTCAAAGATCAAGTGCTCATTGTGAACTCTATATATTTGAACCTTTTCAATACATGAATTAGTACAAAGATCGATGTATACCTTATTTGCTTCTTAAATTTTTGTAGATTCTCCTAGAATTTCTTTCTCCATAAATGCCTTTAGAACATCTCTTTTCTCTGCTTTGATTGCTGGAGTAGTCTCAACAACATTAATCACATCAGATGGAGCAGGTGCTGGAGTTTTATCAATAGAATTTTTCTTCAATTAGGTGCTGGAGTAATCTCAACAGCTTCTTCTTTGTTTTCTACTTTTTCATCTTGAGTTGTAATTTCTTGTGCTGGAGTAATCTCAACAACAGATTCAATAAGCATATGCTCTTCATTAATGGCTTTCTTTTTTCAGCAAATACACCTTCAAGCAGATCTCTAGATACAAATTCAGTATATTTACTCCTAATTATTTTCTTATATATATATATATATATATATATATCAATACACTCAAACAACATACTTATATATATTTATATATGTCTACTCACTCCAATACACACATACAATGTGGTGTATATATATACAACCAACATACACATAATCAACACTATATATATACATATACACAACCAAAACAACAATAAATGCACACTCATATATTTGTATATATACATGTATACTCTACAATTCATAACATACACACCATGATACATACATATATATATTCAACACACACACGATCACACAAACACACACACACACACATATATATATATGTTCCAATAGACATACGATAATATATATATATATATATATATGCATATATAATGGAATTAGCTTTGTTCTTGAACAAGCGACCTTTTTCAATCTCTCAAATGCAAAATTAATAATCAGACAACATGGTGTGGAAACCCATGATGTGTGATATGATCTCTAATGTGTGTGTATTGTGTGTGATTGCTAGTGATTGAATGCTCTGAATGATAAATGCTTGTTTGATTGATAATTTTTCAAAAGCTTACAGAGTATTATGGTACATCACTATTTATAACCTATACATAGATCTATGTATAGTTACAAAAGTACCCTTATGTAAAAACAAATTACATAAGTAATCCTAAGCCTAAGTGTTATCCGCTATTGATAATGTGTTGTCCGATGTGGATGTTTGGTTGTTCGCTGAGGATGAAAGACTAAGCTGTCTGCTGTGAGTGTTAGCTATCCGAAGTGGGCACTTAACTGTCCACTGTGAATGTTGTTCATCCGCTGTGGATGATATGTATCCTCTGTGGACTTGTTCATCAGCTGTCAGTACTTGTATGTTTCTTCAAAGTCTTCATCTGCTGTGACTTCTTAGGCATCTGCTATGGACCTTTTTTCATCCGCTGCCAACAGTTGTCAAAATTTCTTTTATCTACACATTCTTTAAAAGAAATTTAAATAATAATTAGTGTTTGATATGTATGTTAATATTTTTTGTATGTTAGTAAATGATTTTTTGAATGTTATAACACATTATGATTGATTATGGCAGGCATTATCCTTTAATGCACTTGTTGAGTCCAACAATACTCCTCCTAAGGATGATGATGCCAATCTTAGATGTTCTTTTGTTAGGGTTTTGTTTGTTAGTTATAATGTGTTTCTTTATGTTTGATTTAAATGATTGCATGATTTTACTTATAACGAATGATTGTATGATCTACTATTTACACATGTGTAATCAGATTGCTTTGTATGTTATGTATTCATATGTTTGTTTGTTAGACTGTTAGACTTATAAGTGCAAGGTATGGTTAGATATGTATGGTTGTTGATTTTCCTATTTGATTGTTAGTGAGCTTGCATGATTTACTAATTACACTCAGTTTGATTTGTCTGTTATGTATGTTTTCTTTGTTATGAATGGTTAGATATGTAATATTGATTGTTTTGTCTGATTTATTATTAGTGAACCTTTATGTATGAGAAGGACCAGCTTTATCTGCACTCTTCAACACCTCATATGTAGCTTTGATGGACTCTTCTACATCTTTCTCTGTGGTTTGATCTTTTTCAGCTTCCTTGACTTGATCAGGTAGTGATACAACCTTCAAGGCATTCAGGCAATTCATAATGTGTGTTCTCGAGTATAAACTGCATTGATCTGATCATCATATTTGTAAGTGATTGGAAGCTGCACCATCTATCCGAGGGTTGGTTGATCTAAGCTTTGAACTTCAATGTTGCTCAAAAGGGTGGTTACAATATGATCTCTTTTTAAAACTTCCAAATTCTTATTATCTGAGATCTTCAAGCTTGTAATTCCATCAATGTGAGTCAATGCTTGTTGATTTGACTCTAATTTATGTTTCAGTGCAGCATTTACATAGATAGCGCCTAAGATCCTCAGCATATGTATGAAATAACAATAGTCACCCTTGCATAATACATCTTCAATAGCTGGGACTGACTTTGTCTTCAAAAATGATACATAAGAGGTATGAAGGAGTTTAATCTCTTTAGGATCAAATTGCCTTATGTCTGAGACTTCTTTTCCCTCTAGTTTCCTTTCCAAAACAACTTTTAAACTTATTCTCATCATAGAACCATCTTGTGATTGGATGTATGTATTGATTTCCATCAATCTTCCTCATTATGAGCTTGAGATATATTGGTCTTAGAGGATATTCCACTTTGTTCAGTAGCTCATTGTCGAGGTGTTCTGCTTTTTCAGTGTTTGCTAGTCAATTTTTGTTCTCTTTTTAACTTGGCTATATGAAGCTTGTCTTTTCTGTCTGCTTTCAATTTCATCTCATAATGTTGTCTATTCATGTAAGATCTCATGATGTGATAGAAATCAGCACCCCTTAGATTATTGGTATTGTTTACCATCCTCAAGTAAATTAGATCCAGTCTATCTTCATGAGAGAGAGATCCCAATTAGGATATGTATGATAAGTACTAGACACGACCAGATACTCTTTTGATCAGCACAACATCCCAAACTTCGTCATACTTCCAAGCTACAATTTTTCTTTCATTAGCTGAAGCTGCTAGTCTTATTCTATCATACAGCTTGAGAAAGTTTGTATTTTCATTAATCATCTCTCTAACTCCATTCCCTTCATGCCATAGCCTATGTGACATAAACTGCCTAGGTTCTTTAATGGGGTGAAGTTCTTGAGGTGGTTGATGGTTAGTGGAGAGAGATGCTGATGGATGGGATCCTTTAATCTGAGGCATTAATGCATTTGTCTGTATGTTCTTATAGATGCCTCGTGCAAGCTCTTTCATTTGAGACAATGATTTTCTTGCATAAGACCTGTAAGGCATCCTAGTGTCACTCAACTAGCTTTTCACCTAGGAGTATGTCATCTTTTTGATTTGAGGATCCTTAGGCAAGTTCTTCTGAAACTCTTGCTGGCCTTTTATCTATTTGTACCTCTTATATGTTTTCTCATTCTCATTCTTCATGACTTCTTGAAAGTCTTTAAGCAAGTGTTTAACCTTATATTGGTTAACATCATATGGAAAACCTCTTGTTGCAAGCTCTATACCCATGAGGGTTACGGGATTATCAGGCAACTGATCTTGTATGTTCTCAGTCTCTTCTTCATCTTTATCTGTTTCATCTTCAAAATCAGTCAGTATGATGATTGGCTCTTGTTGTTGGTCAAGTGATTGATTAATTTCCCCTTCTTCTAGGTTGACAACCTTTGATTCTTTCTTCTTGAACTCATCTTCATCAATAGCTTCTGCTTTCACTTTTAGTAACTTCAAAGGTGAAGACTCTGGTTCTTCTTATTCTTGCACTTTTTCTTTTCCTTTCTTTAATACAGCAAGATACAATCTCTTCCCCTTTCTTTCATAAGTTTTTAAGGGAGGCTGAGATGATGATGATGGTTGGTGTTTAGAAGGTTTATGCAGGATCGGTTTTTGTCACTCAACACAAGTATTATCTCTCAAACTCACAAAGTCACTCGGTTAGATGAAGCAGAATCCCTTAAGAGTTGATAGTAATATACTAAGTGAATAAAACACAAGAAGATAGTTTTTCAAGATACTTGTATATATTACTTCTCAACTCAAAGTGTTACAAGACTCTTACAAGCATGTTTACAGAGTTACAATGAGAAACTATATATACTACTATCTACAGCCGGTTATACTTTGATACCAGCTGGAAACTTACAACTAAAGCAAATACTACATTGCTAAAGGTAAGGTATCCTAGATAAAATACTATCTAAGATGTGGTAGTCATGACATGTCCATGACTTACCTTTTGTTACTAACTAAAGTTGGTAACTGTACTAACTGATAAGAAATGAATAGTGAAATAAAGTATGGTCAACTACATGGGCGTGGGAAAGCGCCATGCAGTATATCAGAGATTGCAGCGGATCTGTCAGAAGGACCATACTTATATCCACTGGTTCATAGTAGGTTCTTCCGAAGGTTAACTGGTTCTTTCGAAGCCACTTATACTTCGAAAGAGTCTACTTCTTTCGAGGCTTGATGATCTTCAGGACTTCATTCTTCGGAAGTCTTTGTCTTGAACTCTTCTAAATGTTGAACTTCAAAAGAGGGAAGACTTTGTCTTCGGAAGTTAGAGTTCCTCTTCGGAAGCTCTTTCAGCCTTGACCTTTGGAAGTTCACCTTTTGCCTTCGGAAGTTCTTCATCAGCTGCACCAAAAATGTTCTAAGTGTTTGTTTTGGTTGCAGCAGCCTTACTTGATACAACAAACTCCCTCTAGGCTGATGCTACCAAAACCTCACTTGTTTCTGCTTCTCAAAATTTTCAGCACTAAGGAGAGAAGATGTTTATCTGTCTCTTCGTTCTTTCCAGATCTGGTGCTGGGAAGTTTGTACAAATCTTTCATAGAAAGCAGATCAAGTCTGTCACTTTGAATGATATGTACCCTTTGTTGTGACCCTCTGAAGATAGTTAGTTGACGGGAGTTGTAGTCATACTCCCATCTGACTATAGATTCCAATTCAGGACCTTCAACCATTTAAAGAAAGGGGGGCTTTGCCTTTGATTGCTGATCCTTTCTTTTCATCCTTCTCTCTCAGCTTCAACTCTTCTACAATCTTGGCTCTTGTAGTTAGTTCAGCTAGACGAAGACTGCTCAGATGATTTCTGATGTGAGCAGCTACCTCAGAGTTGGAGGGATTGAAGAATGGTTTCTCTGCTAACTCAACAATACCAAATATGCTTAAGTGTAGCAGAGAGGAGGCATTAAGCCTGTTGATCTCACCATTCTCTCTTTCCACAATAAAGTTGTGAGAAGAGTCTTCGAACCTCCACTGGACTATCTTCTTCCTAGGAACAAGAGGAGCCATCAATGAAGGTTAGCTTGATGGACCCCTCCTCGCAAGAGATATTGCTCAGTGTAGTACATTTGATGATCTTCATCTTGATCTCCTTAAACTCTTCTAAGGTCAGAGGTTTAGAAGGTTGAGAGGATGACTTGGGTGGCTGTTGGGTAGATGATGGTTGGGTTCTGGGGAGTGTTTTGGGTTTAAGGATAAGTAGTGGAGGTGGTTGTTTTGATGGAATTGGTGTGGGAGAGGGTATGGATGATGGTGTGGGCTCGAGAGTGTAAGATTTAGTGGTTGGTTCGGTTTTGATGGGGGAAAGGGAGAGGAGTTGGTTCTGGTTAAGGTTGTGGTTGTGGTATGTGATAGGTTCAAATGGATCGATCTATGATGATATTGTAATGCAATGATCAATTATAAGCACAAAGTAATCAACAAGAGCAAAATACTTCAAAAATTCATAGTGATTTCATTGCAAGTAATTTGCAATCGGATACAATGTACAGAGAGAGTTCTAACTGAAATTCTCAAAAGTCTACCTGCACATATAAATAATATCCTATTTATAATAACAATGAAACTAAGGAACATATATTTACACAATAAGTCCCTATACTATGACAAAAAAAAATCTAAAGACTAAATGCTAATCTTCAAGAGCTCCAACAATACTCCCCCTAAGATTTGCATAGTCTTTAGTCAAAAAAATCTTCAGGTTCTTCTTTAATTTTGAACATTGGCTTTTCTTTGTATATCTCTATCTCTCTTAAAGCTTTCTTTATTGCAGACTTGAATTTTGATGCCAAAATGCCTTGTTCAGGCTTTGATTCATTAGTCTTTATTTCCATAGCATCCATTACCATCAAGGTTTCTTTTGACAACCCTGCAATATCAATGTTTGCATAGAATTCTGATGGATCTTGATTATCCTTTGTATGTATCTCTAACACTCCTTTGCTTGATATTCTCATGAATTCTATATTATGTACATCTTTCTTGACAATGTTTGCATAAGCCAGAGCTTTCCTCAACGAAATCTGCTCCATGGCTGCATTCATCACTTTAATTATTGTCAAGAAATACTTTCTGTCATTTTCAGCTGCTTCAGATGACAACCTTTCAAACTTCTGATTTGACAAAAATGAAATGTTACTTGGATGCAACAATTTTAACTCAAAAACTCCAAACAAACTTATCATGTCCTTGTCCCAATCATCTTCATTCCGTACCAACATCAATTGAAATGATTCTGAATCATAAAACCATCTAAGAATAGGTTTTGAAGTTTGAGTACCATCTATCACTTTCAATCCTGGATTAGTTACTTTATCAAATTACTTGTCACTGAATGTCTCCAGATAGCTTTCTTTTTCTGATGAGCTTGATTCTCTTTTCTTTCTTTTCTTTAATGATTGGAAATACAGCTTATCTTCTTGATCACATCTTGTTTTTAGAAAGGATGACATTCTTGAAATTCCATAATCCAAAAGTTTCACAAAGTTTTCTCCTCTTGATGACTTTGTTGGATTAATTAGAGGTAACTTGTGTAATTCTTTTAAATCTTGGACAGGAAGAGCAATAATACTAGAGTAAAAATGATATACATCACAGATAGCATTTACTCTCTTGATAAAAAATGCATCAAATACTTCATCGTACTTCCATGCAACAATCTTCACTTCTTTAATATTATCCGGCACAATCATAACATTTAATAGCTCTGAAATTGATTGTCCTGTTTGCAACACATTCCTCACTATATCACTAGCAGATCTTGCTTTGTTCCACAGTTGTTCATGACTCTTCTTCACAAGCTCCATAGACTTTATCTCTTGTGGTATCAAAATTCTTGTTCTTTTGGTGATCTCCAGGTATTGAGGATTATCTGTATCAAGCACAATCATTTTGTTGTTTTGCTTTTCTGTTTCTTGAAAACTTCTCACTAAATTTCTCAATGAAGCTCCTTGCAGCTTGTTTAATCTTTTTCTTGGGTAATTCCTTGATTGCAACCACATCCTTAATGCAGATATGCTCATATCTTCTGGGTTAGGATGGTGCAATTCAGACACAGGAATATCATCAACATTTATGCTCTCACTCATCGGTGTCCATTCTCCATGTTCTATACAAATTTCATTTGGATCCACCTGAGCAGTTGATTCGGCTAACAAGCATTTCTCATATTCTTCATTTATTTGAGAAACTGTTAATCCATCCAAAAATACACGATTGTTTATTCTTAACAAGATAATTGTATCTGTCTTTAAAGTCAATTAGGACATCATCTTGAATGTTTTGAATTGGAGATTCAACAAGTTCACACACATTTTCATCATTAAGTACTTCGTTATACCAATCATCATTAAATTCAGAGTCAATGTCATCTAAAGCTTTAATTTGCTGTTGCATATTTTCTTCATCAGCATACACTATGTCATCTACAGTTTTCTGAATTTTAGATGGTGTAGCAGATACATCTATAATTACTTCATCAATCTTCCTTTTTCCTTTATCAGCTTCAGAGATCTTTTCTATTATTTCTACTTCTGATTCTGATTCTATCTCTTTCTCCTTTAAACTCTCTTTCAATCTTTCAACTTCTTTATTCAATCTTTTTACTTTCTCTTCAAGATCAGCTACAATCAAATCTTTCTTATCAATCTCAGCTTTTAACACATCATTCTCTTCTTGTAGCTTCTGAATCAATTCTTCTTGTTTTGCATTCTTAACTTTCAACTCATCAATTAACTCTTCATCACTGTCATCTTCAGTTTGCACAGTTGCATCTTGAGTTTGTTTCCTTATACATTCATCCACAATAACTATCTGTTCCTCTTGTACATCATCAGACGTTACATTAATAGGTTCAGACAATATTGCATTAATGTAATCAAAATCAAATGTCTGATTTTGATCTAAACTTTCATCAACATTTTCATTATCAACTTCAATCTCTTCATTTTTTGCTTGCTCATTCATTTCAGTTTCATCATCATCAACATTTTCATTTCTTTCATCATACATAGTTTCTTCACTATTAACATCTTGAATGGTTTCTTTATTCCCACCAACATTAGCATCATCATCATTATCTTCTTCTTCTTCAACAACTTCTTGAATAACATCTTCAATCAAATCATTGGGATTAACTGGTTCATCTTCAATTAAATGAAAGTGATCTTGATTGATGTCTACTTCATCTCTAGCTACTGCCCTCATGTAATCAAACATTTGAATGTTTGGGCTCCAGTAACAACAGACAATCTTTTATACACAGTTTCAGACATGTGTTCTAAATCCAATCTTTCACCATCTACCCCATATACATAAAAATCAGGGTGTTCTACATTTATAATCATTTGCAGGAATCTTGGATACATCAGATATTATTCCTCTTTCCTTTCTCCAAATTGATTAAGAACCCATTCATAATCCATCTGGCCATATTAAATCTTCTGTTTGTGGCCAATGCAACAATAGGAGAAGCTATATCAATAGGAAATGAGTTCCATCCTACACTCCTTTTAGACATATAATGTTGAAATATATAGCACAGAAGTTTTCAGTGGTTAAAAACTCTAGCTCTAAAGAATTGTTTCTTTGGAAAGTAATCTGGGTGACCCATCATCATAAAAGTATCTTTGCACTCATTGAAAGTAAATTCTGCCAAATCTTGTGCATCATTTTCACCCAGTCTTAGTGCTTCTCTGATTGACTCTTTAGAAACTTCTATCATTCTATCACCAGTTACAAATCCCCTTAGCACTTTCTTGCCTTCTTCATCTCTTTCAATCTCTGTTGTCCTCCAAAATCTTTTAATCAGCCTTGCATAGATGATAGGACGAACACACATAGCATATACATATCTTGTTCTCAACAAGAATCTGATCATTTCTTCATATCCAGTAGCCTCTCTAACTTCTTCATTTAGGAAAGTAGCTACATTATGCTTAGGCTCAAACTTGAGTTCTGCCATCTGTCATTTACAAAGAAACAAATATAAGAATGAATGTATTACATTGATGTAAATCTCATAATGATTTATCAATTTTTATCCAATAATACTTAGAAATTTTCTAAGTATTTAATATACTCATTACTCAAATGTATTGGATATAAATCAATTAATATTTTGAGATTAAAACCAAGTAACATATAACAATTTGTTTTCAAATTTTACTTAATAGATTTTAAATTTTTAAAACTTGATCAAGTTTATTTAAAATTTTCTAAGTGTTTGAAACACTTACTGTTATATTCAAATTCAAGTTTTAAAAATTCATACTCACTAAGTAATTTGTTTTTTTTGATTTTTGAGATTTAATAGATGTTTTTGATGATTAACATTAAAAATTTTATTAAAACTTCAATTTTGTCGATTCATCTTATTTTTAAATTTTTATTATTATTTTCAACTGATGAACACAGAATCATCAAGAAATTTTTGTGATGTAATTGAGTTTTGATGATGTCAATCTGGTCGCAAACACATGTATTCAACAATTTCAGATTCAATTTCGAACAATTTAACACATTTAATCTGAAAATTCCAAATTTCTTAAACCCTTAGGGTTCGAACGCCCGAATAGGGTTCATACGCCCAATCAAATGTGTGTTAAATGTTCTGTGTTTTGATGATTTGAACTCAAGATGTTGTTTAGAACCAAAGTTTATACCTAAATGTTACAATGATTTCAGTAAATCAGTATGCAATATGAAGATGATAATCGTCGTATGAATGAATAAGAACAGAGTGTATTAGTGTGAATGAACGAGTGAAATGAGATTCTATCAAGTGTTGAATTTATATGTGTGAAAAACTCTTAGGCGCATGACCACTGTGAAGGCGTATGACCACTGTTAAGACGCATGAGGTTTAGGCGTATGACTACTGTACAGGCGTATTAATCCTGTTGAGATGCATGAGGTTTAGGCGCATGACTACTGTACAGGCGTATTAATCCTGTTGAGACGCATGAGACCTAGACGCATGAACTCACTTGGTCAGATTTTCATAAGGACTTAGGCGCATGGACACCGTTCCGACGCATGAGCACTGTTTGGGCGCATGAGCACTGTTCAGGAGCATGACCTAGCCTAAAACGCCTAACACTTGGACAATTTCATGAACCTTCAGTTCGTATGAGAACTGTTTAGGCGCATGGACTTTCAAAGCGTCTACACTTGAATATTTTCAACATGGAAAGTCTGTTACTGTTTAGGCGCATGAGTTTGTTTGAAACGCCCAACACTTAACCAAATTTTTAGACTTATGACAACTGTTTAGGCGCATGAGTTGAAACAAAACACCCAACACTTGTACATATTCCTGAAATATCATCATAATCCTGAATTAGACTTTTGACCACTGTTCAGGCGTATGAGACCTTTCCATACGTCTAACACTTGGCATTTTTTTCACCAAATTCATCTAAACCCTAATTTTGAAAATTTTTACTGTTCATCATGAAATTTCAACCTGATCAAAGTTTGACCTTTTGACTTTAAAAATCTTTGACTTTTTGACTTTTATCATTCAAAAATTTATTTCTCACTCAAAATATACATTTATTTCTCAATTAATTTCCCATCATTTTAGTCTCAAAATTTTGAAATTTTCCAAAAATTACAAATAATCTCAGTTCTTTATTTTTTATTGCAAGAAGCATTTCCACATTTCAACTTAATTTGAAATCTTTTCAGGTTCATTTTTGAATCATATCAAACACACACATGTAAACTTTTAGCATCATCCTTTTCATCATTCAATCATTTATTTTGAAATTCTTTTTCAATCTTTACTCCCCCTAAACTTTTAAGTTCACAAACTTAGAAGTTTATTTAATTGATGAAAAAGAAAGACAAACCAGTCATTATCAACATGCATGCACACAGAAAATCATGCAAAAATTAAGATAAAGCAGAATAAAACTCTACACTATACTTATAATGAATCACATGCCTGCAGTGAGATCATATCAGTAAACAATCAGCACATTAACCAAAAAAAAATTGTGGATAGTCATAGATAATGATTAAATCCTGATCAGGTGTGTTCAGGTCAGCGTTTCCACAGCAGAGGAGACACTAGATCTAAGGACAGACAATGAGTACTTTGGCAAAGTATCAGCACACTTACTTTTTCAATTCTTGGATTGATTAAGGTTCGATTAGATATGACATTATGTAACCCAGAATTAGACTTAGAGAGTCTGACCTTCATTAAGTAATGCAAGCAAGCACTTTTTCTCAGCTTAAAAACCTGACATATATGAATAACCAGATCTCATGTTTATATCCATTTTTGGACTTTTGAATAGTTTGTGCACATTGGCATCTTTTGCATCAGGTGAGAATATCCAGGTCTGTAATGACTTACAACAGAGGATACCTCGTCACTTCAAGTCTATGATTACTCATAACAAAGAAGTAAACATATGTTGTAAACAGATCTCATGGTTAATCATATCACCACCAGGTGTGAGTTTGTAACTTGACAAGCACACAATCAAAAAAGTCAATACCACTCATTAGAACTAAGACGGATACACACAAATGCATATTAATTTAGTTAAATCACAAGAATCTACTTTTTCAGTATAATTGCATGAGTTTACCCACACATCATATCTGATCACGTCAGACTTTATTAACGAGTGAAGTATGCAACTGATTAAAACTGATGTACTATCATTTCTCACATATTGCAATGGCAGATTCTATCCTAAAATAATAAAATATATTTTTGTATTTTTATTTTATATTTTTCTATTTTGATTTTGCACTTTTCTAGATTTGTATTTGCTTTTTCTTTTAGCACACACACACAATATATACAATCAGACAGTTAATTTTGACAATTTCTTTTTATTTTTCTTATTAAAAGAAGGGAGGGTTATTTTTATTGTGAACCATCAAAATCAATTTTCAATATGGTTAATAAGACCAATAGACTCAACCAAATACTCAAACCTTCCTGGTAAAAAGGCTTTTGTAAATAGGTCGGGCAATTGTTTTTCTGTTGATATTTGAATCAAAATGATTAAACCTTTTTCAGAGTTATCTCTGAGAAAATGATATTGAATTTCGATATGCTTTATTTTTGAATGTTGGACAGGATTAGCTGTTATAAACGTAGCAGTGGTGTTATCAATGTAAATTAGAGTTTTAAGAAAATTGAACCCATTCTCCAGCAGTTGGTTTTGTAACCAAAGGATTTGAGAACATCCTGCTGATGCAGCTATGTACTCAGCTTCTTTGAGTTTGAGAATTTTTAGATTTAACATTTGATTTTCTCCTTCTTTGATTTCTTGATCTTGAAGAGGTTTTGTCGCTTTGGGAAGGAATTGATTTTTGAGAAGATTCTTTTTCAGATTCTTTAATTTTATTTTCATTTTGGTTTGATTCACAAGAGCTTGAATCATCAGAACATGAAGTATCTGATTTCAATGTTTCTTCTTTAGCTTTCCCTTCTTTTTTGTCATTTATTTCAATGACTTCTTCAACACATTGTTCAACAACACATTTATTAGATCCTTTTGGGACAAACAACTTCTTGTTCTTAGGTCGAGGTTCATATGATTTGACTTTTATCGGATGACCATTTTTTATCTTTTCTGAATCTTTCTCCTCAAAGATTTCAATATTTATCTTTTCAATTTCCCTTTCTTTAGTAGATTGCTCATTCTTTTTCTTTTCATGAAATGCTTTGAGCTTTGCTTTGTTTTTAGGTGAGTGATCATGAGTGTTAAAGTTCTCTGGCAAAGTGTTAGAGATTGATTAAGGCATAGGCTCATGTGTGAAACCTAGACCTGTTTTATCTTTATCTTTTCTCCAATTTACCAGTTGTTCAACTATAGTTTTTGAACTTTTAACTTTTGCAAGATCAATTTGAGTTGCAGCATGTGCCAACTTTTCTTGTTCTAGAGTTTTAGTCATCTCTTCAAGTTGCCTTTTTACTTGTTCAAGTTCTTTTAAAGTTTTGTTCCATGATGTTTGAAGAGATATGATTTTGTCATCAGAGATTTTATGATCATCTTTGAGTTTGTTGTGCATTAACTCTTCTTGTTTAAGTTTATCACATATTTTGAATGAGTATGTTCTGTAGTGTTCAACTTGTTCAAAACATGCTTTTGTGTATATTTTCTCTTTGACTTCCATTGGAATTTCTGGATAAGAAGGTGAAGTCTCACTATTAGATAATGAGTGTTCAACCTTTGGTTGTTCTGACTGTGCCATGAGAGCAATTTCTTCTGAATCTTCCTTAGGATCAGATTTGTCACTCCAATCATAGCTTTCATCATTTTTTGAATCATTATTTGCCTTTGGATCATTGTCTTCAGAACAGTCTTCATCATTAATTTCAGCAACAAGTGCTAAACCAGAAGTGAGATCAGCAGTAAACTGTTCTGCATAAGCACTCCGGTCATAACCATCCTTGATGCTAACAACTAGAGCTTTCTTTGGCTCTTCAGTTGTTTTTGATTCTTCTTTCGGCTCTAGCATAGGAAGACTCTGATATGGCTTCTAAAAAGTTTTCTGAGACTGATGTTGATATCTTTGACTACTGAACCTGCTTGATCATTGCCTCCTTGATTTCTTGGAGCTTTGCATTCTCTTGAAAAATGACCATAGCTATTGCAGTTGAAATGCCTTGATTTTGACTTGTCAAAGCCAACCTTTTTGTTTGCACTTGGCTTGTAATTTATGTTCACATAAGAGTGTTTCTGAGTCCTGTAAGCTATCATCATCATTTGCCAGTTCAAATCCATCTCTTCTACATCATCAGGATCCATCTCAAATAAATCCTGCAAAAACAAATCAACTTGAGTTAGGTGACTACCTTGATAAGCTTGAAAGCTTGCCGTGAAAGCAGTAAAAGCAGATTTTGACTCTTCATCCTGTAAAAGGATGTTTATGACATCTTTAACTTTGCTAGGTTTAACAGAGTTAGAAGATGGAGTCTCAGTTTGAGGTTTAGGCATTTGAGTTTTAGGAGGAGACTGTGGATGATTTGTGTAGACAGGAGCACTTGTGTAGGTCGAGTCAGCAAATAAACCAGCTCCAACAAACAAATCACCCTCATCTTTTGAAGAACTATCATCTTTAGCCACAAATGCATTCTCCACTGTGTTAGCTGGAGATGCAACATACTTATATTGAGATGTTGATGTAGATCTATAATTGTTCCTTGAACTCTCATCAATTTCAACTGATTCTATTTTGGCAAACAAAATATCAAGATCCATGGGAAACTTTTTTGTATGCTTCAACAAAGTAACTGTTTGTTTCCATGAAGATGGAAGAGCATTGAGAAGTCTATCGTTTAGACCTTTGAGATCATTCTTTACACCAACAGTTGACATTTCAGTAATGAGTTGCACAAATCTGTTCATCATTTGATTGATTGTTTCTCCAGAAAGATGCTCAAATAATTCAAGTTGCCTTTTCAGTTTCTGCTTTTTGAGATCTTGAATCTCTTACCACCTTCACAAATGATCTTTAAAGCTTTGTACATGGTATATGCAGTCTGATAACTATCAAGTATTGTTAACACCTCCAAAGGTAAACCCTTGCACATCAGTGAATAAGCTTTAATATCATTTTTAACCTTCTTCAAATCATCACCATGTAGACCATCTTCAGGATATGGTTCTTGAGAGTCTTTGGTGTAAACGATCCTCCGTCAGGACCATCTGATGAAACAGGAATGTGTGGTCCTTTCTCTATTGACTTCCAGAGATCTGTATCAATAGATTTTAAGTGATGTTTTAATCTGAGAGACCAGTTCTTGAAATCAGCTCTGTTCTTCAACTTAGGAACCCTGTTCTCAGAATCTTCAGACTTAGCCATTTTAAGTTTTGAAATTAAGAAAAGAAAATGTTTTTGTTGTTTTTAAAGTTTGAAATAAAACAAAGAAATGACAATATTTTTGGATTTTAGTTTTTGAAAAATTTTCTAAGTGTTGAATGAAAAGTCTGAAATCTGATGCGCCTGAATAGTTGTGAAACGCCCACTTTGTACTTGAAACACCTAAGGGAATTCCTTAGTAGAATTCTTGAAACGCCCAACCGAAGATGCGCCTGAATAGTTGTCAAACGCCTGAACAGTTGTCAAGCGTCCAAACAGTTGTTAAACGCCTGGGAACTTAGTCAAATTTTCTGGATTTTCAACTGAAGCGCCCAAACAGTCTTCAAACGCCTAGAACCCTCGGGTTTCAAAAACGTCCAAACAGTGGTAAAACGTCCAAATAGTGTCAAAACGTCCAACTCTGAAATGCCCAAACAGTGTTTATGCGCCTAAACAGTTGCAATGCGCCTAAACACTTAAGCAAATTTCAGATGATTTTAACACTCCAAGCGCCTAATTCATCATCTTCATAACAACCTGATCTTATCAAATTCTTCAAAACTTGATTAATTGATCTGAAAACTTCCAATAAGGTAGAATTCAAGTCGATAATCAATCCTAATTCATCAATTCTCTCAATTAACAACAACAAATCTGAATTTTGATTGAATTTGAGTTCGATAATGAAGAACAGTTCGCACACAAATCTGATGAAAATTCAGATCTGAATGTAAGAAATCACTCAATTGTGATTCAATTCATGTTTCAAATGACGAAACACAACTGAAATCAACAACTAATTGATCAATTGCTATCAAACACAGATTCAAGTGATTCACAGAGCTCAAAATTCGATTTTAAGCTTCAAATCACAGAACCGAAAGCTCTGATACCATTTGATAGGTTCAAATGGATCGATCTGTGATGATATTGTAATGCAATGATCAATTATAATCACAAAGTAATCAACAAGAGCAAAATACTTCAAAAATTCATAGTGATTTCATTGAAAGCAATTCGCAATCGGATACAATGTACAGAGAGAGTTCTAATTGAAATTCTCAAATGTCTACCTGCACATATAAACAATATCCTATTTATACTAACAATGAAACTAAGGAACATATATTTACCCAATAAGTCCCTATACTATAACAAAAACAAAATCTAAAGACTAAATGCTAATCTTCAAGAGCTCCAACAATATGGTTTCAGAAATCATCCCCTGCATTCTCCTATACATCTCCTTCCTTCTTCCTGAGCGAATGTCAGCCTTGATGTCACTGACATGTCGCTGCAGGGTCCTCTCAGATACGGGGCCAACTTGCCTGCCAGAGAAGCCATGGGCCCTGAGATAATCCTTCATCCAGGCTTTATCTCCCATCTTCTTGATAGCAGCAAGTTGAGCTTCTTCTTCCTTCTTCTTCCTCTCCTTCCTCTCCTTCAGCTTTTTCCCGGAAGCCCTCTTTCTCTCTTTGTTCATTTGGTCTTGTTCTTTTTTGACGAGCCACAAGATCGTATCATTATCATGAGAAGCAAGTTCCTCAAGAGAGAATCCCCTGGAGCTTAGAAAAGCTATCCTTTCATCCCTAAGCAGTTGCTCAGCTTCCACTTTCTTTCTCTGTTCTTCCTCTTCTAAGGCCAACCTTGCTGCTTCTTCTTGTTCTATCCGTAGCAGGGTTGCCTTTTCTTACTACACCAACTCCTCAAGTGGTAGGAGGAGAGCATCTTCACTTGCTGCACCCAGATTGACAAGTCTGTCAATAATCTCAACCCTTCTCTGATTGTTGATAGCCTCCTGATTGACTACAGCTGCTTTGCTACTTGCAGCTAATAGTTTCTAAGAGGGAAGCCTACCTTTTCTTCTAAGCTTTTCCATCCTTTCTTCCTCTTACAGTTCTTCCACAGTCAACTTCCATTTACCCTTAATGTCTTTGGAAGCCTTAGACTTTGGAGGATCTTGTGTAGAGATTTCAGGTCGGTGGGTGGTGATTTGAGCTTGTGATGATGATGATGTTTGAGTGAGAGGTATTTTGAGAAAGTCTTCACTATTTATCTCAGATGCTAATTCAAGAATTGATTCTGTGATAATTAGATTATCAGACAGAGAGTATAGACCTTCCGCAGCTTGGATCTCAGCTTCGAAAGTTTGAAATACTTCTTCCGCAACTTTGACTTCAGCTTCGGAAGTTAGTGGCATTTCACTATCTGTCCTAACTGTTTCAGTTGCTGGGCCATCAGTCCCCATATCCCCTTTGAATTCAATCTCAGGTTTGATGTGGACCTTAGGTTGACCAACTTCCTTGATAGTGGTAGATGGTGTATTCCACCTTTGAAGCTCTTCAGCTCCAAAATATGCCAAAGCAACATCTGGGCTTGGCTGTTCAAGGGAGGACCACATCAAAAATTTGGTTAGAAATCTATGCAAATCAATGAGCATCCTTGGATCCACTTGAAGGATGACAAGAGGAGGCTCGGGGAAAAAAGTTGATTGCTGAGCAGGATATCTTGAAGAGAGAGTAGAGAGAACTAAGCTTTGCTGCACCATGTTTGTTTCACTCTGAACATTCTCCCCTTTTTTGGTAGCATCATCTTTAGAGGTAGATGAGCTAGAGGAGGAAGCCAGAGAGACTTGTACAGATACAGCCTAACAGATCTCTCAATTTGTTTCTCAGCTAGTTGAGCCTTGAGATTTTCAATCTCAAGTTGCTGAGTGGCAGACCTATCCTCTAAAGTCTTAACCCTGGATTCAAGGTTTGAGAGTTTAGAAAATAGGTCTTGAAGAGTGAGTTGCATACTTCCCTCATCTTCTTTAGAAGAATCACGGGGAGATGAGGTAACATACCTAGTATGTTCATCCTCACCACCAGATGTGGTTCCTTGGCGCCCTGGTTTCCCTTGCATAATGATGTCTCTTTCAGAGTCATCAAAAGGCACGGTTGCCGTAGATTCAGTCTCAGATATGTTACCACTGTCCTGAGGGTCCATTGAGGCTCCTTCAGTAGTGGTAGCTGAATCTACATGAGTCCCTTCCACACCATGGGACTCACCTTAGTTTGGGTTAGCTGATGGGAGCTAGAAATCAAAAGTTTCTCTAGGCTTAGTTGATCTTTAAAGAGGTGTTATGGATCAACTTCACAGCCTTGAAGAGACATGATTTCTTCATTAGTACCTATAAGAAGGTCAGTAAAGGATATGGAAGTTAAGCCTAATGACCCGGGACTTTGATCAATGTCTAATGGCATTGAGCCTATGATAGGGCTGTCCCTTTTTGGCTACTCAGGAGAGTATAGAGACTTATCTTGAGGGTTTTCAGCTTGGGTTTGGGGCTCATGGGATTGAGACTGAGGAGACTCAATACCCATATTGAGGTCAATTGTGAAGGAAGGTGGGACCTCAAACTGAGTGAGAGCCCATGTTTCCACTCTAGCCTTTTTGGATGGAACAGGGGGAACTTGTTCAAACAGAGGAGATTGAACAAGGGTTCAGTTGGAGCGTCTCAGGTATGTAATCTTAATGGGGTGAGAAGAAAGAGTTGGCAATGTGGTGGTTATTGCTAGTGTGGGTTCATCACCTGTGGGGTTAACAGGGATGTCACTAGGAGCCATTGGCTCAATCATACCTAGGAGTAGCTCAGTGTGTCTTCCAGTGAAGTTGGTGGATACCCTATTCAATACCTTGAAAATGGCTGGCCTCATGTGAGGGACAGTAAGAGTAGCTGCACGGACAAGCGTACTCTGATCCAGCTCACAGTTGATTATGTGCTGAATAAACCTGGGATACATGTAAAATGTTTCCCTCTGAAGATTTCCCATAAGATTGGTCAGCACAAATCTTGAGTAGTTGAAGCGGAGGCCTCTTACCAACCCGTGAACTAGGCATCATAGTTCATAAGGAATTTGATCCTAGCCACCAGACTTATTTGACAAGCAGTGAAGGACTATATGAAGCAGGAATTTCCAGTTGTATGAGAAATTGAATTTGTACACCGTGGATCTCCTCACATCACCAGCATATCCCATCTGGGTATATGTGTCTTCTAGGTCTGATTTGGGAAATTCTGTAGGAGAGCCTTCATCATGAAGCTCGAGATGCTCCCTGATGATTTGTTCGAATATGATCAGTTCCTGGCCACAGATGCTTGACTTAATCACCCTAACTCCGTTCAGGGTTACAATCTATCCGTTCCACCAAAACTCTACCATTTGGTTTGATTAAATAGTGGGGTTGACAGCTAGGGCGGTGAAGTAGGTTGATTGGGTAAGGAAGTGGATGATTTATGCAAAATCAACATCCTTAGAAGAGTCAAGGAGTGCGACTTGGTTGTGCTGAGGGTTTAGTGCCATTGTTTGAGAAAGTTACAGAGGAAATAAGGTTGATTTTGGGAGTAAAACCGAAGATGAAGGAAACTTAGGGCTGTGAAATCTGTAAAAAGATTAAAGGATAGGTCGGAGGTATTTAAATGGGTGAAATGGTGGATGGATAAGGTGAAATGACAGTTTGGGGTATGATGTGATAGTAGCGGTAAGGTTTAATCCATTTAAAATATTCCGACATCATAAACAAAATCTTTGCCTTTTTCAGAGTGGGCCCAAAAGGTTTCCGTTACACAGTAAAGCTTTCTTCCGAGTGTAAAAGCTTTTCCAAAGGTAATCTTCTTCCGAAGCTAAACTTACTTCTGAAGGTAAATCTATCCAATTTACTTTCGAGAGTAAGAAGGTCTTTCGAGAGGAGAAGCTTATTAAGTTTCGGAAGCAGATTTGATATCTTATCAAATGCTTCTTCCGAGGAAGATAGGATTAGCTTTGGAGGAATTATCCTTCGGAAGAGATGTATGACATCTTCCGAGGGTTAATTTCTCTTCGGAAGAGCTTTCACTTAGTAAAAATTTGAAGAAAAACTTTTGTAACAGGGGTTAAACTGTATTGACAAGAACAAGACACAAATTTGAAAAGGTTTTTCAAATGAAAGAGACTAATCAATGTTTATCATCCCAACAGCCGTAATGAGATACTTAAATCTTTGTTCATCAAATGCCTTGGTGAGCAAATCAGCATATTGTTCATTTGAATCAACTTTGACTAGTTTGATCTCATGAATATCTCTAATGAAATGATACCTGATATCAATGTGCTTTGTCTTGGAGTGCTTTACCGGATTTTCTGTAATAGAAATGGCACTCTTGTTGTCAATGTGGATAGGAGTCTCCATGAAATTGAATCCATAATCTAACATTTGGTTTTGAATCCACAACAGCTGAGCACAGCAACTAGCAGCAGCAATGTATTCAGCTTCAGCAGTAGATGTTGAGACACGAGATTGCTTCTTGCATTGCCATGAGATTATCCTTCCACCAAGAAATTGACATCCTCCTGATGTTGATTTCTTGTTGATGTTGCAGCCACCATAGTCACTATTAGTGTAGCCATAGAGATTGAAGTTATTGTTCCTTGGATACCAGACACCTAGTTTAGGTGCTCCTTTGAGATATCTGAGGATTCTCTTTGCAGCAACTAGATGAGACACCTTTGGAGCAGCCTGATATCTTGTTGTGAGATACATAAGAGATCCAATGATTGCCCTATACTGATGTTGATCAGTATCCTCCCCCTTGGACATAGATTGTGATTTCTGGGTATAGGAGTCTTTGTTGGCTTGCAATATTTCATATCAAATCTTTCTAAGATGTCTTGAACATACTTAGATTGATTGATAAAGAACCATTCTTTCATCTGTTTTACCTGAATTCCCAGGAAAAAGTCCATTTTTCCCATAGAACTCATTTCAAATTTCTTCTTCATAATGCTCTCAAAGTCCTTACACATTTGATCATTTGATGAACCAAATATGATGTCATCAACATAGACTTGCAAGAGCAAAATATCTTTCCCAGACTTTCTTATGAATAAAGTCTTGTCAATGGTACCTCTGGTGTAACCATTCTTCAGGAGAAACCGAGGCAAAGTCTCGTACCACAGCCTAGGTGCTTGGTGCAGCCCATAGAGAGCTTTATCCAATTTACACACATAAGTGGGGTGCTGTGGGTCTTCAAATCCTGGAGGCTGGCACACATGAACTTCCCTGTCTATATCCCTATATAGAAAGGCACATTTGACATCGAGCTGGTAGACTGTAAAGTTTTTGGATGCTGCATAAGCAAGAAAGATCCTCACTGCCTCAAGTCTTGCAACAGGTGCAAAGACATCAGTGTAATCAATTCCCTCTTCTTGCGTGTACCCTTGAACTACCAGTCTTGTTTTGTTTTAGATGATCAGGCCTCTATCATCTCTCTTGTTCGTGAATACCCATTTAGTGCCTATTGGCACTTGACCGGATGGTAGAGGACATAGGTTCCAAACCTTTTGTCTTTTGAATTAAAGCAATTTCTCTTGCATTGATTCAAGCCAGCTACTATCTTTCAAGGCTTCTTCTGCCTTCTTTGGCTCCATCTGTGATAGGAAACATGAGTACAAACAGACATTCCCATTATGAGTTTGTCCCCTTGTTCTCACGCCTTTAGAAACGTCTCCAATGATGTTCTCAGCTGGGTGAGTGTTATGAATCGTGAGCCTAGGATTTACATCCAGTTGCATGGATAGATCCAAATTGGACATGTTTTGCTTAGGAACTTGAACACTTGGTCTAGTTGATGTTTCACATTCATTCAATGAGGACTGATTGAATGAATGAGAGACAGCATCAGTATTAGTTGGTTGTGAAGCAGTATTAGTAGTTGCTTGTTCCTTCAAAATGCTGCTTCCATCATCTTAGTGTTGTACACTGTCACTGGATGAGTTTTGAGGCTTATTTTGTTGACAACTTATTGAAGCTCCATTGGTTCTTGAGATAGTTATGCTATCAGATCTTCCAATTGTGAGAGCTTGATTTTCAGTATTTCTTGGAGAACTTGGAAGAGGTCTAGGTAGCTCAAATAGTTGGTCATCATCAGAATCACTTTGAGTACCTATTCCAACTGAAACATTCTCACAAGAAGGTTTAGAATAGTTTGGAAACAATTATAAATCAAAGATATCATCAGGTCCATTCCCCTTAACATAAGGAGTGTGCTCATTAACAACAATGTTGGATGATTCCTCAAATTTTTGATTTTTAATGTTGTAAACTCTATAGGCAATAGAGTTGGAGGAATATCCAACAAAGATAGCATCATCCGACTATTCAGCAAATTTTACCAAATTGTCCTTTGTGTTAAGTATGGTACACCTGCTGCCAAAGGACCTGAGAAAGCCAATGAACGGTGGCCTCTTGTTTCATAGCTCATAAGGGGTCTTTCCATGTGGCTTAACAACAAGAACTCTGTTCTGCACATAGCATGCAGTGCTAACTGCCTCTGCCCAGAATGTTAGAGGCAGCTTTGAATCAGCTAACATGGTTCGAGCAGTCTCAATAAGTGTCCTATTTTTCCTCTCAGCAACACCATTTTGTTGAGGAGTTCTAGAAGCACTATACTGTCTGGCAATCCCTTTTGAGTTACAGAATGAGTCAAGAGCTTGATTCTTAAACTCAGTCCCTTGATCACTTCTAATAATCTTAACCATGTGATCAATTTGATTTTCTATTTTAAGAATAAAAGATTTTAAGGTTGCAGCAGTTTCATCTTTAGTTCTTAAAAGAATGCCCATGTAAATCTAGTAAAATCATCAACGATCACAAGGCAATATGATTTCCTTCCAATGCTCATTATACTTGTGGGACCAAATAGATCCATGTGTAATAATTGTAATGGAGTGGTGATAGAGTTAACTACTTTGGATTTATGAGATGCTCTGTGTTGCTTTCCTTTCAGACATGCAACACAGTTATCTTTGCAGAGAAATTCCTTTTTAGGCAAACCATATACCAAGTTATTTTTAACCAATTTATTCATGGTTTTAAAATTTACATGAAACATTCGTTTATGCCATAAAGTTGACTCATCACCATCAGCTTTGGAAAGAAAGCATGATACTTCACCTAATGGGGAAGCATTGTTCATATCCAGCTTATACATATCCCCTTTTCTGGGAGATCTAAGAAGCACCAATTCCAAAGGAATTGTCATCCCAGGTTTGAGGATAATGCACTCATGTTCTATGAAAAGCATTTGGTGCTTTTGATCACAAAACTGAGAAACACTCAAAAGATTGTGTTCAAGCTGCTTGACAAAGTTTACTTTGTCGATTCTTAACTTGCCGCTGGATACACTTCCTCTGCCAGAAATGTATCCTCCAGCCATGTGCCTGGAGCATCCACTATCTACATCCACTTTCCTTACCTCTTCTTCCGAAGCAATCTTCTTTTCGGAAGGTTTCAAAGGAACTCTTTTGTTCTTTTGACTTTTCTTAGCCTTAACTTCTGAAGCCATTTTCCCTTCGGAAGAATGAATTTCTTCCAAAAGCAACTTTGCTTCGGAAACAAGCTTTCCTTTCCTCATCACTTGTACCATGTGATAGGGTCCAAATGTGAAACCCCCCTTGACTCCTTTCTTAACATTATTTGCATAATGTGTGCTTGCAGGATTATAGTAATAATCTTTTGCCATATGGTTTTGCAAACCACACATTATGCATGCAATGTTAACCTTTGTGGGATGTGAAGACTGTTGTTTCTTGCTCTTTTTATCTTCATCAACAGTCTTCTCCTTCAACTTCTGATCCTTTAGTAGGACATGAGTGCTGGTATTACACTCCTTTCCAGGATCAAATTTTCCAATCACCTGGAACGCGGCTGAAATGAACACACCCTTTTGTTTTGGGTCTATCTTCAGCTTTAATTCAGCAACTTTCTTGGCAATTTTTCTGGCTGTCTTAGCCCTGTTTCTTCTGGCTTTGGTGGTTAGGGGTTGACCATCACCGGTGGGAATGGGTTGATTTACTGATCCTTTCCTGTGATGGTCTCCATAGTTGCATCACTCTTCAACTCATGAGGTGGTGGGTTAACAGTTGGAATCTCTTGCTCTTCGGTCCCACATCTTGGTTGTCTGATAGACTCATAAGAATGTGGTGGAGCAATTTCATTGGTTCCCAACCCACCTTTGTTTTGATAACAAGTTTTTGAGTGGGGAGGTTGATGCAAGAATGGCTTGGAAGTTTTGCTCAGAGATAGCATGCTTCCTGGCTTGTGCCTCAGCTATGACTAGCTGGGCTTGACCCTCACTCAATTTGGAGATTAAATCTTTGATTTGAGTCCTATAGTTGGTATGTTCATATTTTAAAAAGGACATAGTTTTCTCCAACTCTTCAATTTTCATTTTGTAGTTAGATTCAGCCTTTTTAAAATCACTTTTAAGGATATTCAAAGACTCAATATCAGATTTAATTTCCATATTATAGTCCTGATACAATTTAACTTTAGCAATGCAAGCTGGAGTACAGATGTGTTCAAATACCTTGCTGTCATCAGTTCCAGCCATCAATGCTTGAGCAGGAGTCACATCCTGCACCATGAAGCTCCAGTCCACCTCTTGAGCAACAGCAGCTGTGTATTGTTCAGTTGACTTCCTAGTGGCTTTAGGTGTGAAGGGATGTGTGGAGGCTTGAGAGGTTCCCGGATTGGATTTGGGAGCATTGCATTCCCTGGCAAAGTGGCCAAGTTGGTTACAGTTGTAACATTTAGCCTTTGTCTTGTCAAACCCGAACTTGCTGTTAGTTGGATTTTAGGGAAATTGCCTTCCAGTTCTTTTAAAGAACTTTTTTGCCCTGTAAGTTAACAGAACCATTTGTTGGACAATATCCATGTACTCAACATCATCTGGGCTGAAACAATCCAGATCATCAAAGCAAAACTGAAAATCACTGGAATGCACATTTCTTGAGACAAAGGCACAGCTATCCAGGAAAAGACTTGACTGAGCCTGTTGAGACCTTAGAGTCTCAGGAAAGGTAATGTATGGCCCAAAAGAACAGGATGGCTGCTGGGAGTAAGTCAGGTACTGCTGAGGTTGGGGGCTTCTTGAGCCTTCAGCAACTATTAACACGTTGCTAGCAGGAAAGCTTGAGGTTCTGCTCACCAGGTGGCCTCTCTTGTTTTCCATCTCTACACGGTATCCAGCAAGGATGCCATATAGTTTAGTCATCATGAGAGAGTTTAAGTTCTCTGTTCTCTTGATAGAGACACAGTAGAAAGTCCACTCATTTGGAAGTGCACTCATGAACTTTCTTGAGAGATCTCTCATCTCAAGAGTCACTCCCACAGACTGAAGTGATGAAATAAGATCTATATACCTGAAGTATTGCTGGCTAAGGGTCTCTCCAGCAATACAAGTGAAGTTTTCAAACTGTTGCTTCAGGAAATCTTTCTTGGAGTCATTGGAGCTGGCATACATGTGAGACAAAGCATCAAAGACTTCTTTGGCTGACTGGCAATGCTCAAATCCCACCATGATGGAGTTGGGTATGGCAGTCATAAGAATAGTCATTGCTTTTCTATCGATCTCTAGTCGCTTGTGGTCTTCATCAAAATAGTCTTCAACATCCTTCTCTATCATAGCGCCATTTCTAGCCGGTGCTGCAACCTTTGGCTTGTAAGGGCCATTGGTGATAGATTTCCATATCATGCTATCTTGATACTTAATGAAACCTTTAATACGTCTACTCCAAGATCTGAAGTTTTCAGGAGTGATGATGGGTGCTTTAGACATCGTCCCCATTTCACTTTCAGATGATTTTTGGTTGAGGTCCATTTTGAGTGAAGTGAAAGTATGAGTGAAGAAAAAGGTTGATTTGGATGGTTAGATCTCACAATCAAGAGCCTAAGTAGCTCTGATACCAATTGCAGGATCGGTTTTTGTCACTCAACATAGGTATTATCTCTCAAACTCACAAAGTCACTCGATTAGATGAAGTAGAATCCCTTAAGAGTTGATAGTAATATACTAAGTGAACAAAACACAAGAAGATAGTTTTTCAAGATACTTGTATATATTACTTCTCAACTCAAAGTGTTACAAGACTCTTATAAGCATGTTTACAGAGTTACAATGAGAAACTATATATACTACTATCTAAAGCCGGTTATACTTTGATACCAGTTGGAAACATACAACTAAAGCAAATACTACATTGCTAAAGGTAAGGTATCCTAGATAAAATACTATCTAAGATTTGGTAGTCATGACATGTCCATGACTTACCTTTTGTTACTAACTAAAGTTGGTAACTGTACTAACTGATAAGGAATGAATAGTGGAATAAAGTATGGTCAACTACATGGGCGTGGGAAAGCGCCATGCATTATATCAGAGATTGCAGCGGATCTGTCAGAAGGACCATACTTATATCCACTGGTTCCTAGTAGTAACCGGCTTCGGAAGAACAAGTTCTTCCGAAGCCACTTATACTTCGGAAGAGTCTACTTCTTCCGAGGCTTGATGATCTTTAGGACTTCATTCTTCGGAAGTCTTTGTCTTGAACTCTTCTAAGTGTTGAACTTCGGAAGAAGGAAGACTTTGTCTTCGGAAGTTAGAGTTCTTCTTCGGAAGCTCTTTCAGCGTTGACCTTTGGAAGTTCACCTTTTGCCTTCGGAAGTTCTTCATCAGCTGCACCAAAAAAGTTCTAAGTGTTTGTTTTGGTTGCAGCAGCCTTACTTGATTGAACAGTTTAGTTTGCACTTTTAGAGACTCAGCAAATTGTCTAATGAGCTCTTTTTGTTTCTCTCATAACGGATTGACAACAATAATGCTTAATTGAGCTTGTTATGTGTCAGGGGTATGGAAGTGTTGTCTCAAAATGGGTGAATAATGAATGTTCTTAAATGGATTAGTTTCTCCGAATAAGTGATCCATTAAGTATGATTCTTCGGGGATGATGATGGCTTGCTGTTGTTCCCCAGTACTTGTTTCTTCAATTTCTAACATTTATCAAAGAACTCTTCACTCAACTCTTGTTCTTGATCTTCTGAATGCTCCTCCTTATTTAGTTGTTTGTCTGCGTGTTCCAATTCTCTTTTTAATCTTTTTATTTCTTCATTTTGCTTAGAGATTATTTTTTTCAGATTATCAATCTCATTATCTTTTGCATCTGTTTGTTCAGTCAGATAGGCTATACTAAGCCTTGCACTGCTTAAGTCTTGATCTTTCACTTTGACTTCATCCTTTGATTGTTCAAGTTGTTGTTCAATAAATTAAACAATCAACTTTTATGCCTTTTGGTCTGCAACAAGCTTTTCTATCTCCTCATCTTTGCGTTTTTGCTTTTCCGTCAATTTCTAGGCCTGTTGTTTGATTTCTATAACAACTTGTTGTACTCAGTAAATAGAAATACTTTGGGATACTCAATCTCTTCTTCTATGGGCATATCACTTGTTTGTTCATCTGTTTCAATTTGCTCAACATGAACACTTTGTTCTTCTTGTTCTACTTCATGCATAGAGGATGTTCCTACTTCCTCTTGTTGAGATGTATGTTCACCCATAGTTACATCTATATCTCTTAAAAGAGATGAGAGTATCTGTTGGTCAAATAGATTAGAGCTGTGAGGTGGAGATGGAATGTTCTGATCAAATTAGAACTGTTCTTGCTTTTGTGCTTCTTCTCGATCTTATTCTTGCTCTTGTATGATTGGAACATATTCTTGGATCACTGGAGCTGGTTGGATGATTGGTGCTTGATGGATAATATTGTAAAATACCATATGTGGCTCTCCTTGACCTGGTATCCTACTCATAAAAACTTCACGAATAGGGAGATCATGGATGATCATGTGAAGTGGAACAGGCACTTTCTCACCATGATACAAACTGGACTTGATTATGTTGAACACATGCTCATTAAAGTGCACTCGTTGAAACACAGCTCCTTCTCTTGGAATGTTTAGCAAAAGATCATCAATGATCATCTGAAGAAATCTTGGATACATATAAAATTTGTTTCTCACTTCAGTTAGATTGTAGATCATACCATTTAAGCCTTTAGTAGCAAAGTTAAATGGCCTTCTAGTTATTATACTAGCAATAGCACATGAGCTTCTCAATGATGTTGCATCCCAACTGGGTTTCCTGTTAGTCATGGTCTTCTAAAAAGTATGCATGAGAAATCTAAATTGGGCACACATGTATGCTTTGTTAATTTGCTTTCTATCTATGGTGTGAGTGTATCCTATCTATTTGAAAACCCGAAGAACATAGTTCTCATCAAACTCTATTGGGCCTTGTGCATCTTCATTACCTAGTTGTAGTACTCTTCTGATCATTTCGTCACTGATAGTGATCTGCTGATCATAAATAGTAGAAATCATAACTTGTTGATCTTCAACTGGTCGAAAACTAGATTATTGATCTTCTATAATCTCTAGTCTAGCAGTAATTGCATGCACCAGCCTTTTTTGTCTTATGGCTTGGATCATCTCTCTATAATTCTCGGCCTTAGGATAATCATGATTGAGAGAAGCACATAGATTGTGATCTCTGACAAACACAAGGTTTGCCATATCTACAAAGAAGAAGACTATGTTAGTACTTGAATGATTTAAATGAATGATGTTAATCTGATGAGACTTTGATTGTGTCTTCATTGACCATTGTAAATGTCATGAAATGATAAATTATGTTTGTTTGGCATAGTACTTGTGCCAAAATGTTTGTTTGTTGAAATCAGACTTATTAATAGTTTGACTTTCATTAGTTGGCTAAAAGTAAGGGTGAGCATGGTCGGTTTGGTTTGGTTTTAGCCTAAAACCAAAAACAAAAACCGATATTTCGGTTTTTAGGTTTTTAAAACCGTTCGGTTTTGGTTTTTTCGGTTTTTGGTTTTCGGTTTTCATTTTGGTTTTGGTTCTGTTTTGGTTTTTTCGGTTCTACCATTTGGACTTCAAGTTTTTAAAGAAAAAATTGTTTTAAAATAATGAATTTAAGTTAAAAACTTTGGCCTTATATTATTTTGTTGATCTTTAAATGTGAACTATATATTCTTATAAATTAGTTTACATTAAAAATTAAATCCAATTCATAAAAAATAGGAACAAAGTTCAATTAAACATTTTAATCTATTAATTCAAACAAAAAAACAAATATAAAAGATTATTCTTGAAACCTAAATATTTAATATCTTGTAGATAACATAAGTTAAACAATTAATTAATAGGCTAATAATATTTATAAGTGTATAATTACACCTCTAAATTTACAAGTTTGGTTGTATGGTTTCGGTTCGGTTTTTTCGGTTTTTATTACAAGCAAAACCAAAATCGAACAGAAAAATTCGGTTTTTAAAAAACTCATCAAACCAAACCGTCGGTTTCTTAACGGTTTCGATTTTTTCGGTTCGGTTGCGTCGGTTATTTTGGTTACGATTCAGTTATTTTGCTTTCTTGCACACCCCTAGCTAAAAGTCATTTTGGAGTCAATTTTGCACTTTCATGTTTCAATGATTTGATGTTGTTTAGATCATAAAATTGAACATGTTTGATTTATAACAAAGAGTTAATTTGTTCAAATCATTCACTAACTATATTTCATAACCATTTACTAATTGAAGTTTAGTTGACTTTGAAAGTCAATAGAGTTCGTTTAAAGCACATTGAATGTCTACATTAAATGATGTATGAGTTTAATTTCATGCTAAAATAACTGTCATCTAATGTTTGTTAAAAAAATTAAACATGTTTACTAAGTTATATCACATTTCAAAACATTTTAAACAACTTCAAAGATCAAACAGTTACTTTTGCAAAATTTTGACATGAACTTGTTGACTGTTCATTTGACCGATGAACACCTAGTCAAAATTCCTCAAATTAACTACTAATACATGTGACTATGATCATTTAACATGTATTCAATGTTTGATTTCATTTATAACTTTGAATGGTATCAGTTTAGGTCTCGGTTCATAATTCGACTAGGGTTTAACAATGCTTGAATCAAAAACTATACACCAATTGTTTTAATGATTATTTGATGATTAGAAACAATTTATTATACCTATTTGATCGAATATCAGTTGGTAAAATCGAATAGATATTGGTTTTGGATGATCAAAGGCAATTTGTACTATAGCAACGTTTAGAATTTTTAAGTTTTGCCTCGCACACTCGTGATGAATGTGAAAATAACAAATGTTGATCTATATATATATATACAAGACAAAATAAGTGTCCGCTGTGTATATAGTGTGAACGTACGCTATATGAATAGTGGTAACTTAAAATTGAATATAACATGCGCTCTGTGAACAATGTGTCCGCTGTACAATTTTAGGTTGTACACTGTGGACACTTGAATGAATTTGACTGTGTTCACAGTGGATGACACTTTGAACATGCGTTGCGGACACTTGTATGTTAAATGAATGTTCACACCTTATGACTAAAGTCATACGCTATGTACTTGAACACTTTGTAGCAAGCGGTGTACATTTGTTCATGCGCTGTGCAAACTTGAATGACTACATCGTATGACAAATTGGTCATGCGCTGTGTAAACTTTGATTGTTCTAAGGAACATTGACATCAGATGACTTATTGTCACGCGCAGTGAACCCTTATATGATTGTGTACAGCGTATGCTTACCTGTGTATATATGTTGTGTACACTTACACTATTTCTACAATGGATAACTACGGTTAGTCATGCGCTGTGGAATGCCACTGTATTCACAGCAGGTATGTAACCTTACATCATATGCTGTGAACACTTTTATGTTCATTCATGGATAGCGGATGCATATTTGATTGTCCACTATATACAATTGGAGTATTTTGGATGGTTAATGGTTCACTGTAGCTACAACGAATGTATATTTGTGAGTCCGCTGTCTCTACAGTTGACAAAATTTAAAAATGTTTGTTTGTTTTGAAAATTTTGCTCATCAGCTATGTAACTTAATACATACGTTATGAACATTTGGTTTTCTTTTTTTGCTTGAAAATTTGTGAAATGTTTTTAAAATGCAAATGTTTATTAAAATTTATATAATTTTAAGATGATTAATATATGGATGATAAGATATCACTCACAAGCAATAATGTGCATGTATATGTGTCACGTGCTATTTTTGAGTGCTTGGTTGACTAGGCTGATTTCCTTTGTTTAAAAACTCAAAATTTTAATTTTCCTCAAATTTTAATATTTCAAATTTTAAGAATGTATGATGATGCTTATATTCTACTTACTTTGATATTTTATGTTTGTTTTTGTCCCCCTAAATTTTTGCATATTTATATAATCTTTTATAATATAACAAAAATTTAAAATTGGTTGATAGAAATTATCAAAGTTCAGTTGTTTGTTTGCATGATAAACTTGTATGATATGCATGCTTTGACATTAATCATTTTAACATGACATGAGATAATACTAGTATTAAATTTTCAATGAGTTGGTTTGATGTTTTTAAGAATAGACTAATATAATATTGAATGCAAATATTGTGATCCACTTAAACTCATACATGGTAGTAATGATTGATTTAAACAGTGAGTGATTATCATGTTTTAGGTGTATTCAGATGATCTGTGTATACTCCACACGTGGTTGTATGTTAAGATCAACCTTGCTCAAGATATGCCGGAAAGGACTTTCAATACTTATGACCTAGCTACTTAGGAGTATAAATACTCAATTGATCCTTATTGTTTGATCCACATTGGGATTCTTTTGCACTTTATTTTGGAGGTGATCCTCTTTGGAATTCTTTTGATGCATTCACAAGGAATGTAGTCTATAAGACTTTATTAATGATGCATCCAAGATGGATGTGTTCCTTTTTAGGAATCTTTTTGGATCATGATATAGGTCATTCAGGTCCGTGCTTAGCATAACAAATGACTTCTTAATGTACTCTAGGTTTATGATAGTCATAACAGAAAAGACACTTTAATGATTGAGCAATTTATAAACTGTTTCACTTGGTGTATAAGAGTTACTTAACAATAAATCCATATTGGAAAGACGAATACTTACCATATACCAAGATGGGTGTTCATTACCACACAATCATGAGAATTTAGGTCATTACTGTTGTATTTGATGTTAGGTGTCCCTTGCTAAGTCTATCCACACATCAAACAAAGTATTGTCAGTTTTTATTGGTGGAAAATGACTCAAGTGAAGAAGTAATCTAGTGTACTATCATTTCTCATGTGTGATCATGTATGATTCAAACTTGTGTGTTATTCTGAAAACGTGAATGTTTGTTTGATGTCTTGATTTTGAAAAGATGAATGTTTGTTGATAAAATTGGACTTTAACAAAATAAAGCTTCTATGTTTTGAATGCTTTGAAAAATATTACTTGTTTGGTTCATAGTTGATCATGCCAAGTGACTGAACCAGAAATTTAAATCTTGTTGAATCAAATGATTTTATAAAACAGTCAGCCAATTGATTATCAGTATGAACTTCGATCAACTTAATCAGACCTTTTTTTAGCAATCTCTCAGAAAATGATATCAGATATCTATATGTTTTGTTTTGGAATGTTGAACACGATTGTCAGTGATAAACATGGTAGCAAAATTGTCTATGTGTATGGGTGTTTTTAGAAAATTAAAGCCATAGTCAAGCATTTGGTTTTGAATCCAAAGCACATGAGAATAGCATGCAGAAACAATTATGTATTCTTCTTTGGCTATTGACACAGACACATTTGTTTGTTTCTTACACTACTAGGTGATCAATCTTGATCCAAGAAAAGAACATCAGCGTGTTGTTGATTTTTGGTTGTTGTTGCATCCACCATAATCATTGTTAGTGTATGCTAACAAAAAGAAATCTCCATCTTTAGAATGCCAAAGATTATGCGCTGGTTTGCCTTTCAACTACCTGAAAATCCTCTTCACAACATTGATGTGTGATTCTTTTGGATCTGCTTGATATCTTGCACACATGAAAACTTCATACATGATATATGGTTTGCTTGCACTTAGGTACATCAGTGAGCCTATCATTGATCTGTAAAACTTCTTATCAATTGATGTGCCTTCTGGATATGAGCCAAACTTCAATCTAGTTGCAAATGGTGTTTTGTTTAATGTGCAATCACTCATGTTATATTTCTTCAAGATCTAATTTACAACATCTGATTTACATACTTGCTTTGATTGATAACAATTCCTTCCTTTGATTATTGTACTTGAAGTCCAAGCAAGAAGGTAAGTTCTCCCATTGAGCTCATTTGGAATTTTGATTGCATATGAGCTTCAAACTCTCGGCAAAGTTATATGTTAGTGGAGTCAAAAATGATGTCATCCACGTAGACTTGTACAACTAGCAATTCTTTTCCTTTTCTCTTCCAGGACAATTCTTGATCAATCTTCCCCCATGTGTATCCATTCTATAGTAGAAACTTGGTAAAGTTTCATACCACTTTTTGGGTACTTGATGAAGACCATATAGAGCTTTATCTAACTTGTAAACTTTGTGAGGGAAGTCTGGGTCTTCAAATCCTAGTGGTTGAGCAACAAATACGTCTTCATCTATCTTGCCATATAGGAATGCATATTTTACATCCATTTAGAAGATAGTGAATTTCTTTGATGAGTAATAAAGAAGGAAACTCTGATGGCTTCTAATCTAGCTACTAGAGCAAAAACATCATCATATTCTATGCCTTCCTCTTGAGTGTAACCCTGGGCAATGAGCCTTGCTTTGTTTCTAATGACAATCCCTTCGTCATCTTCTTTGTTTCTGAAGAGCCATCTGGTGCCAATGGAATATTAACCTTCAGGGAGATCATCTAGTTTCAACACCTCTTACTTTCTAAAGTGTTGTAGTTCTTCTTGCATGACTTCTATCCAACAGTTGTCTTTGAGGGCCTCTATGATATTTTTGGGTATAGAGAGAGATAGAAAGTAGGAAAACAAGCAAATGTTTGCTGTATCATATTAACTACGTGCTAATTTGACATTGAGATCACCAATGATATTCTCTAGGGGATGATATTTGTGAGCTATTGTGGTTTCAATTTGATCAACAAGAATTGTTGAATCAAGATTGGTGATTGTTTGGTCTGGAGTTAATGGTTGAGCAAGGGTATTTGAAGTGGTAGGTTCTTCTAGTTGTGCATTCTCATGAAATGTTTATGGTGAATCAGGAAAGAAACCTAAGATTTCATCATCATGATGGGTGTTGGTAGTGAATGATAGTCATCATCTTCTTCAACTATGTCTTGATGATGTGACCTTGTTTGTCTGCTTAGTTGAGGGTTAACTGAAGCTTGTGGTTGATTGATCAAAGGAGTTGTTGATGATGGAGTGTTTGTTGATGTTTCTCTTGAAGTGTTTCTTTGATCTGGAGGAGTTGTAACTGTTGTACTTGAAAGAGTAATGTTTGTTCTCCTTGGAAGATCAGCATTTAATGGAACATCAATGTTTGTTGGAGGAACCATAGGCTATTCAATGTCATCCTTGGTACTTGAGACATCAAAATAAGATGTGTCAAATGATTTTGTCAGTGAATCTATATCAAACAACTAGTGAGATCTAATGACTTTCTTAGTGAAAGAATGTTTGTTAAAAACAACATCAATTGTTTCTTCCACTATGTTCAGTTTTGAATTGTATACTCTGTATGTTTTAGAGCTTCTAGAGTATCCCACAAAAAATCTACCATCTGCTTTTGGAGCAAACTTAGATAAATGTTCTTTGGTGTTTAACATGGATACAGAACAACAAAATGCTTTAAGAAATCCCATAAAAGGTTTTCAACATTAATTCATAAGGAGTTTTGGTATGTTCTTTAATTATTAATGATCTGTTTTGAATGTTGCAAGCTGTGTTAATAGCTTCAGCCCAAAAGGATATAGGCAATAAAGATTCAGCTAGCATAGATCAAGCAACTTCTATTAATGTTTGTTTCTTCGTTCAACAACTCCATTTTACTAAGGATTCCTTGCCACACTGGATTGCTGACTTATTCCTTTCTCTACACAAAAAAATGAAATAATGTCATTCTTAAATTTAGTACCATTATCATTTCTTAAAGTTTTGACCGTAAAATGTAATTGATTTTCAATTTTAGTGATAAATGATTTGATGATTTCTATTGTTTCTGACTTATGCAATAAAAGAATACCTAGGTGAATCTGAAGTAGTCATCTACTATTACAAGGTAGTATTGCTTCTTTACTATGCTCAATATGTTTGTAGGGCCAAAAAGGTCCATATGAAGCAATATGAGTGGTGTGTGATTAGAGTGTCCCAATTGTCTATGCTAATTAGGAAACATCTTCTCATGCTTTTGATAATAAACAAGTTTTAAAGGTTGATGCTAAAACTGTGTTCATATAAACAATGTGTGTGTTGTTTTGATGTGGAGTTTTCAAAAGGACAAAGTCTTCAGGTATTTGAAAACCTATCTTGAGGATGTAGCAATTGTTGGAGTCGAATAAGGTAGCATATCCTTTATCATATATTTGGGATACACTTAGAAGATTAAACTAGAGGTTGGAGTAGTAGTTGACATTCTCAAAACTAATCAACCCATTGGATACTATTCATTCACAAGAAATCTTTCCTCCTCTCTTGTCACTTCCAAATGCTACATGTCCTCCATGTTTGCTCTTGAAATCCCGAAGAAGGAAACAATTGTCAGTCATATGTCAGGAGCATCTACTGTCAACATACCAGATGCTTTCAGACCTTCTATGATGTCCCTCCATAGAGAAAGAAATTAATTAAAGGGTGCAACCCATGCTAAGATGGTCTTGGGTTTTCCTTCTTTTCCCATAACACAAATTTCCTCTAAGAAAGCATTGTCTGCTGGCTTAGGAACTCTAGGTACACTAGACTTCCTTTGCATATTTTTTGCTCTGTCAGGAGAAGTGTTTTGAGCTCTCCTCCTTTGAGTGCTAAGGTCAAATTGGTGTCTGTTTTGAGACTTATGTCTCCTAACTTTTTGTTTAAAGTTGTTATAAAATGTTTTATCATTGTTTAAAACAACTTTTGTGTGTGGAGTCTGTCTTGGTACTCCACTTTTGTTCTTAGTTGGAACAACTGTTTATTTTAGAGTTGATTTCTCAATCTGAGTTTGTTTGTTTTGCTTTTTATTATTTTTATTGAAAAAGCAATTGGCTGTATTATGGTTGTTTCTTTCACAAATTGAATAGTAATTGTGAAAATTTTGATATGTTTCTGTAGTATAATTATTCATATCACAATATTTGTAGTACTTATCATATTTGCAGTTTTGGGTGCTGTGGGTGTATTGATCACACCACTTAAAGTAAGGCAAATTTGCCGTACTTGTTTTTTGAAAACTTTTGATTTTAAATTTGATTTTGGTGGAATATCAAAAGTTACTGTTGGTTATTTTAGGTGAATGGTTGCTTTTGCCTTCCCTTTATTTGGTCTTTTGGGAGGGACCATGGAAGACTCAATCTTTCTTCCACCAGAGTAGATATCAAATACTTGCTTCTACTTTGTGTTGGTGGTGTATCAACCACACTTTGAACCTTTTCAGTTTTAGTAATTGGTTGATCTGACTTATCATATAGTACATCTTCATCATATTCGTCAGAGGTGTGATTATCAAATTCATTGTTTTCCCCTTGATAGAAATCTGTTGATTTAATTTTTGGTTGTGTTTGACTTCTAACAAATTTAATCAAAGGTGATTTTAAAAGTAATGATGATTTAGATGATGATGATGATGATGGTTTGAAATCATCTGTTTTATCATGAGGATCAAGTGATTCCCCATGTTTGCTAGTCATTGATTCAGGTATTGGAATATAGTTGTTCTTGTAAGGTGGATTAACCTTATTATATCCCAAACCTGATAGGTTTTTGAATACCCTTTGTTGAGCAAGAAGTTCTTCAAACTTCTTATTGCTCACCTAAAACGTTTGAAGTTTCACTTCAGTTTCAGCTGGTAATGTTTTAGACTATGTCAAAGATTTAGAGAGTTGCTTAACTTGGGTTGCTTGTATTAGTTTTTCATACAAAAGTCTGTCCAAATTATTTTTAAATGACAGAATTTTGATCTCATACTTTTTTTATTTTATTTTAAACTGTCATTCAAAATGTTTGTTTCAATAACTTTCTTTGAAATTTGGTCTACAAGCTCTCTGTATCTTGAGACTTCATATATGCATGCTTGAGAACAGATATTCTCCTTTTCCTCTTTTGGGATTTCAGCAACTTTATCCTCGTGCCATGAGGGAATGGTCAGGAGATTGTATCTCTGCCTCGTACTTACTCCAGTCACACTCTGCATCCTGTTTGATTATCAAAGCAGATGACTTGGGTTGTTGATTGGGGCAATATTGTGTGATTTGGGCTGGTATTAGTGTAGAGGGAATGTTGTGGGAGGTGGAACTTGTCTATTTATATAATAACCACATGATTACTATGGTTGTTGGTTGTTTCTATCTGCTCTTGGTTGTTGACATTATCTTGAGAAATGACCATACAGTTGATAGTTGTAGCATCTCATTTTGGTCTTGTCAAAACAATCTTTGTTTTCTTGTCCATATTCAACCCCCTGTTTCTTTGCAGAAACATCTTTGATCTGTAGGCAATCATTGCCATAGACCACTGAAGATCCATCTATTTAACCATGTCTGGTGGCAACTCATCCAAATCTTGTTGGATGATTTATGATGGTGTGAAATTTGCACCCAAATATGCTCCAAAACTTGTTGAGAAGGCTGCAAAAGCTACCTTTTGCTCCTTATTTTGTAGAATGATTATGAGAGCATCCATGGGTTTCTCAAACTTGTGTATGTTTTGGGTCTTTGTTTGATGTGGTTTACTTGAACTTGAAGCATTTTGATATTTTTTGCTTTGAGGTGTTGCTTCATGTGAAGCATGAACAACAGTCTTCTTAGACTTTTGTTTGTTTTGTGGTGATTCAGGTGTAGAAAAGAATGAAGTTTCACTAGAGGCAAGAAACTCTTCATCTTCTTCTTCACCGGTGCATGTCAAGAATGCACTGTCTGCTGTTTACATCTCTTTGAATTTGTATGATTTCACATGTATGATTGTATTGTTATTTCTAGATATCTCATCTAATTCTAGTGCCTCTACTATGGCAACTGGTGCATCCAAAGATAATGCTTCTAGATCCAATGTTGCTTTCATCAGAGAGACCGATTATGTCCAGCTCTCTGTAAGAGTATGCAGTATTTTCTTGTTGATCTCCACAGATTCATATTTGAGACCATAAACTATCATCTCATTTACGAGTAGAACGAATGTATGGAGTTATTGTTGTATAGATTCTCCTTGCACATGGTGGAAAGTTTCCTATTGGGTCTTTAATTTTTTTTTTCTTGATTTTCCTGATTTCCTCACTTCCTTCACAAATTGTGTGAAGTACCTTCCATAGTTCATGTGCTATTCTGAAGTTTTCAATTTTGGTTAATATCTCAAACGGGAGAGTCATTGGTAGAATGTTGTATGCTTTGATGTCTGTTTTGACCTTTTTCACGTCATCACGAGCTACATTCTTTAAACTTACTGGTTTCTTTAGGTTATAGTCTGGACCTAAAGTCATAGGTATGTATGGTCCATTAGTTATAAAGGTCCACAAATCCGGTTCTTCAAAAACAATCCAGTTTCTGAACATGATTTTTTATTGTTTGAAGTCAACTTTGTTCTTCAATGTGGGTGGTTTGAGGCAACTGTTTAAACCTGAAACTTCATCTAACATGATTGTTAATTTTGAACTTAAAGTTTTAAGTTTAATTTGTTTTGATTGTTTAACTCGGTGCTAAATTTGATTTATCCTAAGGTCACTATGATTTGTTTGATTTGTTTATCACTTTTTAATTTTACCGAATAAAGGAATTTAATTAATTTAATTAATTAATTCAAATGAAATGCCATTCATGAACCAATTAATGTTAAGGGAATATTCTGTCAAAAGAAAGGTCAATCAGTCCAAACCCTTTTCATGATATCAGTCAACAAAGTCAAAACCCTAAAAACAATTAAAATGCTTTTAAAAGTTTGCTTTTTGGATCAAAAATTGACTTTTTCAAAAAATACAAATGAAAAACGATTTCTTTACTTGTCTTTGATGAAAATCAACAAAATCACCATACATTTTGAAGATTTTGTAAGTGATGAACTAGAGTTTATCCTAGAACAGTTGCGGCTGTGACAACTTCAAAGAAAAACAACAATCAATTTGCTGTTTGAAGATGTTTAATCATCTGATTCGAGTATAGAACAACTCAAATATGATGTTTAAACACAATGTTAAAATTCAAACCACTTAAAACAGTGTTTGTTTGATGAAAACTTGATAGAATAGTACTCGTGTACTGTTTTATCCAAAAACCCTTGAAACCGATGAGCTTTTAGAGGTTTTTGTGATGTTTCTGTTTGAAAACAGTGTATGAATGATTTTGAGAGCTTTGTTAACACAAAATCTTCTTCAAAATGAACTAAAATAGATGATTATTTCATGTTTTTGAACATTGGTTGGATATATAATGTAGAAGAAGGTTTATGTGTAGATTTCAAGCTCAAAATGGATGTTATGAAGCCAATGAACCATAGAGATTATTGTATCAATTGAGAGGATAAAAAATTAGTTGTATGATTTGAGTCAAGGCTTTGAAACCACCTGATGGAATCAACTTTGTTCATGAAGCAGGTTTATTCCCCCAAGGACCTTTTCAATCTCTCAAATGCAAAATCAAGACTTAGACAACATGGTGCGGAAACCCATGATGTGTGATATGATCTCTAATGTGTGTGTATTGTATGTGATTGCTAGTGATTGAATGCTATGAATGATAAATGCTTGTTTGATTCATAATTGTTCAAAAGCTTACAAAGGATTACGACACATTACTATTTACAACCTATATACAAATCTAGGTACACTTACAAAAGTATCCTTATGTAAAAACAAATTACATAATTAATCCTAAGCCTTAGTGTTGTACGCTAAAGATAATAAGATGTCCGCTGTGGATATTTGGTTGTCTACTGTGGATGAAAGACTAAGTTGTCCGATGTGAGTGTTAGCTGTCCACTATGGGCACTTGACTATCCGCTGCATGAATGTTGTTCATCCGCTGTGGATGATATGTATCCGCTGTGGACTTGTTCGTCAGCTGTTAGTACTTGTATATTTCTTCAAAGTCTTCATCCGCTGTGACTTTTTAGCCATCTTTCTTCATCCGTTGCCAACACTTGTCAAATTTCTTTTATCTACACATTATATAAAAGAAATTTAAACAATAATTAGTGTTTGATATGTATGTTAATATTGTTTGTATATTAGTAAATGATTGTTTAAATGTTATAACACATTATGATTGTTTATGGCAAGCATTATACTTTAGGGCATTTGTTGAGTCCAACAATATACGACACACGCACGATCATATATATATATATGTATATATATATATAAGGCATTGATCAAATGTTAACACTCCATTATTACGATAACCGTATTAACTTTTGAAAATCAATCAAAATCATTATTTTTTTGTTGGAACAACATCATTACACATATACAAATATATGTTCTATTATTTATATGTCGAAATTCATAAAAATAAAAAAGTTACGACTAGTGTAAGCTACTTTAACCACGTAAATATTTACATAGATATAAGTAACTTACAGTAGTGATAAATTTTTTACGCTTATGAATTTACACATATACATAAAAGAACATATATATGTATATGTGTAATAATGTTATTGCACAAAAAAATAATGATTTTGCTTAATATTCAAAAGTTAACACGGTTATCGTAATAATAAAGGGTTAACATTTGATCCTTGCCCTATATCTATATATACTAATAAATAATAATAAATCCGTACACATGTCACCATTTTAGGGCATCTAATAATTGGATTTTCCGCTTCTCTCTCCTCTTAATTATGAATGCTATAATAAGCTATTTATTAATTAACAACTATCCATAATTAAAATTTCGAATTTGTTAACTTCAAATTTTAAAATGTATAATACATAAGTTTATTCAATCTGTATAATACATTTATATTTAAGACATAACTTTTTATATTATTAACTATGTAACAATAAATTTATTTCGCCCCTGTATTACACGAAATTTTAACCTAGTGTATGTGTATATATATATATATGCATATCCTCATACAGCACATACATAATCACACACACACTTTATATATATATATATATATATATATATATTCATACATTCAAACACAAGATCATTATATATACATGAATATATACTACGCACAATCACACACACACACACACACACACACACACACACACACACACACACACACATATATATATATATATATATATATATATAATATATATATATATATACAGGAGGGATCCGTTGAAATCCATGTTATAAATGAAAACTATGAAAACTATGGGTTACATATATGTAATTACGTATTACAAAGTGTACAACTAAGAGTTACGTATAAGTAGGGGTTATGTATATGTAAGTACGTGCTACCAAGTGTACAACTACGAGTTACGTACAACTAACTCATAAAAGTTACATATACGTAAGTCGTTTCATCATCATTGTCGTTCCTTCGAGTTTAAACTAAAAAATATATAATAACCTCAAAAAATAAGATTAAAGTTTAATTAAATATAATTTAAACAATTTAAAGGTTAAATTAATTATCAATTATGTGATTGGTTAGTGGTGGTTTTCATGGTTTTTAATTATAAGCATGGTTTTCATTTGATCTCTCTCCTATATATATATGTATTTATACACACAGACCTACATCTAACTCACACACACCACGCACACGCACACACACCACGCACACAAACACACACACACACACACCACGCACGCACACACCATGCGCACACACACACACACACTCACGGCTCACCACACACAAACTACACCACCGTGTACCACCGTACACCACTGTACACTCTAACGATATCGAACGAAATGAAACGAAATAAGACAATAATGAATTGCTTACCAATGAAATGGGGACACGGTGGGATGGCGCTGATCAGGAGTGCCTCGCGGCGGTGTTTTTTTTAAATAGAAAAACGAAACGTTAAATATTTTACTTTATTTTTTAACTAAGATTGAGAATTAGGTAGATTTGAAAGTAAAAATGAGTCCATAGTGATAATGCAATTGAATTTAAAAAATGATGTTTTTATTCTTTTTGCACATATCAAGGCATTGCTTATCAATTTATTACATCAATGACTCCTCACCAAATAGGTTTGTTGAGAGTGGAATCAGTTAATGAAATATAGCATCAATAACCATGTTAGCTAATGCTAAAGTGCTGATATCATTTTAAGCAGAAGCAATCAACACTTCATGCTACGTGCAAAATAGAAAACTCTTAATTAAAGATAAAAATAGCAGTCCATATTAACATTACAATACGAAAGGAAAACACATGTAATACAAACTATTTATTATTTCTTAAAACTTAAAGGAAAACTTCACCATCTCCTCAATCATTCATTATCTCATCTCCAATTCATGTTATGTCAACTGACTTGGTGAAAAACATATGGAACGAATACGCAAATTGATTTTAGTGAACTATGCCAATGGGCTTACAACAATCACATATCAAACAATACATAATACTCATAAAATACTTTATATATTGTTGAAAGTTTAATCGTATACAATAGTAGATAGTAGGGTTCATGGTTACAAATGAGAAAGAAAATATTCTATTTATAGTTTTTATAGTTGAATATACATCTGACTACAATATTGCATTAGAAAGTATTAAGTCAACATGTACAAAATACACTTCGTATTTCTTTCTAATCGCCTGCATTAATTCTGGTTCACCCACATTAACTAATGCGGTGGACAAAAATCCTTGACCGCATTTCATTTGCTTAGCCGTATTTCTTTGTTCTTTTTCATAAGTATTTGTTTGTTCTTCCCTATTTGACATATGCGGATTACCGAATACTTAGCCACATTAATTGCTTCGTCTACATTATGACTAATGCGGATGACCAACACTTGGTCTTCTATTTTTCATCCTCATTAACTATGCTAGACGCATTTCATTCAGCACTTGTAATATTTACCAAGCAGAAAAACTATCCAACAATACTACCTTTAAGGATTATGCAGTGTATGTACTTGAAGAGTTTGTAGGAGGTGGATGTTGTAAATATTCCAGTGGATCTTCTACTAATACAGGTGCTTGTTATTATGCAGATGTTGATGTTGGATTTGAGGTTGGAGGTGGTGTTGGTTGTTGTTCAAGAGCTATTGGGAATTAAGTCACAAAAAGATTTAGAATTTCCTTGATCATAGTAGCAAATTTTCTAGCTTATTTCATCCTCTTACTGTCTATAACATGGACTTTTATCTACTTCATCCTCTAAACAGCCTAAATTGGGATTTGTCGAAGTGACTAAAGTTCATACATAGCAATGGTAGATAATCCGTCTCTATGTATGATTAGATATCCATCTGTACTTATTTCTAGCTTCACCTTGCTACCAAACTATAATGGGACTCCCTTTTTTTCCTTGGTTTTTCTTTTTCTGTTGATCTAGTCATATGCAACCTTCAATATTCTTATGCACTTCAAGAAAAATACCAGATCATCTTCACCAAGTCTGTTGTTTAGCTTCTAAAATGCCTAGTAAACATATAATGAATATATGATTAATAGATTTATAGGCACTAAATATCTAACCCTTTTCCTTCCCAATTCTCTCTATGATGTATCCATCATACCTTACATTAGGATCTTTAAGATGTAGGTACCCTTTTTTCTTTTCAACTCAGCTGTTGGATTTACTATTCCTTTAAGAATTACCAACTCTTCAATTGTCCTGTTTTTCTTATTTTTTGCAAAGGGATTGATGAATGTTCTTTCATTTCTATGGCTTATGTCTTTCAAGGCTTTGAGTTTGTTCTCTTGAAAATCTTTAATTTCTTCTCATATTGGTAGCCTTTTGCCACATCAACATCATTAATCAACTCTAAGTTTTCTAATTCATTTAGATCATGAATCTAGAAAGAGTTGTCTATATCATGATTCTGTGAAGAATTGGACTAACCCGGGGATCCTTTTCATCATGAACATGTTCCAATCACTATTACTTCCAAGAAATGATCTTGACATCTACTTTTCCTTTCGGAGTAGACACACCCTGTAGCATCTCAGAAGTAGTCATAACTTCTTGGAGTTGAACTTGTGAAGGCTGTTAGAACCATTCTGGATTCTTGGTAAGTAGTAGTGCTAGGGAATCATGATCAGCTCCTATGCGTTAGATATCTTATCCAAAAGTTCTAAATCTAGGGGCTTTGTCTGTTACTTTCTCTTCTAATGCCTTTATCTATCTTTTCATTTTTTGGGTGTACTTTAATATTGCATCACGAAGAGAGTTATTCTTTATTGGACCTAACTTTCTCTTTGTAAATCTAGTATTAGAAGGACATCCCATCATTTCCCTATCTAAAGTAGAATAGGGATCATGAAATGGGTAAAAATAAGATGGTGGACTAGCTGACGGTTCAGAAGTGGTAGGCGTTCACCACTGTCTACATTGAAGGAATAAGTCGATGAATCATCCAAGTAGGAGTCGGTTGGACATTAGATATCTGATCATCGATAATATCAATGTTATTATCAAGGTATGATGGCTAAGAGTTACACTTTGAAAAACAACTAAGTAATAACATGTTATTTAATAACGTTATATTTCATGAACCCAAATTAAGCTAAAGATGGCTTATTATTTAGAGAAATAATTCATAAAAGGAGATTAAAGGTTTAAATTTTAGTAGTTAAGTAATTAAATGTTTAAAGATCTATTTGATTAAATGTTAATTAGTAAACCATAAGGGTTTTGTTGATTACAAGTTACACTACAAAAAAGAAGGGTATTTGAGACTGAAAAATTAGTCTTTGATACCCCTAAATCAATCTTTAATGGATATTAGGGACTGATTTTGATAGTCCCGATTCAATCCTAAATACCTAGTCCTTGATACTTGCATTAGTAACTAAATGAGTCTCAAATATATGCCACCAACAGAGACTAACATTCAATCAAAATACACATAAATTCAGTCCTTAGCTAACCTCTTTAAGTCATTTTAGTTTCTATACATTTTATTGTGACTCAAAATCAATCTTCGGTACTAGGTTTTTCGAGACTGAAAATCAATACTTAAAACTGTATATTTTTGTCCCGAATATATTTATTAGATTCAGGTTCAGTGACATTCAGTCCTTAATAAGAAGCTATAGAGACCAAGAATTAGTGACTCATAACAACCATTCAGTTCTCATATATATATAAAGTCTGAATATTAGTCTTTGAAATCATTAGTAACTAACAAATAAATCCAACACATGAGTTTATAAATTTAAAACCATAAATAATCAAACATTTGGATAATAATACTAAGTTGATAGCTCTAAACCTTAAGTCTTCACCAACATCCTAGACTAAATCTTCATTATCAGAATCATTAAACTGGTCATGCGAACATGTTGCTCTACTACTCATAGGTGATAGGTGCGGATACTAAAGACTCAAAATCTGACAACTTTGACTCATGAACTTAACATTTTATCATACTTTCTTTGCTTTGTATTAACTCCTCTTCAAGTGAAGCAACCTGAACTCCATGATCTTTGATCTCCATTGTTGTGGTTGAGACATTTCAACTTCTAATGTCATCTTATAATCTCTTTTCTTCTTAAAAACGTTTTGACTCCTACCACCAATGTAGATTTTAATAAATTCTCCTGGCACACATACTCTTATTGCCTTTCTTTTTAGCTCATGTTCTACAATAATGGTTAGTGTCATTCCTTCAAGAATTAGGCCTCCTCTTTATGACGAACAATACTTTCCTACAAACATAGAGGTAAAAATAACCTTTAGACAATAATAACCCAAAAACAAAGCTACAAAGAGAGCATGAACTTGCATATTCAACACATGCATCATCATTTAGCCAACCTTTTTTTAGCATTGAAATGCAACTTATGCTAAACTTAAATGGTCTAGGATGCATTATAGTCTCATGATTTGTCTAAAAAAACAAAGATTATGATAACTAAAAAAGAAACTTATGATTTGAACACAAATGTTATCCACCTGTACTTGTACTTGATCAAAAGTATAAACTAACAAAAAAAGTGAAAACCAAATATACTCAAAATACTTGTTACTTGCCATGTGGGCTAGCCCACTGGTAGAGGCTTTGCATTTTAGAGGGAGGTTCTTGGTTCAAATTGGTGTAATATGTCGTAATTTAAGAGTAGAAGTAAAATAGGTTTGCCGTTAAAAAAAAAAAACTAGAACTAAAAGCTTTCTTGTATATATAAGCAAAGAGTAACAAAAACAAACTAAAGACTAATTTAATGTTGTGATAATCATCTTGTAAATTGATTTGATGGACCAATAATTACTACTTCCAGAAAATAAACCAAATACTTCAGGCCTTATAGGGCCTGGAACTAACAAGTTATGTCCATAAATATAGTATCACCAATGATTTTTTGTTAATTGATTGTATTTAAGGTATACATTAAAATATAATAAAACAGATGTAGGGTGGCCATCAACAAAGTTTTAACACCATCCTATCGTCAGAAACCATTCAAGACTCATACATCCATGCTTAAAATGTTGAACCTATACAACTCAGAAAACCAAGGATCAAAATTGTTACCTGATCAGTAGAGACGGTCAAGTTAAATGTTTAAGAGCTTGCAAGTGATCAAACATAAGCAAATAAGAGAGAGACGAGTGCTGAAGAAGCTGTGTAATACAACAAAAAATCATATTAGATCTACAGGTCATAGAAACGTGATTCACATAAAAAGCTAATACTCAATACTTGTGTCAAGAAATGGATACAAACGAGAGGTTTACAATGGTCAAATACTCAAACAACTTTTCTTATTTTTTCTTTTTTGAGGTTTCTGATTGGATGATCAAGAGGAATAAAAAAACATATTATGGATTTATTTGTTGAATACTATTAGCTTTTAATGGATTACTGTAACAACCAAATTCTAAAAGAAACATTCAATCATTTCTATTGCAAAAGATAGGTCCTAAATTTTTTTCCTAAGTTACAAGGTGTATAACTTCCTACATATTCCCGTGAGATCACAATCAATGGAATTTCTATTGAGTTGCAAGCACTCGCTTTAAAATGTATGTTAGGAAGAAAAAAACTTAACTAATTTACTTTGAAAAGACTAACATATAACTTCCTACATATTCCCATTAGTCTTGCAGCCCTTTTCATTGCAATATAAACATAACTCTTGACAAGCAAGTAATGTAAAGTAGGCTATTCTCAAGTTAGAGGTTTTAAATCAGTCTTTAATAATTTAGTCCCTAATGATCATTTTTCTTGTAGTGTTAATTGTGAAAGGTTTTAAGTGTTAATTAACCAAGGACCCAAAACATAAATTGTAGGTTTTAAAACGTAAATACATATGTACAAAAAATAGGGATTAGGTGAAACCTTAATCCTCATTCATTCTATTCATTGACCACCAAAATCCCTTCTTCCTTCAGTTTTGCTTCGGTCGACCACCAACCAACGTCGAACGTCATTGTCGTCGTAGTCCACCACCATTGTCATTAGTTTTATTTCCATGTTGCGATTGTTTCAAAGTTTGGATCCTTTTTGTGAATCCAGTCAACTAGCGAGACCGTTGTTGCTTCCAAGGTGCAAAGCTTCAGTTTGACCATCAAAAGGTATAAGCATTTCTATACATTATGGTTGTGTTTGTTTTTGTTCACCACATGTAGTTGGATCCTTATTTTGGATAATTAATTGATAAAATTAATCGTGTATAATTTCTTTCGCTATGAAATATGTAAAAGCTACAAGAGCATGTGTGCAAGTTCTATGAGACATACACTTCTTGATTATGAGGTAAATAATTCTAATATTCTTAAATCTTGTGATATTAAAAGTAATATGGTTTAAACAAAAATCCTAGCTTACATTCTAGGACTTATATATGGATCATGGACACCATTTTCATAGATATATTCTGCACAAGGAATAACTTATTCTCAGTAAAGTGTTATCCAAGGAAATAATAGCTCACAGAGTTATAAAGCTCTTGAAACTTATTATATTCAATATTATGAAAATGGGCTTAAGTGTGTTAGAAACTAACCCATAGGGTATGAAAATGTCTTGAAAAATAACCAAACATGCAAATAAATGATCAAAACTATATGGTCGTGGGAAAACCTAAGTTAAAGAATCAAAAGGAACAAGAAACTTTCACTATCACTTCCACTAATGATATTTCAAACGAAATATTGACCATTGATCAAGGGTCATCATCATGCATAAGTTACAAATCAACAAAAGCAACTCTCATAGTTGATATGTCTATCATCACTTCAACAATATTTTTTCTAGAAAATCAATTTGGGTATTCTATGATTTCTCTCATGCTTTTACTTTATTAAACACTTCTTTTACATCTACAATTTTCTTAACCACCAAGCAACCAATCGTTTATATTTATATCTTCTTTTGGAATCAAATACTTGCATTCATCTCCTTTATATCATGTTTATGCTTCCAAAATCAAATAAATTCATTTTTAATGCAAAATTCATCATAATACTTTCATTACCCAATAAATAACTTTATTAATTCAAGCATTCTTTATTTTAAAGATCTAACTATTGAACTACAAAGCTCAAACAAGTTTTGTTTTAAATCTTCAAGTCCTTGGAAAGACTTCTAGAAAGTATCCTCCACATTTAAAGAACAAGGTATAATTAAGTCTCAATTTGACAATACGTATACTTACTTGTGTTTGAAAAATTCTAACTAAGAATAATTCCTATCTCTCAAAACTCTTACATATTAAGTTAACATATATTTTAAAGGGAATTAAGCAAGACCAAGATAAATGAATATGCATACCTTGGTCATGAATCGAAAAATGCTTTCTAAAAGATAAGTTAGAACTAGACGACTTGATGAATTTAACTAGCTTGCATCCTTCTATGAACCTATGTTAACCAGTGTCTCTTAAGCACCTAAAAAACTTCTATGTAGGTTTTGTGTTGGATAATTCTTACAATACCATCACTTCAAGCATGAATAAAAATACTTCCTTTTAGTCTTTGAATAACTCTTCAAATTCTACTAGTAGAATATGAGCCCTCCTTGTAGGCCTAGTGTTGGTGGATTCATTACCAGTTTCCAATTAAGTCAATGGTCAATACAAAGAAATGGAGCCAGCTATGAAGATATACCTCACCATAACAAAGCAAATAAAAGCCAAATTCAAAGAATGTTTCATAACCTAGGTCTCAATGATGCTATAAATGAAAGCGGATGCCTTGTCAAAGGTAGCATCCCTAGTATTTGCACACCTTACACAAGATATGTTCTAGAAGAATGCTGACTCTACAAGCAATTGGTGTGTGCGGATAGTAAATATATTTAGATAAGGGTTTTTTCACACAGGCTCAAATTTAAATGGTTTTTACTTAAACTAAACTACACACAAAAGGCAAGTGTACATGTCGGGTGGTAATATAGTGTCGGTATGAACCGAGTATCAAGGAATGAACACATTAAGCCTACTTAACAACTCTTATAATTGACTATCAGTTTTAGTTTTTGATTTAAAGAAACATAAGTTAAATGAAACCGCGATAAATAAAAATATATAAAGGTTTAGACATTTGGTGATTCTTTCAGTTAAGAATGGCTATTATCCTAATTTAAATTACACTTATGTATCTTTGACGAAAGGCTGGTGTGGTTAAAGATACTGATTAATGTAATTATGTTAATGCTTATAAATGTTAGCCAACGTGGTTTTCTCATCTGTAGTGACAACGACGCCTGATGATCCTCCAAGTCACTAGTAATGTAGTCAAATCTCATGTAACTTTTTAACATACAATTTCTAAGAACATAACTTAATGTTAGAAAGATAGTTGATCAAGTTCCTTTCTAACATAACATTAATTTTAAAAAACCATAACAATTATTGTAGATTTCCTAGACTAATAAGAGGGAACCCACAAATGATCAGAAAGTTAAGGTGATATGGTTTCTAAAAACCATTTCTAGTTCATTAGCCATGGATTTATTATGAAGAACAGTTTCACGAATAAAATTTAATTCATTTAGTTTTCAACTATGTATGACATTCACAATTACAAATTATAAGTTTATAACTCCCCATTCAAATGTAGATGCTACCCATCAAAAGTTTACCCAAGATTACTATAATATTAACATAATATAATGTAAGGGTTGAACCTAGAGGCTCGGGAAATCAAATCAAAGTGAAGATCAAGTTAAAGATAAGCGAAAAGTAAAAGAAGCTGCGCGACAACTTACTTGTCGCCTGAGAACTAGCTTCTCGAGTGAGAAGTTTGATCTCGCGCCAGAACATTATAGTTTAGTATAAATACTTAGTTTGCTTTGTATTTAGGGAGCTTTTGTTCATTTCCTGAATTTGTATCTCTGTGTAATCTTTCATATTCAGAGAGCAATCAAAGAGAAGTTATTTACATGTGTTCAGTTCTATTCTTCTACTTCTCAATCCGTAATTGTTTACATCCGCATTCACAGTTACGAGATCGATCTGTAGTGTGATGATCCTTACAATTGGTATCAGAGCTTGTATGTTCTAGATTGATTGAATTGAGGTTGGAATGATTGATTTAAAGAGTTCGTGATCATCGATTTGTTTCATTCTTGAAGATATAAGTTGTATCAGTTGAATTTTGATCAATTTTGAATATGATGAAACGTATAAGTTTGAAGATTGGACGTTTGATGATGTTTTTGAGCTTAAACTTGATTAATTGAATCAATTAGGGATAATTAGGTTCAAATTTGATCTTAATTCACTAAGTAAACAATTGATTAATCAAAATCTAATCAATTTGGACTAAAATTGAACGTGAAAAGTTCCGATTGGTGGTCTTGGTGTGTTGGGTGGCAGGCGAAAACTTATGTTTTTCGTGCGAAAACCCTTATTTCGCGTGAAAACCTGATTTTTCGCACGAGACAGTTACAAAGTTTGTTATAGGTGCGAAAACTTGAACATTTCGCACAGTTATTGTGATTGAACTTTCCGCGTGAAAAGTTTCTGAAGACTCGCGCGAGAACTTTGATTTCTTTTAAATTCAAAGTTTGTTTGAAGAATTTACTATGGCAAATCTGAAGAATATCACAGCTACTTTAAATCTCAACAATGAGATATGCACAAGCACAAAGCCTCCACGTATTTTGAATGAAGAAGATTATCCAGATTGGACGTATCGTTTTCTGAATCATGTCGTTTACACTGAACCCCGGATGATGCGGTCTATCAAGGAAGGTTCATACATTCCTTTGTATAAGAATGAGAAAGAGGAATGGATTACTAAACCTGAACATCTCTGGGATGAAGATGATCTTAAAAGAATGGAGCTTGACGACAAAGCTTATGCAGCAATAACTATGGCACTCACAACTGAGATTGCTCAAAAGTTTAAGGATTATACAAAGGCAAAAGATTAAGTGCAGGGATAACATTAGAGAACATAGCAGTGAACAAAAAGCTTCTGAATTCTTTACCTTACAGCTGGAACAACAGCTGCACAACCATCAAAAGGACAAAGGATATGTTTACCTTGTCTTTAAGTGATCTTATTTCAACAATCAAATCTTATGACATGGATGATAAGCAAAGGGCTGCTAATTACATCAACACCATGGGAGCAGAAGCAACAGCAATGTATGCAAAGATGGCAAGTAACCCAAACTACTATGTTAGCTACTCACAGTTATGTCAGTTACAACAGCCATCTACATCTGCACAATCCAGTATGAAAGACCAAGCCTCACCTTAATCATTATCTCATTATCCAATCATTCACCAAAATCCTTATGTCCAACCATAACCCCAACCTTACAATCAAACTTATTCATCAACCCAAAACACTCAACCAATCCAACAAGCCTTTGTTGTGAATTCTCAACCAACCAAACAAACCATTCAAATAGCTGAAGAGCATTTGGCTCTTTTCACTTCTTTAGCTATGAAGCCTTCTCAGCAGGAAGAATTAGTCCACCTAATGTCCTGGTTGATGATTTACAACAAGTCAACCCGGATGATGTTGAAGAAAATGATATAAAATATCAGATGGCTATGGTGGTTTACAGGGCTAAGAATTTTGCTAGAAGAACTGGAAGAAAGGTTTTCAGGTTGAATAATTCAAGCAAGATAGGTTATGACAAGTCAAATATAAGATGTTATAATTGTGATAAACCTGGTCATTTTGCAAGAGAATGTACCGAAGCTAGAAACAATCAAAGTAATCAAGGTAAAATGATGGTTATAGCGGAAGTAGAGACAAAGCAAGATCAAGCTAGTACATCCAAGACCAAGGCTCTTGTGTCACAAACAAATGAGGATTATGATTGGTCAGAACAGATGGAAGCTTTGGATATCAAGATGTCCACTGCTCTTTTAGCAGAAATCCAGAGTGAAGAAGAGATCGCTGAAGATAATTTGTTTGCAGAATTTGTCTCTAAAGATATGTTGAGTGGAGTATTTACTGAGGAACAAGAACTTGAAGTTGAGAAGGTGAATAATAAAGTTGTTGAGAGGGTTGAAGTGATAATTAAAGATATGCCTGAATCTGTTGAAAGAAAAGCTATTGAGACTACTCCAGCTAAAGAGGTGGTGAAACAAGAAAAAGCTGTTGAGATTACTCCAGCTAATGCCTGTGATGTTCAAGAAAAAGCTGTTGAGATTACTCCAGCTACTGCGTGTGATGTTCAAGAAAAAGCTTTTGAGATTACTCCAGCTACTGCTTGTGATGTTCAAGAAAAAGCTGTTGATATTACTCCAGCTACTACATGTGATGTTCAAGTAAAGGCTATTAAGAATACTCCAGCAACTAAAGTAGTAAAGATCAACCAAAAAGCCTTCATGGTAAATGTGGTCCATGAAGAGACAGAGTAGAAAGCTGAAACAGAAGAGGTATATTCTAATCTCTGTTCAACTAATTATATCGAAAAAATTCAAAGATATAGAACTCACAATGAACGATTGATTGTTGATGTTGAAAAACTTCAATTTCAATCTCAAAAATATAAAACTAATGAGAGAATTTTCAAAGATAAAATAGATGGTTTAAACAAATCAGTTTATCAGTCAAAATTAAATCTTTATGACAAAGACTGTAACATAAAAGATTTGACAAATCGTAATAATGAACTTGCTTTGGAAATTAACAAATTAAATAGTGAACTCTTATCTTCGAAACTAATTGTTGAAAAGTTTGAATTGTCTTCAAATATGGTTGAAGGTATAATTAATCTCAAATGACACATAAATCAGTGGTGGAAAAGGAGGAGTTGGTTACTCTAACATTACACCACCGATTAATCATGATTATACTTCATTACCTTCATCAGTTAACACAATGATGAAGAGACCTATGGTTTAGGTTTTCAACCAAAATCGGACTTAACATCTTCAGTCAGTGTTCCATTGACTGTTGATCCTATATAAAGACTGAAGTAAAATTAATCATGACACTTTTTGTGCATAAAAATTGAAGAAAGATGGGTTGGTTGAAGAATGGATTGATGATGATTTAGATTTTGAAAATAAAATTATAATGCGAAATCTCAATGTAGTTCATCAGATTTGATCAATGAAAAGGCGACTGTTTTGAATGTTTCAACTGACTGTTCTCAATGTCAAACAAGGAAGAAATTAAAATCCAAAATTAATTTCAAAATAAATAAAAAGAAAAGAAATTCACCATCGTTATCTGACTTGAAAACTGATTTCAAGAACAGATTTGTTTCTAAAGGCAATATTAATAAAGAAGAGTATATTTTTAAAGAAACAAATGAAAGTTTCTTTAAAAATAAGTCTTCTATTATTGCTAATAAAGTGAAACAAGATGTGTGTAGCTTAGGTACAAAAGAAACTGGTATCTCTCCAATTCATTCAATCCTCAAGGATAAAGAAACATTTAAAGCCTCATGTACATCTGATGAAAATCAAAAATGAAAAGGAAAAACGAGAGAGTGTACAAGAATCTGTTGAGCAAATAAATTATAAAGCTAGATTCTATGATAACAAAGGATGTTATCATCAACAGTTTGAAAAACCAGCTCGAGCACAAAATGTGTATCATAATAAAATTTGTTATGTGTGTGGAAAGCCAAATCACATGGCTAGAAATTGTCATTTTCAACGTTCTTTGACAAGTAAACAAAGATTTCATAATTCAATTGCAAATAATAGAAAACATTTTTTTATAAATGCTAAACTCAAAAGGAATTTAAGTCAGTCAAACACTTTTGCTGACAACAGAAATGTTCAACAGAATACAGATTCGCAAAAAGATAAATTCATTAAAAAGAATTTATTTGTCAAAAATAACAATTCATCTTCTACACAAAACATTATCAAGAAATTGATTAAACCAATTCAAGAATGGAAAGTGAAAACATCTACATCAGAACCTGAAATTATTAAAGATTATATCTTTAATGATAAAAGAGATATGACACTAAAATCAGTATCATATTTAGATGAAAAAGGTGTACTCAGGTCAACCATGGCTTGGGTTCCTAAAACTAAATAAATTTCTTATTAATGCAGGAACATACTAGACCCAGCATCAATAGTTTTTGGCATGTTGACAGTGGATGTTCAAGGCATATGACTGGTAACATATCTCTATTACAAAACATCAAACCATATAATGGAGGTTATGTTATTTTTGCTGGAGACAAAGGGGGTAAGATATCTAAGAAAGGTACAGTGTCAACTGGAGTGTTAAGCTTTGAGGATGTCAATTTTGTTGAGAAACTTAAACATAACTTGTTGAGTGTCTCACAAATATGTGACAAACAATATTCCACACACTTTACAGATAAAGAATGTTTGATCTTAAAACCAGGATTTGTTATTCCTGAAGAATGGATTTTGTTGAGAACACCAAGAGATAAAGACACATATTTACTAGATATGAATGGATCTCATTCCTTTGTTACTAAATCGTGTTTGTTATCTAAAGCCTCTGAGAGTGACACATTGTTATGACATCGTCGTCTTGGTCATGTTAATATTAAAAACATGAACAAATTGGTTAGAGGGAATCATGTAGTAGGTCTGCCATTGAAAGAATTTCAATTATCTGAACATTATCTGTCATGTTCAAAAGGTAAACAACATAAACTTCCTCATAAACCTGTTGCTCATACAAAAATTGACTCTATTTTACAACTGTTACACATGGATTTATTTGGCCTAGTAAGTGTTTTGAGTTTGGGACGTCGTGCTTATTGTTTAGTTATTACTGATGATTTCTCTAGATTTACATGGGTTTTCTTTTTAGCAACGAAAGATGAGACTTCTCATCTGCTTGATAAAATTCATGACACTGGTAGAGAATCAAACGGACAAAACAACAAAGTGCATCCGAAGCGACAATGGAACTGAGTTTTACAACCGAACATTGAATGAATTCTGTGATTCAAAGGGGATAGGTAGACAATTTAGTTCTGCAAGAACTCCGCAACAAAATGGAATTACAGAAAGACAAAACAGAACTCTAATTGAAGCTGTCAGGACAATGTTATCAGCAGCCAAATTACCATCATTTTTCAGGTCTGAGGCTGTTAACACTACATGTTATGTTCAGAATCGTGTGCTAATCAACAAACAACGAAATATGACTCCTTATGAAATCTTTTATAAACATAAACCCAAAGTCAAATATTTCAAAACATTTGGTTGTTGTTGTACTTTGTTAAACACAACTCATTCAAATCTAAATTTGATGAAAAAGCTGATGAATGTTATTTTGTTGGTTATTCTGCTAATAAAGTTGCATACAGGGTCTATAATAAAAGATAAAAACAAATAATTGAGTCATTTGATATTGATTGGCATGAGTCTAACAAAACTGATGCAGGTTCTGCACCTTCATGGGTCTATGATTATGCTTCATTGTTTGAAACGTTTAATCGTTCGTCTACTATTTCCACAACTAATCTTCCTTTGACTTCCTCTATTCAGGATATTTTCGATGACGATGTTGATATTATTTCATCTCAACCAAAGATGACAACTTCTGATGTACCTTCTTCAACAAATAGTTCAGTTGTTCCATCTGTTTCTGAATCTACGATAACATCTTCTAATCCTATTGTTGAACAATATCCACATGTTTCTGATGATAGTTCTACTTCTTCTGTTCAAACTGATCTAATTGATACTATTCAAGTTCCATTTGATGATTTATTGTCTAATAATGATAATCATCTGGAGGAAGATATAGTTTATCAACCAGAAGGGGACATATTGTTGAAGAACCAGTGGATCACATTACTAATTTAGAAGAAGGTAATTCTAAAAATGTTTTCCCACAGTTAAGAGTTCACAAAAATCATCCAACAGAAGCTATTATCGGTCCATTATCATAAGGAGTTCAAACTCGGAGCAAATCTGGTGCAATAAATACTTGCTTGTATTCTTGTTTCATCTCTCAGATTGTCCCAAAGAATGTTGAGATGGCATTAAAGGAGAACAGTTGGGTAGAGGCCATGCAGGATGAACTGATGCAATTCAAAAAGCTCAATGTCTGGCATCTGTGTGAACTTCCAAAAGGAAAGCTGCCGATTGGAACAAAATGGATATTTAAGAACAAGACGGATGAAAAGGATGTGATTGTCCGCAACAAGGCCAGACTTGTTGTTCAAGCATTCTATCAAATTGAAGGTCTTGATTATGAAGAAGTATATGCTCCTGTTGCAAGACTAGAGGCTATACGTATTTTTCTAGCTTATGCTTCATACAAGAACTTTAAGTTTATCAGATGGATATCGAAACAGCCTTTTTGTATGGAGAAATAAAAGAAGAAACCTATGTTTGTCAACCACTTGGTTTTGAAGATCCAGATCATCCTGAATATGTGTATAAGTTGGACAAAGCACTTTATGGATTACATCAAGCACCCCGTGCTTGGTATGCTACTTTGACAGAACATTTGCTTGCAAATGGTTATTCAAGAGGTGCTATTGATCAAACATTATTTTTAAGAAAGACTGGTGATGATCTTATTCTTGTTCAAGTTTATGTTGATGATATAATTTTTGGATCTACAAATGATGCAATATGCAAGGAATTTGACGCAGTGATGAAGAAGAAATTTGAGATGAGTTCTCTTGGAGAAATGTCATTCTTCTTGGGTATCCAAGTCAAGCAAGATGATACATGAATACTGATTCATCAAGAAAAGTATATTCACAGTATTCTTGATAAATACAAATTTCAGGAATCCAAGACTGCTCTAACACCTATGTCTTCTCGTCCTACTTTATCTCCAGATCTCACGGGAAAAGATGTTGATTAGCACATGTATCGATCAATGATTGGATCCCTGATTTATCTTACTGCTAGCAGGCCGGACATTATGTTCCCTGTTTGTCAGTGTGCACGTTATCAAAGTAATCCGGAAGAATCCCACATGAAAGCTGTCAAGCGGATTTTTAAGATCTCAAGTGTCAACCAACACTTGGTCTTTGGTATCCTAAAAACTCTTATTTCAATTTATTTGCTTACACTGATAGTGATTATGCATGATGTAACTTCGACAGAAAATCAACCACATGTGGGTGTCATTTTTTAGGAAATCGTCTCATTTCTTGGCAATGCAAGAAACAACAAACAGTGTCTACTTCTACTGCAGAAGCTGAATATATGGCTGCTTCGAGCTGTTGTTCTTAGCTTGTCTGGATTCAGCAACAACTTCTTGATATGGCCTTAACATTTATGACACTTGCATCTTCTGTGATAACACGGCGGTTCTTAACATTGTGAAGAATCCGATTCAACATTCAAAGACAAAACACATTGACATCTGCATACATTTTAATCGTGATTATTTTGAAAGGAAGCTTATTCATTTCGAATCTGTTTCATCAGATAATAACATTACTGATTTGTTTACTAAAGCATTTGATCATTCCATATTTGACTTTTTAGTCCAATCTCTGGGAATGATTAACTTTGGTTAACTCTTATTTTTACACCCTTTTCAAAAATATTTTTTCTTCTTTTGTTTAAAAATTGTTATTTTCTGTCTCGATAGTCACAATTTTAGGGGGAGAAATTTTGATAGTTTCGAAAAAGATTTTATTCTTAGGGGGAGTAAAAGTTGAGAAAATTAAATTTTCAAGATTATTTAGGAAATGATAGTACATTTCTTGATTTCGACTCATTACATCTGAAGGCATACAAGAAACTGACTTGTGTTATGTTTGATATGTTGATAGGCTTGACTTTTAAGAATAAAAAGCACTATGGTCTGTGATACACTGAAAATAATCATCAATGACTGAAATGGGTAACTTATCACGGTCTTGTGAATACACTGATTCTATGCTAAAACAGATTGAGAGTTACAGTCTAGTCATACTCAAGCCAGTTACTCTCTGACTCAGCTAATATCAGTTATATATCTATATATACATATCAAATAAAAAAAATCAATCAAAATCAAATGTCAAAAATATTTCAAGCAAAGAGAGCAAAAAGATGCCAAAAGGCCATATAGGAATAAAATGATGCTTTTGAGCACACGTATAAAAGATATGTCATAGACATACATACTATATGATAAATATTTTTGTTTTGAGAATATGTTATGACACAGGAGGCAAAATCAAAAGATGGGGCATGTAAGTCCGTCTTGGCATGTAAGTCCTAAACGTCTTGCGAGGGCAAAACATAAGTCCGGATGGCTGTTGATAAGTCCTACAACTTGTTAATATTCTGTGCACAGAAACATGTTCTCGCGCTAGTTATGCTCTAATAGATATTATATAAGAAAATAACCAAAACTGAGAAAGCTGATAAGAAGTGAAAGGTTTAAGTCAAATTGGGGTGACTTGAAATCTCAATAGTATCTTGAAGCTAGATAAGTGTTATACAGGAGTTTTGATTGTGGGACACACTGAAATCATATAACTTAACCAAAATATGAAATAAATCACAACTTATGTGTCTTACTAATATTGAAGTCTAAGTTTAAAAGGACACAGTATATCAATAATCAACATAAACAGTCTTATATCAAATCAATGCTGGATGATCGTTAATGATTAATTTCTAAAAGGAATATGATTCTATACTTGAAAATTTATCAAAAATTAAATAGTTAATAGAACTTGTGTGTCAATAAGTTTGTTTTTTACGTAGTTTTATTAAAGTGTCTTGTTATGTTTTGTGATATATTTTATTTACCAAGTGTTCAAAACTTAAGGGTGTTAAAATAATTGTAAACACTTAGTTAAATAAAATCATTTTTCATAACAAAATAAAAGGTTTTAAATGCGAAAAGTTTTAAATGCGAAAAGTTTTAAACGCGAAAAGTTTTAAACACGAAAAGTTTTAAATGCGAAAAGTTTATAAGGTGCGAAAAATTAATTTGAGGAAATTTGACTTATCGCGCGAGAAGTCAAATCTTTTAAAAAGAACAATTCGTGCGAGAAGTCTTCATTCGCACGAAAAGTTCTGAAAAATTCATCTCTCAAAATTCTAAGTATTGAAAAGCTTTTAAACTGATTTTCATTGGTTAATAGGGTCGCGTTGAGATTCCGAAAGGTGTTATAAGGTATATGGATGGTAATTTGTTGATTTGAATGAATTTGGTTCATGACCGAATTTTTAAAATGAATTAAAACTTGACAAATTGATGAAATAAACCATAATAAACCTTAATAATACCTACGGCGACAGTCATTGAACGTATTTGAACTATTAATTCGTTGAAAATCAAATGTTTATGAAAAATTGGAAGTTGCACAGACTTTTCGCGTGCGAAAAGTCTTGAGAATAGGAACAGATGCGAAAGGTTGTACTTTTCGCATAGGACTGTACTTTTCGTGCGAAAAGTTTCAATCTGTGCGAATTAGAAAATCATGCGAAAAGTTTAACTTATCGCACGAATGGTTTAATTTTTCAGAAGTGTTAAATTTGCGAAAAGTTTAACATTTCGTGCGAAAAGTTTAATTTTTCTGAAATTTTTCTAAGTATTGAAAATTAATTTGTGTGCACTGAAATTTAAGATTTTTGTGTACTTATAAATTTTCATCAACTTTTGCAGATGGCTCGACCATTGGTTTTTAATAAAAACCATTCAGATCGTTGATTGAAGGATTGAAGTCTTCTAGGATTTTTCATGCTATATCAGCTAATCCAAAGATATTTACTGATGTGATAGATCAGTTTTGGGAGACTGCAGCTAACGAGATTGATACTGATGGTGATCTTTGTATTACAGCCACAGTAAAAGGAAAGAAGATTGTAATCACAGCTGAGGTGATCAATAGTGTATTACTATTGGAAGATATTCCACGAGCACCTATGAAGATAGATGATGATACAGTTAAAGATTGTCTAGTGCGTATGGGATATACTCATTGTTATCCTTCATTGGAGAAGAAGTATTTGGCCATTCTGGAAGTATCTATTTCATGTGGTAATCCATTGCCTTAGCAATCTGAAAGCTGGCCATGACAGTCTAAGCGCCATATTTGGATCTTTGTTGGTTTCTCTTGTGATGATTGCCATAGCATCTCCACAGCCATATTTTCTGAGATGCAGAAGAATGTAATTGCTGCACCACGAGCACCTATGAAGATAGATGATGATGCAGTTAAAGATTGTCTAGTGCGTATGGGATATACTCATTGTTATCCTTCATTGGAGAAGAAGTATTTGGCCATTCTGGAAGTATCTATTTCATGTGGTAATCCATTGCCTTAGCAATCTGAAAGCTGGCATGGACAGTCTAAGCGCCATATTTGGATCTTTGTTGGTTTCTCTTGTTGATGATCTGCCATATAGCATCTCCACAGCCATATTTTCTGAGATGCAGAAGAATGTAATTGCTGCACCAGGAAAAAAGTTCTTCATGTATCCAAGATTTGTTCAAATGATTGTGAATGCTGCTCATCCCGAGTTAGCTATATCTAATTCATCTACCTATTCTGTTATGGTAATGAAGAAAGATATTTTTACTTATTTATTGGGAGCAAGAGGAAATGCATGGGATGGATCACATTTTGCCAAACTTGGTCGATTTGTTGATGGTTATAGAGTTGAAGCACAGACTGAGACTGCTCAGGTACATAGAGATGATACAATTGGTACATCTTCTAGTGCTACACAAGAAGCACCTGAGAATTCTCGTACTAGTAAAAAGTCTACTGAAGAAGAGGTTGATGAATGGTTAAGAAATGAAGAATTGAGAGAGGAAGAAGGAGTGGGAGAAGAATTGAGAAATGAAAAAGATGATAGTGAAACAGACAGTGATCAAATAGGGAATGTTCCATATGTGTTACAAGAACGTCCCAGAGAACGAGAAACACCGGCAAAACGTACTGCTGAGGAACATGATTCTGATTATGTTCCTATGGAGATTTCTGTTCAGACCCGAGGTCGAAGGAAGAGGATGGCTAGGGTGACAGGTGAGAGTTCTCGTGGTAGGGGTAGAGGACGTGGTGTGTTGAGAAAGCATCGGACTTCGATGACCACTGTGACGACTGTTGATGTTGGGAGTACTGATATTCCAATCACAGTTAGTGAGGTAGTTACTCCAGTGATAGTCACAGAATCTACAACTGTGACATCTACTTCTATGCTTGCTACTGTTGGTACTGATGACATGTTGAGAACTCCTCCCAGACAATCTTTCCATGATGATTTATTTGGAGATGCATACTTCATAAACACTACTCCAGAACCCAGAACTCATCCAGAAACATCTACTCTTTCTCCAACTAGGGTTACCTTGGAGCAAAGAGTTAGTACACTTGAAAGGGAGATGCTGGAGAAAACTCAAGTTATTGATGACCTATATAGAAGAGTGAATAATAGAGATGAAAGAATAAAGAGCCTGGAAAGTCAGCAGCAATTTATGCTTACATATGTTCAGATTATGGAGCAAAATCTAAGAGATCTCACTTCTCGTGTATCTTCTTCGTTTACACAACATCATACCACAGAAGTTGGTGAATCTAGTGGACAGCAGACTGCTGGTCCTAATCAGAGTGTTAAGCAAGTTCATGATACAGAACATGTTGTTGATCCTGTTGCTACAGAAGGGACAACAGACAATGTTGTTATTGATCAAGAGCCAAGTCCGGGTGTGTCTAATCAGGCTACTGAGGATGAACCTGTATCTTATGTTGGAGAAGCTTTTGTGGAACCTGAACACATGATGCCTATCCCTAATCCAGTCAATGATGTTGATGACTTGGATATGGTTAATTATGATTATAGTGATGAGAATGATGACGAGGATGATGGTGAAGATGATGATGAGGATGATGGTGATGATGATAATGGTGGTAATGGTGATGATGATGATGGTGGAAATGATGATGATGATCAAGGGGGAGATACGGGTGCTGCTACTAGTACTTTTGGGTCGTCAGGAACTGCTAATGTCTCTGGACCAAGTCCTTATGATACAGTTGATTATACTCCATTAGATCCTACCACTGAAGCTGAGTATGAAAAGGAATTATATTAATTTCAGCAAAATATATTAGAGGAGGAAGAAAATGCAGATTTTGGATCTTTTGATGATTTAGAAGAAGATGTAGAATATACTGATATTTTTGGAAACAGTTTGTAAGATTTATTTTCTGAGGATGTTTTAGAAGAAGGGGAGATTGTTGGTGAGCCTAGTACTACAAAAGCCACTGACAAGACATTAGACCAAACTGGTCAAATGGCTGTTCGTTAGGTTGGTAATATTACCGTTGCTGCACCTCCACCGCCAGCTTATGTTCATACTCTTCAGCATTCCAAACCTTTCACAAGGTACGGAAATTCAGAGCCGATTATCAGTTAGGCGTATGATGAAGAAAAGAAGTTATATGTGATTAAGAGAAAGGCTGGAGCAATAGACTACCTTCAAGACAAACACGACTTTCATACTCTTAAAGCATCAGACTTGTATGCTATGGGTCCTGTTCCATTCATTAATCCAAGTAACTATGGAAAGGGCAATTGGATTAGAAATATGATTTGGAGACAGAGCAAGACCAACTTCAAAGACTTTAAGACAGCCAAATCAAAGGTCATTGAAGATGAGAACCGTATCGATCCAAACACGCAGAAACCGATGAAGATACGAGTTTATAGACATCCAAGATATGTACGAAAGATCCCTATACACGCTCCAGTGCCAGTTAACAGCTTGTCAAAGCTTATCGGGTGGAGTTGTGAAAAGGAGACGGGTCATGCATTGATCAAATGTGCAGACAAAAAGTACCGTATCATTGATCCAGTGGATTTGCTAAAATTTGGAAAAGAAGATTTGATGAAGTTGCAGGAATGTCCTATTGCAGCTGATGAATCTGTTCATTTACTAGCAGCATAGTTTGGTTGGTTGATTACGAAGGCCCTGGATAAAAAGATGTATGCATATGGGAGCAGTTACAACGTGGATGACGTGGACTTTTAAAGAACATTGATTTACCGAGCCTAGGGGGAGATTGTAGGGGTTGAACCTAGAGGCTCGGGAAATCAAATCAAAGCGAAGATCAAGTTAAAGATGAGCGAAAAGTAAAAGAAGCCGCGCGACAACTTAATTGTCGCGTGAGAACTAGTTCGCGTGAGAAGTTGATCGCGTGAGAACATTATAGTTTAGTATAAATACTTAGTTTGCTTGTATTTAGGGAGCTTTTGTTCATTTCTTGAATTTGTATCTTCTGTATAATCTTTCATATTCAAAGAGCAATCAAAGAGAAGTTATTTACATTGTGATGTTCATTTCTATTCTTCTACTTCTCAATCCGTAATTGTTTACATTCCGCATTCACAATTACGAGATCGATCTGATTAGTGTGACGATCCTTACATATAAGCCATAAGATTAGTTCATCACAAGTTGTATAAAGTTTCACTAAATTGGGATAATAAATGAAGTTTAGCTCATAATGAGCTCGAACATAACAATAAAGAAAGAAAATAGTAATGAAATCATTGGTAAATTAGAAAAATCAAACCTGTGAACCACTATGGATGATATTAAACGTTCCCGAGCTTCTTATAAAAGTTTAATGGACTTCCAAAACCTTTTAAAGACTTCCAAAGGTTAGGTTCCCGAGAGGGAATGCCAGCGTTTCACAAAGTTGTAAATGAACTCCTATTTATAGGCTTTTCGGGTGTGTTTAAGCAAGGCCCCATGCATAAAAGGAACGACGTGGTGCAAGTACAATGCTTACGTAAGTTGGTCGGCTCATATGCTCATATGTTGTCACGGCACGGCGCCGTGCCTTGTGAGTCATGGCCCCATGATTAGGGTGATCACACCCGCATGACTCATGGGGCACAGCCCCCGTGAGTACTTTTGGGAATAGAACTTTTGTACTGTCAGATGTCCAATCATGGGAGTGTGCTAATTTAAGCACGGGGGGTGTTTCAAGCTGGTCATGCGGGCGTGCTTATTGAGACATAGCCCCATGCTTGAATTCCAGAGCTTGCTTTCTTCAACATTCTTTTGTTTAAACTTTTTTCGTTTATCTTGGTCTTTCTCAAGCCTAAAAACACAATTTAAACGATTTATATATCAATTCATCATTTTCACTAAGAGTTTGGAAATATTTGATGTGCAATTGATATGTTTTTTTATATATGATTTGTATCACATCAAACATCATAAGGGAGGTTCATATAGGAATCTGCGGTGCACACGCAGAGCAACAAACAATTGTAGCAACAATCATGACTATGGGATTTACTTGTGTATCATGCATAAAGATACAAGAGAAGAAATACAAAAATGTATGGCTTGTCAATTTTATGCCCTGATCAGGATATGACCAAAACATAACTTGGTCACCATCTCATTAGCCTCGCCGTTTAACAAATGGGGCATTGATATTTTCGGCCTATTTTCGAAAGCTGCTAGAAAAATAAAATTTTTACTTGTGGTCATGGATTCCTTCACCAAGTTTCTTCAGGTAAAACCTTAGTATCCATAACAGGCAAGCATGCCATCAAATTCTATTAGGAAACCATCATTTGTAGGTACTGTCTTCCTAGATAGATAGTCATGGATAATGGAATACAATTTTTCCAAGGAGCCTTTCATGGGATGGTTCAAGGAGTCGCACATCAAGTAGAACTTTACATTCGTAGCACATTCACAAGCAAAAGACCAAGTAAAAAAGACAACACTCACCAAATCATGACAATGTTTGTAGTCTAGGACAATTGTACACCCGCTAGACCTCTAGTCATATGGGTGGGGCTTGTTAGACCTAGTAGTTCTACCCAATTGTTTCTACTTGATTCTTTAATTAATGATCTGAAAGTTTAAGAACATTTAACGGTATACTACACTATGCTATCCTGTTGGATCATATGTGAACAATATGAGGCTGGTGCAACCAAAACAACACTTATAAGATTTTGAAGTACAACTGAAGAAGTCTTCCAAAGACAAAGCTGCACTTCCGAAGCTAAGTTGAAGATCTTCCGAAGTTAAACACTTAGAAGACTCAAGACAAAGTCTTCCTAACGACAAAGTCTTGAAGGCTTGTAGAAGTCTTGGAAGAAGTTGATTCTTCCAAAGGATAAAAGGCTTCAGAAGAACTTATTCTTCCGAAGCCATTTAAACTTCGAAAGAACCAACTATGGACCAGTGGACATAAGTATGGTCTGACTAACACATGCTGCCAATTCTGCTATATTGCATGGTGCTTTCCTACACCCATTTAGTTGACCATACTTTAATCTACTGTTTACCTTTTTCAGTTAGTATAGTTACAAACTTTAGTTAGTAACAAAAGGTAAGTCATGGACATGTCATGACTACCTAATCTAGGATATTAGTTTATCTTAGAGACCTTACTTCTAGCAAAGTAGTATTTGTCTAGTTGTAATTTCAGCTGGCTTTCCAAGTAAACCGGCTGCAGATAGTAGTATATATAGTTTCTCATTGTAACTCTTCATGTGAAGGAGTGAACTTGTAAGAGTCTTGTAACACCAAGTTGAAAAGTAATATATACAAGTATCTTGAAAACTAATTTTCTGTATTAATCAACTTAGTATATTATTATCAACTTAGTTAAGAGACTAAAATTCATCTGTTCAAGTGAGCTTGAGAGATAAAACTTGTGTTGAAACACCAAATCCAATCCTGCAATTGGTATCAGAGCTTTCCAGGCACTTGATTGTGAGATCTAACCATCCCAAATCATCCTTGTTTTATCACTATCACTCACTTCACACAAATAGCTCTTAACTAGAAATCCTCTGAGTTCAAAATGGGAACCCTGACCAAGGCTCCAATTATCACTCCTGATAATTTTAGAGCCTGGTGCAAACGTATTGAAGGCTTCATCAAGTATCAAGACAGCTGAATGTGGAGGTTGTTACTCACGGTTCTTACAAGCCAAAGGTGGCATCTCCAGCTGGTAATGTGCCGTGATTGAGAAAGCTGTTGAAGACTTCTCAGATGAAGACTTCATGAAGATGGAAATTGACTGAAAAGCCATGACTGTGCTTCTTACGGCCATACCAAACTCCATAATGCTAGGCTTTCAGCACTGTGAAACAGCTAAGGATCTGTTTATTGCTTTAACGTTGATGTACCCTGGTTCTACTGATTCCAAAGAGTCCAAGAAAGATGTACTGAAGCAACAACTGAAAACTTCACTCATATTGCTGGTGAGACCCTGAGTCAGCAACACTTCAGGTACATGGACTTAATCTCTTCTCTCTAGTCTATGGGATTAACTCTTGAGAAAAGAGATATAGTAAGGAAATTCATGAGTTCACTTCCTCATGAATGGACATTCTACTATGTCTCAATCAAGAGAACTGAGAATCTCAACACTCTCACCATGACTGAGTTATATGGAATCCTTGATGGATACCGTATGGAGATGGAAACTCAGAAAAGCTATCAGATAAAATAAGCTCAAATCTTCCTATCAACAATGCTCTACATGCTGAAGGTTCAAGAACTCCACAGCCCAGTTGTATCCGAACTACACCCATAGCCATTGTCCTCTTCTGGACCCTACATCACATTCCTAAGACACCTAGGTCTCAACAAGCTAAACAAAATCCTTTCCAGGACAGTTGTGCTTTGTTTCACGAAATGAGCACTCTGGAGATTTTCAATCTATTTTGATGATCTTGAGTGTTTTAGTCCAGATGATGTGGAGTACATGGATATTGTCCAGCAGATGGCTCTTTTAACCTACAGAGCAAAGAAGTTCTTCAAGAGAACTGGAAGACAATCCCCTCAAAACCCAAGTAACAGAAGATTTTGGTTTGATAAATCAAAGGCCAATTGTTACAACTGCAATCAACTTGGTCACTTTGTAGGGGAATGTAAGGCTTTAAATCCAATCCTGGAGCACCTCAAGCCTCCCACAACTTGCTACCTCCAAAAGCTGCTGCCAAGTCAACTGACCAACAAACTGCAGTGTTGCTCGAGAAGTTGATTGGAGCTTTATGGTGCAAGATGTCACTCTTGCTCAAGCTCTCATGGCTAGAACTAAAGACGGTATGGTATATGAACATCTCTGTACTCCAGCCTGTATTGCTAAGGTTAAACTGTATCAGGACTATAACATGGAAGTTAAATCTGATATTGAGTCCATAAACATATTAAAATTTGATTTTAAGAAAGCAGAATCTGACTACAAACTTAAAATAGAAGAGCTAGAGAAAACTGTTTCTTCTTTAAAACATAAACACTCAAACTACAGGACTCAAATAAAGGATTTAGTCTCCAAGTTAAATGAGGCTCAAGCCTAACTAGTAATAGCTAAGGCTAAAGCAAAGAAGTATGTCATTCAAGAGCATAACTTCAACACCATTATTGCATCATCCTCCCACTCAAAGGTGTGTTATCAAAACAAAAGTAGGTTGGGAACCAATGAAATTACTCCACCACACTCTTATGTGTCTATTAGACAGCCAGGATATGGTACTGATGAGCAAGAGGTTCCAACTGCTGACCCACAACCCAATGAGCTAAAGAGTGATGCAACCATGGTGACCACCACAGATAAGGATAAGGTAGAAAACCTCATCCACACAGCTGATGACTAACCATTAACCACCAAAGAAAGAAATAAAAAAATCGTGGCAGCAAGTAAAACTGCCAAGAAGGTGGCTGAGTCACAAAACTAAAAATAGTCCCAAAGCAAAAGGGTGTATTCATCTCAGCTGGATTCCAAGTGGTTGGAAATTCAAATTAAGGAAAGAAGTGTAGTACCAACATTGCTATCCAGCTGAAGGATCAGAAGATAAATAGGAAGACTGTTGAAGATGAAAAGAAGTGCAAGAAACAACAGTCCTAATGCCCCATCAAGACTAACATTAAATGCATAATGTGTGGTCTACACAACCATATGGCTAAAGATTGTTACTACAATCCTACAAGCACACATTATGCAACAATGTTAAGAAAGGAGTCAAGTATGGTTTCACATTTGAACATTATCATATGGTTAAAGTGACAAGAAAAGGAAATCTGATTTCCGAAGCCAAGTTGCTTTCGAAAGAAACACTGTCTTTCGAAAGGAAAATAACTTTGGAAGATAAGTTCAAAAGAAAACAAAGAAACAAAATAAATCTTTTGAAACCTTCCAAGAAGAAGACTACTTAAGAAGAAAAGGTGGTAACGACTTCTTTCGATAAGAAAGAAGACTCTGAAGCAAGTAATGTTGCTCAAGCCTTCACTAGCTCATCTTCACAGATCAACCATGGGATGGAATGGAAGATCAGAAAAGATGCTGCAGTCCGAACCTCTTCTTCACAAATCATAATTGAACCCCATGCATACATTTTGGTTCGATTATCTCATCTACATTGGAAGAGCCCAAGACCAATAAGCTTGGGTTTCCAATAGTAATTAATCATTTCACATTATGTGCAGGGACATCCAGATGGCAAAAATGGAAACATATGGATTGTAGATAGAGGATGCTCTAGGCACATGACAGGGAACAGATCTCTACTTCAATAGTTTGAACACTTTGATGGAGGTCCTGTTCAGTTTGGAGGTGAAACCGGATGATACATTTTTGGTAGAGGTAGTGTGTCCAATGGTAAGTTGAAAGTTGACAAAGTGAACTTTGTCAAATAGCTTGAACACAATCTCTTAAATGTTTCTCAATTCTATGATCAAAAGCACCAAATGCTTTTCACAGAACATGAGCACATTATCCTCAAAACCCGGATGACAATTCCTCAGGAATTGGTGCTTCTTAGATCTCTAGGAAAGGGGATATGTACAAGCTAGATATGAACTATGCTTCCCCACTGGGTGAAGTACCATGCTTTCTTTCCAAAGCTAATAGTGATGAGTCAACTCTGTGGCATAAAAGAATGTGTCATGTTAATTTTAAAGCCATGAACAAAATGGTCAAAAATAATTTGGTACATGGTGTACCAAAAAAGGAATTTCTCTGTAAGATAACTATGTTGCTTGTCTAAAAGGGAAGCAGCATAAGGCATCTCATAAATCCAAAGAAGTTAACTCAATCACCACAACATTACACTTATTGCACATGGATCTTTTTGGTCCCACAAGTATAATAAGCATTGGAAGGAAATCATACTGCCTTGTGATTGTTGATGATTTTACAAGATTTACTTGGGTGTTCTTTTTAAGAACTAAACATGAAACTGCTGAAACTTTAAAATCTTTATTCAAAATAGAAAATCAAATTGATCATAAGGTAAAGATTATCAGAAGTGATCAAGGGACTGAGTTTAAGAATCAAGTTCTTGACTCATTCTATAACTCAAAAAGGGATAGCCAGACAATGTAGTGCTCCGAGAACTCCTCAACAAAATGGTGTTGCTTAGAGGAGGAACATGACACTTATTGAGGCTGCAAGAACTATGTTAGCTGATTCAAAGCTGCCTTTAACTTTCTTGGCAAAGGCAGTCAGCACTACATGCTATGTGCATAACAAAGTTCTCATTGTTAGCCCCATGGGAAAAACCCCTTATGAGCTATGAAACAACGATCACCATTTATTGGATTTCTTAGGTCTTTGATAGCAGGTGTACCATACTTAACATAAAAGACAATTTGGCAAAATTTGCTGAAAAATCGGATGATGCTATCTTTGTAGGATATTCTTAAAACTCTATTGCCTATAGAGTATATAATATCAAAAATCAACAATTTGAAGAATCATCCAATATTGTTGTGTAATGAGCACACTCCTTGTGTTAAGGGGAATGGTCCTGATTACATTTTTAACAAAGAGTTGTTTCCAACTATTCTAAACCATCTTGTGAGAATGTTTCAGCTGGAACAGGAACTCAAAAGGAATCATATGAAGATCAACTGTTTTAGTACCCAAACCTATTCCAAGTTCTCCAAGAAATCATGAAGTTCAAGCACCCACTACAACAGGAACTCAAAATGAATCATATGAAGATCAACTGTTTTAGTTACCCAAACCTATTCCAAGTTCTCCAAGAAATCATGAAGTTCAAGCACCCACTACTGGATCTCCTGAAAGTCTAAATACCTTAGAAGAAAGTAGTGAGCTTCAACAAGCCATCAGCAAACTGAGCCTCAAAACTCAGCAGCTGATAACTCCATCTCTCAACACCAAGCTAATGAAGACAGTAATCTAGAGGAAGGCAATTGTTGATACTTCTTCATAGCAAAACATTACTGACACTGTCACACATTCATTTAATCAGTCCTCATTGAATGAGTGTGAGACAACAAACTAGAAACAATACTCAGAATCCTGAGTAAAATTTCTCCAACCTAGATCTGTCTATGCAATTAAATGTGATTCCAAGGCTCAGGATTCACACCACTCATCCAGCTGAAAACATTATTAGGGATGTCTCAAAAGGTGTGAGAACAAGAGGACAAACTCACAATAGGATGTTGCTTGTACTCATGCTTTCTTTCTCAAATGGAACCAAGAAGTGGAAGAAGCTCTCAAAGACAACAACTGGGTTGAATCAATGCAAGATGAATTGCTTCAATTCAAGAGACAAAAGGTATGGAACCTATTTCCACTACAACTAGTCAAGTCCCCATTGGCACGAAGTGGGTGTTCAGAAACAAAAAGGATGATAGAGGATTCATTATCAAAAACAAAGCAAGACTGGTAGTTTAAGGATACACACAGGAGGAAAGGATAGACTACATTGATATCTTTTCACCTGTTGCAAGACTTGAGGCTGTGAGAATCTTCCTTGCTTATGCAGTATCCAAGAACTTTACAGTTTACCAACTCGATGTCAAATGTGCATTCTTGTATGGGGATATCGACAAAAAAGTCTATTTGTGTCAGCCACTAGGATTTGAAGACCCACAACATCCCAACTATGTGTGCAAACTGGATAAAGCTCTGTATGGGATACACCAGGCACCTAGGCTGTGGTGTGAGACTTTGTCTCAATCTCTTCTGAAGCATGGCTACACCAGAAGCACTATAGAACAAACATTGTTCATAAGGAAGTCAGGGAAGTCTATGTTGATGGCATCATATTTGGTTCCTCAAATGACCAAATGTGTAAAGATTTTGAAAGCATTATGAGGAAGAAGTTTGAAATGAGTTCCATAGGAAAGATGGATTTCTTTCTTGTAATTCAAGTAAAGTAGATGAAAGAAGAGTTCTTCATAAATCAATCTAAGTATGTCAAGGACATATTAGAAAGATTTGAGATGAAAGATTGTAAACCAGCCAAGACACCTATACCCAGAAATCACAATCTTTGTCCCGACTCTGAGTGGGAGGACACTAATCAACACTAGTACAGGGAAATTATAGGATCTCTGATGTATCTCACAGCAAGTTGACCTGATATTATATTTGCAACTTGCATCTGCGCAAGATATCAGGCTGCTCCAAAGGTGTCTTACCTAACTGCTGCCAAGAGAATTCTTTGATACCTCAAATGATCTCCCAAGCTGGGTCTTTGGTATCCTTGAAATAAAGACTTCAATCTCTATGGATACACTGACAGTGATTATGGTGGCTGCAACATCAATAAGAAATCCACATCAGGAGGATGTCGATTTCTTGGTGGAAGGATCATCTCCCGGCAATTCAAGAAGCAATCATGTGTCTCTACATCAACTGCTAAAGCTGAATACATCGCTGCTACAAGTTGTTGTGCTCAGCTGCTATGGATTCAATATTAGATGTTCGACTATGGTTTCAACTTCATGGAGACTCTTATCTACATAGACAATGAGAGTGCAATCTCTATAACAGAAAACAAATCTCTGTGTAAGTATTATTTCCGAATCTTACTTCTTTTTGTCGGAAGACCTTTTTACTCTAGGAATCAAATTTGTCCTTGAGACATGATGTGCCTTCGAAAGTAAAGTGGCTTCGAAAGACAATACTAAAAGACTGTCAGTTTCTCTCGGAAGAAAAACTTTACTGCGTAATGGAAATCTTTGGGCCCGCTCTGTAAAAAGTAAGATTTTTTCTCTGTGTAAGTATTTATTTTCCGAATATTCTTCGTTTTGTTCGGAAGAACCTTGTTACTCTGGAAGCAAATTTGTCCTTGAGACATGATTTGCCTTCGAAAGTAAAAGTGGCTCGAAAGACAATACTAAAAGACCTGTCAGTTTTCTCTCGGAAGAAAAACTTTACTGCGTAATGGAAATCTTTGGGCCCCGCTCTGTAAAAAGTAAGATTTTACGATAATTGTCGGAATATTTTAAGTAATCCTAAACTTACCGCCCTTATCAAATCAAACTTAAGCTGTCCTTTCACCTTATCGTTTGATCTTTTAAACCCCCTTTAAAAGTTTCTGACTTTTCTTCCTTAATTTCCTTACCTTCACAAAAACCTCAATTTTCCACTATCTTCTTCTACTCTCTCAAATTCTTCGATTCCCAGTACTTTCACAAACAATGGCTTTGAATCCGCAACACAACCAAGTCGCAATCCTTGATTCTTCCAAGGATGCCGACTTTGCTCCAATTATCCAATTCTTGACTCAATCAACATACTTCACCGCCTTCACTGTTAACCCTACCATCTACTCAAATCACATGGCCGAATTCTGGGCTGATGGTCGAAGCGACATGATCAATGGAGAAAAGGTAATCAGTTCAAGAATCTGAGGGCAAGAACTAGTCATCAGTGAAAGAACCATCAGGGAGCATATGGAGCTTCATAATGAAGGAGCCCCTACTGAATTCCCCAAATCTGATTTGGAAGACTCTTAAAATCAGATGGGTTACGGTGGGGATGTGAGCAAGTCAATCGTATACAAATTCAACTTCTCATACAACTGGAAGTTCTTGCTGCATATCGTGCTTCACTATCTCTCCAACAAATCAGGGGGATGGGATCAAATCCCATACTACTTGGGCTGCCTTATCCATGGATTGGTCAAAGGCTCCGATTCAACTACTCAAGATTCGTGCGGAACAACTCAGAGGTAACCTCAACGGGGATCCCTTCTACATGTATCCCAGGTTCATTCAACACATCATCAACTATGAGTTGGACCAAGATGTGCTTCAGTATGAAGATGTCATTCTTGTCTCTCACATGAGGCCAGGTATCTTCAAACCTTGAAGAAGATATCCACCAACTTCACCAGAAGATTCACTGATCTACTTCCATGTATGTTCGAGCCAACGGCTCCTGGTGATATCCTTACAGACCTAGCAGGTGATGACCCACCCAGATATCAGCCCCTCAATGCAATCACTTCTTCCTACCCAATCAAAATCACCTATACAAGACTCCCCAATGAACCCTTGTTCAATTTACTCTAATTGAACAAGTTCCCTCTGTTCGAACCAAAAAGGCTAGAGTGGAACTCAGGGGTCCCACTAAGCTAGAGGTTCAACCATCCTCCACTATTGACCTCAATATTAGTGTTGAGCCTCCTCAGTCTCAACCTGATGAGCCCACAACCAAAGCTGCAAGCCCTCAGGATGAGTCTCAACACTCTCCCAAGAAACCAAAAAGGGACACCACATCACTGACTCAATGCCATTAGGTGTTGACCAAGGTCCCGGGTCATTAGAAATAACTTCTTTATCCTGTACTGACCTTTTAACCTGATCTGATAAGGATCTCATGTTTCCTCAGGGCCATGATGTTGATCTTCCACACCACTCTCCAGATCAACAGAGCCCTAGGGAACCTCTTCTTTCTAGCCCACATCAGTTAGCCCATACTAAGGTGAGTCACACAGATATGGAGGGAACTCATGTAGATTCAGCTGCCACAACTGAGAGTATCTCATTAGACTCATAGGACACTGGTAAACATCAGTGAGACTGAATCTATGGAAACCTTGCCACTCTATGCCTCTGAAACAGACATCAGACTGCAAGGGAAACCAGGGCACCAAGAAACCACATCTGGTGACGATGATGAACATATTAGGTATGTTATCTCATCTCTTCGTGATTTTTCTAAAGAAGATGAGGGAAGTATGCAACTTATCATCAGAGACCTACTTTCTAAAGTCTCAAACCTTGAATCAAAGGTTAAGACTTTAGAGGATAGGTCTGCCATTTAGCAACTTGAAATTGAAAATCTCAAGGCTCAACTAGCTGAGAAACAGATTGAGAAGTCTGTTAGGCATTTACCAGTTCAAGTTTCTTTAAGTTTTCCTCCAGCTCATCTACTTCTCAAGATGATGCTACCAAAAGGGGGAGAATGAACAACAAACAAAGACATGAGGATCCAAGCCTGGCTATCACTACCACCCTATCTTCATATTATCCAGCACAACAACTCCCTGCAACCATCTTCCCTCAGCATCCTCCGATTACAATTCAAGTGGACCCAAGGATGTTTATTGTTCACAACAGATTCTCAACTAACTTTTTGATAAGTTCCTCCCTTGAAAAACCTTCCCCAGATATGGCCATTGGCTACTTTGGAGCTGAAGAGCTTCAAAGGTTGAGTGCACCACCTACCTCTGAAGAGAAAGTTGGTCAACCTAAGGTCCCTATTGAACCTAAGATTGATTTCGAAGGGGAAATGAGGACTGATGGCCCATCAACTGATTCAGTTGGGACAGTTGGTGAAATTGCAATCTCTTCTGAAGTAGAAATTCAAGCTGTTGAAGGAATAATTGAATTATCTACCTGCTCATCACAGAGGCCATTCTTGAATTAGCCTCTGAGATAAACAGTGTGGACTTTCTCAAAACTCCTCCCTCTCAATCACAACAAACACCACAAGTTCAACCCCTTTCTCCCCATCTGAATTCCCCAAGCCAGAATCGCCAAAGGCTGAATCTTCCTCAGATCCTAAAGGAAAAAAGAAGATGACTGCTGAAGAGCTTTTAAGGAGGAAAGGTTGGAGAAGCTAAAGAAGAAAGGTAGACTTGACACTGGAAAACTATTGGCTGCAAGCAGCAACAGCAGCTCAAGAGTCTATCTACAACAGAAGGAGAGTAGAGGTGATAGACAAGCTCATCAGCCTAGGAGTAGTTAATAAAGAAATGCTTCTACTCCCGCTTGACGAGCTTGTGGAATTGGAAAAGGCAACCCTGCTACAAAAGCAGAAAGAAGAAGCAGAGATTGGCCTTAGAAGAAAAGGGGATGAGAAAAGAAGGAAGAATCTGAGAAAAGGGAAAGTATGGAGAGGATAGCCTTCCTCTGCTCAACGAGATATTCTCAGGAGGAGCTGATCCCTCATGAAAAGGACACAACTTATTTCTTTTTCATAAAGAATAAGATCAAATCAATAAGGAGAGGAAGAAGGCTGCTAGAGAAAAGCTGAAAGAGAAGAAGATGGAGGAAGAGGCCCAACTTGCGGCTGCCAAGAAGGTGGGTGACAAAGCCTGGATGAAAGCTTATCTTAGGGCCCATGGCTTCACAGCAGGCAAGTAGGCCCCATGTCAGAAAAGACCCTACAACAACATGTCACTAAAATAAAAGCTTACATTCGCTTAGGAAGAAGGAAGGAGGTACCTCAATCAAAGGAAGTACAGAGGATGGTACCCAAACCAACACCCAAACCTCAACGAGCAAAATCTGAATCCACACCTTTTCCCTTCCCCATCAAAACAGAACCTTCCACTTAACCTTACACCCTAGAACCATCAACCCTACCTACACCCTCATCCTTTGCCTCTCAAAAACCACCTCCATTACCCATCCTGAAACCCAAAACTCAACCAAGAACCCAATCACTACCCAAGCCATCCTCTGATCATCCAAGCCTCTGACCTTAGAGGAATATAAGGAGATCAAGAGGAAGCTCATCAACTACACCACATTGAGCGAGATCTTTTGTGAGGAAGATTCAATCACACTATAGTTCATTGACGGCTCTTCCTGTTCCCTCACAGAAGATGAATTCCTTGATCTTCCTAGGGGAACACTGAACCAAGCTCTTCAACTTCTGGCAATCAATTCTGACTCCCTCAAAAAAGAAGAAAAGAAGTTGAGAAGAAGACTCATGACTCTACTGGACACCAGGAAGGGGACAAGCTGTTAAACAAGCCCCTCAATCCTCGAAAGCAAATTGTCCGTGGAGGTTTGATGAACCTTCTTACAGCTTTGCTATGAAAAGAGAGAATGGTGATGCCAGCAGGCTTGACATATCATCTTTACTACACTCCAGCAAATTCGATCTTGCTGAGTTAGCAGAGAAGCCATTCTCCAACACCACCAACTCTCAAGTGGCTGCTCACATCAGAAACCATCTAAGCAGCCTTCATCTTGCTGAGCTTACAAGGAAAGCAAAGATTAAAGAGGAGTTGAAGATGAGAAAGGAAGAAGAAGAAGGTGCCACCACTAAGGAAAGTTCATTTTTGCAAATGGTTGAAGGGCCTATTTCAGATTTCATAGTTAGATGGGAATATGACTACAACTCCCAACTAACTCTCTTCAGAGGTCCACAGTAGAGGGTACATGTCATTTAGAGCAACAGACTAGATCTTCTATCTATGAATGTCTTGTACAAGCTTCTCTCCACCACATCAGGCAAGAACAAGGAAACAAATAATATCTACTCTCCCTGGTGTTGAAGACTTTAAGAAGCAGAAGGAAGTGAAGTTTTTGTAGCATCAGCCTAGGGGGAGATTGTTGGATCATATGTGAACAGTATGAGGCTAGTGCAACCAAAACAACACTTAGAATTTTGAATTACAACTAAAGAAATCTTCCAAAAAACAAGCTTCACTTCCAAAACTAAGTTGAAGATCTTCCAAACTTAAACACTTAGAAGACTGAAGACAAAGCCTTTCGAATGAAGAAGTTTTGAAGACTTGCAGAAGTCTTGGAAGAAGTTGATTCTTCCTAAGGATAAAAGGCTTCGGAAGAACTTATTCTTTCGAAGCCATTTAACCTTCGGAAGAACCAACTATGGACCAGTGGACATAAGTATGGTCTGACTGACACATGCTGCCAATTCTGATATACCGCGTGATGTATTCCCACGCCCATGTAGTTGAGCATACTTTAATCCACTGTTTACATTTATCATTTACAGTTACCAACTTTAGTTAGTAACAAAAGTAAGTCATGGACATGTCAAGACTACCTAATCTAGGATATTAGTTTATTTAGAGACCTTACTCCTAGCAATGTAGTATTTGTCTAGTTGAAATTTCCAGCTGGCTTTTCAAGTATAACTGACTGTAGATAGTAGTATATATAGTTTCTCATTAAGGAGTGAACTTGTAAGAAGCTCGTAACACCAAGTTAAGAAGTAATATATTCAAGTATCTTGAAAACTAATTTTCTGTATTTATCAACTTAGTATATTATTATCAACTTAGTTAAGAGACTAAGATTCATCTATTCAAGTGAGTTTGAGAGATAAAACTTGTGTTGAAACACCAAATCCGATCCTGCATATACTTTCAATGGTACTATGTAAATGTGGGACATTGAACTCAGCTGATGTGCATGTCGTTGTCTAATGCAAGGTAGGAACACATGGAAAGACAACCCATCAAAGGTTCCTAAAATATGTGAGTACATAAGTATGTGCAACTAGAATAGTTTGACAAAGCCTAAGCGTTTAGTCGCACACATTGATTTGAATAATTTGAAAACAGTGACCCATTGACCAAGTTGACCCATTAGACCCGTGGTGACATATTATACGAAATCTTGTTTACTCAAGTTTAATGATTCACTAACCAATAATTATCATGCAACATCATTCACATATAAGACATATTGCACCTTAAGTTCTAGCAATATCATCATCATGACTTATCATACAACACATGCGAACCTCAATAAACATTTATTATGTTCATTATAAACAAAGTAATCTCAATTAACCAATCACACATTGAGTTTAATCATACGCTACATGCCATGTGAAGTAACTCTCTACTTCTCATCCTAAAGTGTGCCAATTCTACTAAGTAGGGGCCTTAGATTCGCATGCGTGTATGATGCTCATCATCATAATCCCAAACTTGTCATAGGCTATGTAAAAGATAACGCCATAAAACTTGTCACATAACATGTAAAATACAACCACACCCATCATAGGGATTGCTTATCGGACATGATCATCGGCAAAAAACTAACAAAATTGTATTAATCATGCATTCACGAAAGTTCGAAAATACCGACACAATAAAACCTCAAGGGCAATGACAATAAAGACAAAAGGTCAAAAATTCAAACAGTCACAAAAGATGGTTCAAAAGATCCAATGTACATACAAAGGAACCATAATATAAAGATTATAGTTACTAGAGTAATAAAACAAAACAAACTACTACATCACCACATTTTTATCACCAACTACTTCTTCAACCATTACTTCTTCACCAATGTTTTGCTCTATTGTGCTATCCATGACAACAAACTCCCCTACAGCCAATCGATCACCATACACCCTTGCCAACACAGCTTTACCAGCACAAAGAAAACTAGCCACAGTTGGCCCCTCACCACCAACATTCAAACCTATGTAATAATAATCTTGTCGTGAATACATGTGTCAATATATAAAAAGTGAGAAGAATTTTAGTGTTCTTAGATTCTGGGTTACATTCATATGCCTCCCCTAACAAAGCCATATAAGAATATGGAAGGTATAGAGGAGGGGGTGGAACGTTGAAGTAAAAAAGGACGGAATCCCAAGCGTGGGATCCAAAACTTATCAAGCTATATCCTGTCTGACCATAACAAGATAGCGAGGATGGCGATTGATTCTTCTCTTCCACAGCTGTTTTTAGCCTTTTTAAAACAACCAAAAGTTTATCGGAATACTAAGCCATAGCTTCCAAATATGGAAAGCGGGTCCGTCGAAAAAGATAGGATTATTCGATTCAAAGTTGACTGGCAATAGGGAGACAAAATGTAGTGTCTTCACTAGCTTTGCACTCCTATGAACAAACCAAGGTGATTGGCTGCCTTTAAAATAAGTGCCAAGGAGGTCAAACACTCAGAGCTTTAATGGCCTTAAGACTTTTCCTAAGTTCATGCTTGGTATGCAGTAGTTACGCCATACCTCTTCTCTTCTTTGCCTCATCTGGCTTAAACTACTCGTTCTCACGACTAGAGTTGGTTGACATTCAGCAAAGGCAGCCTTGCCACTTTCTAGTTTGGTTTTTGCACCCGCTATAAAGTCCATAAGATCATGTTCTTATACTTTAGCGTCCTCAAGGTCCTTAGCACATTTTTCTTTCTCACAAGTCAACTTCTTCATTTCCTCCTTTAAAGTAGCTCTAACACAAGCATAGTCAGACAATTATTTCCCCATAATTGACATCTTAGTCCAAGCATGGTCACAAAAGGCCACTCCAGTATTTCACCTAGAAGCAACAACAAATATGTATGCACCAAGTTCAGCCCCCCCGTTCATCTTCCCATCAATGGCATAGTTGTCAAGAAGGTTAACCGCAATTCTCTGGGTAGGTGTGGAAAAAGGTTGAATACATGTTGTTACTCCCGATCAAACTCGAGAACATGTCTGTATTCAATCAGCCAAAATGAAGGACGAAGTTCAACTTGGCCAACTCAAGGTCCCAAAAATTCGTGACATCAAGAAACGGGGGATTTGTATAGGATCCCTCACCGACGTCCAACGCTCAAATTTTCTCACGAACAAGGGATATAACCCTCGCCATAGAGATATGATCGGGGCCAGAAGATACAAATTGGATTTCATCATCATTTTCCACTGACTTTGAGGGTTGAATCACATCATGCATCGTAGCGCGTGAAGGTTTCTTGGTTTTCTCCCTAATGGTTATTTCTTCCTCATTCCTTTTGTCAAGGTTTCCCAAGGTGACTACCTAAAACCCAGTCTCAGGCAGAACATGAGGATGATGATCTGAATCGTTAGACAAGGATAGAAAGCCACTAATGTAATCCCCACCAGCATAAGCTGTTTTGGCCCAAAGCCAATTGCTTCATCTTTGTTCGCAACGATAGGTCAATACACAACCTCCACATTCTATCTGGATTCAAGCTCCATCAAAGATGACATGCTCATATCTACAAAACCATCAAAATTAAAGATCACGTTCAAAAAAAATAAACTCACGAATTAAAAATAGATAAAACGTATCGACTCTTAAGTGTTTTAACGAGGGGAGGTATCAAGCAAATCCCAATCGCAACTTATCCCAACTAACACTAAGGCACCCTCAAGATAGGGATGAACCCAAATTGGATTATCAGCTATGGCTAGATTAAACGATAGGAAACGAAGAATGTACTCAACAAGAGTGCCTTGCGGGTCTCGAAAAGGCATGGTGAAAGGAACAAGCGAACTAGTTAGCAAAAAGGAATGATTTTTACACTTTTTAATTGTAGGATTCGAAGGATGAATACACCAAACGCAAGGTTTTACGCATATGTATTGTAAACAAGTCACCATTCTTGGCTAGTTTGAAGAATTGATTGAACAAACTAATAGAGGGGAACATATCAAGGGGTTAGACGCCATATTAAAGTGAGATATCTTACTCACCCATATCAAGGGGTTAGACGCCATATTAAAGTGAGATATCTTACTCACCCCAAACGGTGCGAGTTAAGCAAGGCACAATTAATAATACTCCAAAACAATCCACAAGGAGACCAAAATAAAGAACCTCAAATTTGAATAATCGAAGAATCAGGTATACAAAGTAATGGAACCGGATGGACAGTCGAGAATCAATTGATCAGAACCAGTTTGACGAGGAACAAGCTAAATACCTATCTTGTGACGTGCACAAAATGAATAGAATTCTTCCTGTAACATTTTTACTTACAAGAATGCATATCATTATGATCTGCCATGGTGAAAGATGAAAAAGAGGGGAGAGGAAATAAAAAAAAGAAATACCTGATGATGTGTGGTGGATATCAAAAATAAGAAAAGAAGAAGGGGAAATGATATTAAATGAGAGAGAAATGGATATGCGGTTCAAGTGAGACAGGTGTAAAGACATCCATCATTCATCAAATCACCCTGCTATCTTTTCTATAATTATTTCAAATCATAACAACCCCTTAAGAAACCCTAATGTTATTCGAATGGGAAACAAAAAAAAAAAAGCAAACCTAGATTTTGTTAGGAGATGGTCACGTGCAAGCACCCGCAACCACACCTAACTTGGGGGCTGATGATGTTAGCAAGGTCATCAAGCAACCAAAGGAAATGTGGTAAAAAAACCACAGAACCTTGCAAAAAACTATTATATGAATCCCACAACATAAGGCAAGCAATAAGTGAGAAACAGGTTGCGGATGTCCTTTCCATGATGGGCAAGGACTCCCAGCCACAATAACACAGTAAAGCGTATGCTCCCAGGACACTTGTCTTTCCGTGGAATGCATGAGTAGATAAGAGAAGTTGTGGAAGAGCATTCAAGAATAGCAACTACAAAGGAATGACTCCTGATAGACCCCAAACAAGTTAGTAGTTACCTTTTTTTACTAATAAGAAAAGTTTAAACCTGTTGTTAACAAACAAGATATACATAGGAAAAACAAAATAATAGAACAGTAAAAGAATAACAAACTATTGCATACAAATGGAAAGATCCCCACAGAAGATTTCGATCATCTCCAAACTCCTCCAGTTTAAATAGGATACATTGGTGCTCAGGTAATCCGTCCAACCTAAGAACACTCGTCTCCATTACTCTTCACATTCCCAATTATTTGAGAACCTTCATTATTTTCACGTTGGAGGTCAATCGCGGGGTTCCTCCTCTGCGTTTAGCCTAACGGTTTGTTTGCCCTTAGTAGGAGGTCAATAGTGGCGTTTTTTTCCTCGGTGTAGTAACATCTAGTCTCATCCTAAAGCTTATTACTTTCTAAGATTCAGACAAAACTTTACCCAAAATCTTAGCACCAAATGTTATTGATGATAACCAAAGTATTTACAACATTAGTTTGAGGTAATCTTTGGTTTCTTGTTTATCTAGGTAACCAATGAAATCAGTAACGGGTGGTTTAACCAATGAAATCAGTAACGGGTGGTTTTAATTATATATGGTAATTTTGGGATTTTTTTCATGTGTCACTATATCATGAGGTATCCCACGTAGATTAACGACTAATAGTTATAATTATATTTTTAGATTTTCTCTATATTTTAGTTTTCTCCTACCGATTTAATCGTCCTTGAAAGCAATGAAGTTCATATGGTTTTACGAGACAAATATTTTGCTTTAAGGGAATGTTGTTCAACTGTTTCATTACATTACTCATATTATCATCTTAGCCTATTGATTTTTCTAAATCTTATTTCATTGAACATTATAACTTTTATATAATTCTGTATGAGTGACACGTTAAACAAGGCATGGGCAAAGCAGCTTCGTATGATTCTTTTTTTAATTAATTCTATGCCGTCTTCACATATATATACATATATTTATGTTCTAGAAACATGGCTTTCATCTTTCTACCCATAACTGAAATATAAAATAAAATAGAGTTTGCTTATTGTGTCCAAGGTCGTCCTATTAGTCAGATCATGATAAAGCCAAAAGTGACTTTCACAATGTAGATTTTGAACATTTCCTTTTGTCCTTTCGGCATTCATTGAACATTCCTTTTCTTGATGATATTTAATCACTCGGTATCTACTTGATAGGTTAGGATATTGGTATTAAGAAAGAGACACATTTTTGATAATTAGGCATTAAAAATTGCAATGCACTGATAACGATACACAGGCTTATCTTTGATATTTTCATAAGTGAGACACGGGCGAAATTAATTTATTTTAGTGCGGGGAACTCGTCATATATAAAAAACTTTACATTATCGGGTCAAAAATTTACACTATTAAACAAAAATTAACACTACTAATGAAAGAAAGAGATGGGCGGGGACGCCCCCCGGCCCGTTAATGCTTTGCCCATGTAACAATAGGATTCCTTGTGATAGATATAGTACGTCGCTTTGTCAATGACGGAAAGAGGAGGATTCTTTCTTTACACAAGCATGGCTTTGGACCAAAATCTTGGTGGCTATAGCACTCCATAATTCCACGTAATTATGTCATAAAATACTATTTGGTATAAAATGTATCCATAATTGTGTGAACGAATGACCTCAAAGGTTTTAGTTATAAAAACCTATAGATAGATAAATTGAAGGTTATCAAAATCGTAATGCAAGGCAAAAGAAAATTTGCCAAAACAAGCATGTATTCTTTATAAAAACCTATACATTTTGTACCGTCCCGGTACAATGGATCTATAAAACGAGTCAGTCATATATTTTCACATATACTCTCAGCGGCTAAAAAACTCCATAACGTCTAAAGGCTAAATCAAAGTATAAAGTTAAACCATAGCCTTCAAGGGACTTGAAGGCTATACCTTAGCCTAAAATATAAACCTTAACCGGCGTGCATTTTTTTGCTGCCAATAGGAAGGAAACAAATATGATTGGCTCGTTTGTGGACCCATTGTACTTTTTTTAGCCATCAATGGGTACTTTAGCCATCGAGTATTAGGCAAATCTTAGCCGACGAAGCTTAGGTGGCGAACTAAAAGTAAATGTTTATCTTTCAATTTAACAGATCAAGTGTTAATTTTGACAATATTTTTTTTTTTTTTTTCTATTTGACCATTTCAGGAATTATCTCTACATAAAATCTCACGCTACATAACATTAGAATGTTTTCTACACAACTTTGTTCTTGAAATTGTAATGCTCTTACGAAGTTACAAGTTAAAAGTTACATCTATTGCTCAAAAGACACTATTTTCCTAATGCCACCGTAGACATAACATAACAATGTTAAAAGTTATGGTTAACTTTTATAAGATTCTAATCAATTTACTGATAACACTTTTAACTTTAACTTTTATTATCATTGACAATTCTAAAGCATAATTATCATAGATTCGCACTCGCTTTACATTTATTTTCTGCTCGAGTTCCTTGTATGTATTTTCACTTCATTCATAATTAAAAATATGAGCCGGTTCAAATGCAAATCAATAATATATATTTGATAATTATATTATTAGTACTGTTTTTTATAATAAAAATATAAGCTAAAAGTTCGTGTCAAACTAATAACATTGAGTATTATTGGATAACACATATATGTTTACATTTTAAAATCTAATTTGCCTTTAATTTCTTAATCATGTTACTATGATTTTATATTTTGTGGGAAATATGAAATTTGAGTTATTTGACTTCTTTCATAAACTTTTAGAAGAAACTCTAATATTCCCCCATATTGGGAGTCATTAGTCATTCGTGATATTTATTTTTAGTAGTTTAAACTAATAACAGTGAGTATTATTGGATAACACATATATGTTTACATTTAAAATCTAATTTGCCTTTAATTTCTTAATCATGTTACTATGATTTTATATTTTGTGGAAATATGAAATATTGAGTTATTTGACTTCTTTCATAAACTTTTAGAAGAAACTCTAATATTCCCCCATATTGGGAGTCATTAGTCTTCGTGATATTTATTTTTGTAGTTATTTTGAGTGTGTAATACGAAGAACGAGAAAAAATATATTAGGAAAACAAAAAAGGTATAATTTAATTGTAATTGGTATTGATTTTTTTTTATTTTTTGAACGACAGTAATTGGTATAGATATGAGAAATGAGATGTGTAATGTTTTTAAAAAGCAAAGTTAAATTTAAAAAATATTGATTTTTACTTCAATTATAGGGATGGTGATGAATAAGCTAATGTAAATGCTTTTAGACGGTTTATTATAAGATCTATTATTAAAATATTTATCAATCTTTTACACTTATTGAAGAACCTTTATAAAATGTTGATATTGGATCAAGTGTCTAATTAACTTATTACTAAAATCATTTCATGGTATCCTGTTTGTGATAAGTTCAGAGATATCGGAAGACAACTTGCGTACCATAAAAAAGCAAAAAGGGAAGTAGTTAATGGGGTTGGGGGACTTTGAGAGACATCACATCTCTAGTTAACAAAACACCATTTTCTTCATAAAGATCGAATCTTAGAAGATATATATGCAAATCAAACTAAACCAACCTCCATTGGTCAGAAAGATATTTTTTTTCTGGCAAAGCTAACATAATTGACAGTACAATACGTCAATACTTATTCTTTTCATCATCGTTTTCAAAAAGGGTAAATTAAAACTACTCACAACATTACGTCATTGAACACTTAGATTTTTTTTTATTTTTATTTTTAACATGCACAAATATATTAACGGAGTGAACTTTTAGTAGAGAGCTAGTTTTAACAAAGAAACGATTAGTATAAAACTATTTAACTGAGAACCAGTATATAGAAGAAAATTAATAGATAACCAATTTTTAACAACAAACTAAGGTAATGCAATTATGTTAGAGGGTTGTTTAATAGGTAATCAATTTCAAGATCAATAATTCTCAGCGCAAATAGTTAAAAGAAGATACCCTACATAATAAAAAATGAAGAGGTCTTCGGTTAACCCTCAATCAGCACAAAAATACTCTGGGTTGAGAAAATGAGTTTTTAGAGTTGCATATGAGTTATCTCCTAATAGGGTTAGGGTGCGGTCCAAAATGAGAAACGGATAGGTGAGCATCCATGTTAATTCGATATTATGTCACCATTATAACACTTATTGAATCTATAGATAACATGTCGGTGGAATGTTCCATAGACAAAGTAGTTTGGGAAAAGGTTTCAGATGGATAAATGAAGCCAACTTATGGCTACAACAGTCGTGGGCATCATGAACAAAGCATCTTCGATTATTGTTGGCACACTACAGAAAAAATAACTTTTAGAGACTAAATTAACAAAGGCTAATATATCAGTCTTGAATACATATCGTCGAAGACTAATATATCAGTCCCTAATACATTAACATCTTATTCGAGATTAGATTTCAATCACAAATATGTTGGCATAATAAAAAAGGTCTTAGGAGGAAACTTTTTAGTTACTAAATTTCAGTCTTAAATAAGTGTCCTTATAAATAATAAATGGTGCCATTGCAAGGGCAACTTAAATTCAGTCTTGGATAAAGTAGAAACAAATTAGAGACTAAAAATCAGTTATGAGAGATTGATCTACTAGTCTCGGATACATTTTAATGAAGACTAGTATATCTGTTTGATGATATTAGATATTATTTGTTTTTTGACTTACGCTAGGTATTGATACTCAATCTCCACTACTTTGACAACTTATTTGAGATTGAATTTTCGTCATAAATATGTCTACATAATAGAATGTTTTGGAGGGAAAATTTTTTGTCTTTGAATTTCAGTCCTAACTAAATGCCCTCATTAATGAAAAATAATGCTATTGTAAAAACAACTAATGTAGGATCGGGTTAGGGAGAAATCAATGCAACAGTTTCATAGATATTAGAGAGTTAACAGGCAAAGACTTACAAGATCAAATAAGGAACCGGCTAAATAAAACAAAGAACTAAAGGAAAGGACACAAACTAGAACAAAGCAGTTAGTTTTCAAGGATATTGTATACTGATCTCAAGTGTTCAAATAAAGTTACAAGGCTTACTCCCTAAGGACTGATAAATGAGATATTTTATGTTATATCTTATAGCCGGCCATACTTTGACAGCTAGCTGGAACACTAATCTAGACAACTAGATCAATGTAAAATCGGCAGATTGCCTTTTGACATGTCACTATAACATGGCATATCTCACATCTTTATCTAAAACAAAAAGATAAAATAGTACAAAGTAGAAAAGTTACAGATAAATATCATAATCTACAGTTTGACAAAAGTATGGAATTATCACCAACTTGTATAAGTTGATGAGTCTTTAAAGCTGGTAGCGAAAAGTAGTTAAGATTTGTCAAAAGTATGTCAGAGAAAGCATGTCATCTCTGTATTCGGAAGAAATCTGTCTCCAGACTTCGGAAGACTTCATTTTTGGCTTCGTAAGAAATGTCATTTGGTTTCGGAAGATTTGACACTTAGAGAGCAAAGCTTTTATAAAAAAGATTCAATCAATCATCGTAACTACCTAATGGTTCGGATGGATAGAAATGGAAAAGCTTTTTGGGGCAACACGTGAAATAAAGACAAGATTAATGAAGAAATCAAGAGATTTTCTTGTCACTACAAGAAAGTAAGCCCATGACAAAGACAATAGTCGTCTCTATATATAGACCCTTATGTGATGGCTATAGGCTATGGCAACTAGTTGTCCTCATAAGTTTAGTCTTCACAGTCTTGTTACTATGAGTTTTTTTACAGGTCGTCGCTAAAAATCTTGTCTCCATAGATACCTGTTCCGATGATATGCTGTTGATAAAAACATTGTGGCAAATTAAATGAATCATATTCATAGGCTATGGCAACAACATAGGTCCTGAAGATATTTTAACACTTTAAAATAAAAAAATAAATTAGAAACTACATATGGAGGCAACAAGTCGTGGCTATAGAAATTTTGTTTTAATTTTTTATTGAATTTCTTTTTAATTTTATTAATTATTGAAATATATATTCAGTTTATATTTTCCCATATTTATATATCAAAACTAAGGATATTACGAACACCAACAGAAGTCATATGAATTACTCACAAACCAACTACCAAAGTACCAATAGACGTCATTTATTTTGATGCAAACCAAACAACTTGCTTTTACAGCTATTAAGCCAAATTTCTCAAAAATTACCATCAATGCCTATAAGAAAACACAATAATTATAATTCAATCATAACTAACTCATAATATATCTACTCGACCCTAATTTGTCATAATCGATCATCGTTGACCTTCACTGACATTTAGTGATAATAATTCAACATCAAAAACCTTAGTTTACTATTATCAAGCGTAATTTCCCATAAGTTATCATCAATTTCTATAATTCAATACAAATGAATATTAATCTCATCATAACCAACCCTTAACGTATATAATTGATCCTATATATCATGGTCAGGCATCATAACCTTCAATCACTCTAATCGACTCTCAATAACCTTTAGTACTTTCAATTTACATCAAGAACCCTATTATTATAGTTGTTAATAAATATTATTCTTACTAGTATTATGAATGCCATTATTTTGAATACTATAAATACTTTAGCTAAACATAAACAAATAACCCTATGAGAACGACATATCGCCTGCTTCAGGTTTTCATAATGGCAAGCTAGCTTACCTCCAAATAATTTCAGGAAAAGAATTAAAAAAAATTAGATCTAACCTTATGTAGGTCAAACATATTTTTAATAATTTTATCATGATTTCAATAAGTCATAATTTGAAATTGAAAAGGCCATGGCGACGACTTTTCACTTGTATGGCGACGACTTTTCACTTGTATGGCAACGACAGAATTTTGTTGGCACAAAAAGACCTATAGCGATAACATGTCGTTGGTATAGGTCTTATATTAAAAAAATTAATGAGAATCCTATGGCATCGCCACAGACCTACGTAGCTGTTGTCGCAATAAACCTTGTCATCATGTCATTTTTCTTGTAGTGCCATGGTTATAAATAGAGCAAATTGGGTTGGTTTACTATGGTGTCATTGATCTCCATTTTAATTTCCTTGTATAATTAATTGTGTGCATTTCCTTCTCTACCACCTTGGTAGTATCATTTTTGTGGTCGCCCTTCCTCTTTCTAAGATAATTTTTTTTCTATTGCCATTCATAGAAAAGATAAGAATGTTCTAATTCTGATAGAGTTAAGATTTGTGTTATAATTTTAAACTGTTTCTAATCTTCTACTTGAGCTATTAAAAGGTTTATGGATAAAAGCTACTTTTCATGTATGGTGATATTCGCATATGATGTGTTGATGCTCCATTAGTACTTCATCACAATGCATGCATTAAGATGTGTGTGTACATATATATATATATATATATATATATATATATATATATATATATATATATATATATACATACATACATACATATACATATACATTATACATTATACATATCACTACAAAATTTTTTATTATTAGAGGCGACAGTTGTTGCCGCTAATGCCCCAAAATGTCGCCGCTATAGTATTCGGCGACATGTCGTTGCTAATAGTTCGCCGCTAATACTTTGTCGCTAAAGACCAAATATTCGCCGCTAATAGGTCGCCGCTAATTGTGTCGTCGCTAATAATGTACATGTCGCCGCTAATGCTATTTTTTTAATTTTTATATTTTTTTTGTTTTTTTTTTTAATTTTCAGTTTTCAACCCATATAAACCTAGATATATTGGCAATAACATTGAAATAAACCTAGATCTAGTCATACAATACACTGTTAATTCAAATAAACCTATATATATATATATATATATATATATATAATATATTCATACACTACGTACTACATAGATTTCTAATAACATTCAAATTTAAACATACATAAGCAAATTAAAAACAAACGTAATCCAGTGATACAAACACTACTCATCCCCCTCGTCCGAATCGTCTTCTTCGGCTTGATTTGGAGCCTTTTGCGAAGTAATTAATTGTGTGATTTGTGACATAAATTGCGTATTTTTAAATAGACTTGAAATTTGCTCCTGCAAAAATAAAATATACATTTATATTTTGAAAAAGACTATTATCCACTTAACACATCAAACTTTAAGTTATTTTGACACGAATAAACTCAATTCATGTCGTTTTGACCCGTTTAACCTAAACTTAGATAATTAAAGTCTATTTTAGCAACAAAAAAAAACTATAATAGCATAAACCAACTATTATACACTTAACACATCCAACTTAGTTTTTTGACACGTTAACAAATCCAACGTCGCTTGATCCGTTTAAGCTAAACTTAAATAATTAAAGTCTATTTTAACCCAAAAAAACTATAATAACATAAACCAACTATCATCAACTTAACACATCCAAATTTAAGTTATTTTGACACGTATAAACTCAATTCATGTCGTTTTGACCCATTTTGACCCGTTTAACCTAAACTTAGATAATTAAAGTCTATTTTAGCAAAAAAAAAGCTATAATAACATAAACCAACTATGATCCACTTAACACATCCAAATTTAAGTTATTTTGACACGTATAAACTCAATTCATGTCGTTTTGATCCGTTTTCACCCGTTTAAGCTAAACTTAGATAATTAAAGTCTATTTTAACCAAAAAAAGTTATAATAACATAAACCAACTATTATCAACTTAACACAACCAAATTGAAGTTATTTTGACATGTATAAACTCAATTCATGTCGTTTTGACCCGTTTAACCTAAACTTAGATAATTAAAGTCTATTTTAGCAAAAAAAAAGCTATAATAACATAAACCAACTATGATCCAGTTAACACATCCAACTTTAATAATACACTTACCTGTGTAAATGACTAAGGAGTTTGTTCGTGATCATGATCAAAAGAAGTCGTCCCTGTAGATGATGATAGTTTACGCCCAATGCCCCTAATATATCCACGTCGTTGTCCCAACACCGACTCAAAAATATTAACTTCATTCGGCGCTGATGAACCACTTTCTTCATTTTGGGTTTGGCTTAGCTCATCAAACCTTTTCTTTAATTGATTCTGTATTAATTAACAAAAAAATATTAACATATTTGAAAACTATACTATCTAGAAATACTTACATATTGTTGCTCTGCTACCTCGCTATCAAATGTCCCATCTTTTCCGGTATGAGCATCATGAAACGTCTCAAGTCTGCTTTTATTCTGCGTTTAAAGAGTATATTATATATTAAAAAATAATAATATATAATACACAAATATATAAAATTAAATCGTTACCTTCTTATAACAATAACTACAATATGAAGCTGTTCCTCCACGATTTGTATATATTTGTTGTTGACGATTTGTTTTGTTTGAATTTGACACATTTCTATATGCGTCACTCATAAAATAGTCAACAGTTTTCCTCCAATTTTCATGATTCATTCCCGTTGGAGGGTTGTCCCGTGCTTGTTCCACATTTTCGTAACCTCCAACACGATCACAGTGTTTTTTCGCCACATTTTTTCGGTCTCTAAATTGTTTCAGATACACCGAACGGATTCCACCCTCTATCTGAGCGCGCTCGCGATCTCGCAAAATCTCATCAAAGTCAAAGCGTCGCTACATTTAAGTTAAACAAATAAAAGCTAGTTATGTAAAAATGAATAACAAACATATAACTTAAAAAATTTTACCGCCATATGCTCTTCCAAAGCATTCTTCTGAGCATCGGAAAGATTTTCATACGAACGAACGTTAAAAGGAAAATTAGCTTCCATGTATATCCCCACCTCGCGAACAAACATATCATTAAGATCACCAACACGGGTATACGTGGCAGCTCTATCAAAGGGGAGAGATAAAGGCCCACCCTTTTTAGCTAGCTCTTGCTGCAAATTTTTATTTTTCGCCTTGCCTCTTATTTTTCGAGAAGGCGTACCTGTAATTATAATAAAAATTCATTAATTGCATTATATATTAATAATAATTGAATAAACATAATAATAACAATTACCATCCAACGCGTGACCTCCAGGACCGCCAAATGAAGGAAGTGGTGGATCCCCCGCCCCATCTCCTCCATGGCTCATAACATTAGCCATAAGGTATGCGAAAACAATCCACAATGATATCATCATGTCTTGAAAGATAAGATTTAGAATATAATGTTAAAATAAGAAAAAAGTTTTCTACTACAACATAAAATACAAACAAAGTTTTATATAAATAAATACGTATACAATTTCTAACAAAATTTTCAATCAGAGTCGCCCTCATATACTTCAATATCTTCGTCAGACTCTTCGGTGTCATAATCAGAATCATACTCATCATAATCAGCCTCGTCCTCAAAAACCTCATCAGCGGTAACAGTTGGCGGATAAACTTCACTTGCAGTCTCGCCTTCGGTGACATAAGTAGGCATGTTATGAAAGTATTGCGTAAAGTCAATGAAAAGTACACTATTAGATGAAGAGTGGTTGTGAACAACGTCAAGATCTTCTGTCAAGTCATTGTCAACATTTTGAATGTTCTCCACAACACCATCATTGGACGTAGGGCGATCCCAGGTTTTTCGATGATTAACATTCTCGACGACCCACTAGTGATTATTGTTTTGATTTCTTCGAGAAGGTTCTCGGATGTAAAACACTTGTTTAGCTTGAGAGGCAAATATGAGTTGATCGTCTTTGTCCCATTCACGTTCTGTGTTGATACTAATGATATTATTGTCGTATGAAACACCCCTTCGAGTATCAAACCATTTGCAACGAAATAGGACTGTTGAAAACCCATTTGCATAACATAATTCAATAATCTCCTCAACTTACCTATAATATTTCTCACCATTCTCTCCCTCCACTAAAACACCGGAGTTTTGCGTTGTGCGTTGCGCGTCACGATCAACTACCATAAACCTAACACCGTTGACTATGCAAGCGGTGTAAGTATAGGCATTTACATCCGTACCCGTTGAAAGAGCATACAACTCTTCGTGAAATTTTGGAGAATTTTGAATTTTCATCGAATAAACCTAAGAAAATATATAATAACACGTGTTATATATGGATTACCTAACAAACATATAGTAACACATGTTATATATGGATTACCTTCTCGAGAAACCATGTTGGAAATTTGATTTTAATATCCTCATGTGGACATTCAGGTTTAAATTCACTATATTATTAATACAAATATACAATAAGTGAGAAATAAAATATATTTAATTAATGATGAAAAGTGAAAGATAGGAAATTTTACTTCATGTAGTCTCTGACTTCTTGACAGCTATCGAGCACAAACCATTCTAACTTAAGCTTTTCATTTGGAGAAAGATATTTTATCTTTGTTGTACTAGCCGGACGACATTTAGACTCAAATGCATAGACGTTTCTTTTTTCGATAATGACATCCACGTTTCTGTCAGGGCGATTAAACTGAGTCTCAACATCTCGAAGGTATCTCGAACAAAATAATAGAACTTCTTCAGCAACATAACCTTCAGCTATACAACCTTTGGGCCTTGCTTTGTTTCTGACATAATTTTTTAGTTTTTTCATATATCTTTCAAACGGATACATCCATCTCATACATATAGGACCACCACGTATCGCTTCATCAGGTAAATGCAAAACTAAATGAACCATAATGTCAAAAAATGCCGGAGGATAGATCAACTCTAACTTGCACAATATTATAAGAATGGCATCCTTAGCTTTTTTATATCTTCAACCAATAGTGTTCTCGAGCAAAGTTGCTTAAAAAACGTACAAAGATCAACTATTGGTGTATAAGTATCTTTTGTCAAAAAGCATCTAACCCCAATCGGTATTAAACGTTGCATGAGAATATGACAGTTATGAGATTTCAATCCAGTAATGTTATATTGTTATCTATCACTCTTTTGCTGATATTAGATCCGAACCCATCAGGCAATTTAACATCTTTTATAAACTCACAAAATAACTTTCAATCACTGATTTTCAATGAGTATTTTGGGTGTGGACTATACCATTTGCCATTTTTTTTTCAACCACTGCTTACTCCAAATATTTAGATTTTTCAAGTAAATGTGTGCATTTGGCGTATCTTTGCTCTTTTATTCATTAGAAAAGTACCCAACAAACTATCACACACATTTTTATCGATATGCATCACATCTAAATTGTGTTTTAGCAGCAGAGAAGACCAATACTCAAGTTTAAAAAATATACTTCGTTTGGACGAGTTCAACTCAAACTCCTCCCGCTTTGATTTTACACCTACAAAATTGGGATGCTTACCCGGCAAACGATGGCGTAGACGACTAAGTTGAGCTTCTATGTCAGTATTATTAAATTATTTCGGAGGGGCTCTGATCTCGGGTTCTCCGTTAAATTCTAAACTTATTCTCCACTCATGGTTAGCATCTAAGAATCGTCGATGACCAACATATACAACTTTATTTGTAACACGCATAGAAGGAGTGTCTTCATTACAAGTAGGGCATGCTTTGTAACCTTGCCCGCTCCAACCTGATAAACTACTACGAGCTGGAAAATCGTTTATAGTGCATAACAACGCCGCTTTCATTATAAAGAACGTATTTGTCACCGCGTCTTTAGTACGTATGCCTGACACCCACAACTGTTTTAGTTCATCCACCAACGGCCTAAGAAATACATCCATGTCCTTCCCAGGTGATTTAGGGCCAGGAATCAACAATGACAACATAAATGAGGACTCTTTCATGCATAACCATGGAGGCAGATTGTATGTGGTGAGTACAACCGTCCACGTTCTATGAGCGGAGCTCATGTTACCAAATGGATTAAAACTGTCGGCTGCAAGCCCTAGGCGAACGTTTCGCGGTTCCCTCGAGAAGGTCGGGTACCTTATGTCAAAATCTTTCCACGAGCTACCATCAATAGGATAACACATCGTACCCTCTTCTGATCGTCCTGTACTATGCCAAATCATATCCTTTGCCGTGTGCCTTGAAGAATACAATCGTCGTAGTCTCGGGGTTAAAGGAAACCATCGTAACACCTTGTGAGGTAACTTCTTGCCCTTTGTATTTGTATCGACCCACCTACTCTCATTACAAACTGGACATTTTTCTAACAAAATATTTTCTCCCCAGAAAAGAGCACAGTCATATTTGCACACATGTATCAACTCATATCCTAAACCAATCTTTTTTAATGTCCTTTTTGCTACATAATGAGAAGTGGGAATTTTATTACCCTCAGGATGTGAAGATTGTAACAACTCAAGAAGCTCATCAAATGAGCTATTAGTCCAATTATTCTTCACCTTGATATGCATAATCTTTGCTAAAAAGTCAAGGGAAGAAAACTTAGCACAACCCGGATATAAGTCTGATTGAACTTCCTCTAACAAGTTCTCAAAATCATCATTGATACCGCTACTGTCCTCTATAACGTCTTCGATGACGTCAGCCATTTCGTTTGTTGACACAACGTCATCTACAACTATAACTTCAGAAATTAAACTTTCACCGTGATAGATCCAATCCTTATACGACCGGCACATGCCCCATATTTCTAAATGATATTTCATTTTAACCCATCCTAATAATATTGTATTCTGACATTTCATACATGGACATCGAATCTGGCCATAACTGTCGATAGGTTTTTCACACATAGTTATAAAAGTGTTAAGTCCTTGTTGATACTCAGGTGATCTACGGTTCGGATTAAGAATCCAACTTTTATCGACAGTCATTATTATGAAACTGCAATATATTTTAAGATTTAAGTGGATGAAAATGGGAGGGTAACGGATTGACAATTCAAAAAGGTAGGCTGCTATACCCACTTTTTGAATACCTTATCTCATATGTGAACGTGTATTACATAATTATTTGTTTAAGAAAAATTCGGCACAATTTCCTCCTAGCTCCCAAGTATATAGAAATATATACCCGAGGAGCAAAGAGAAAATGACAACCAAATCTTTCTTAAACAAACAATCAAGTAATACACATTCACATCCTAAATGAGATAAAATATTCAAAAAGCAGTCCCAAAACGGGGACAACTAAATCAATTTCGAGCGGGTATTTCTAAGCTCGTGGTGATTAAAATAAATATATAAAACCTAAAAGCTAATAATACCAAATCTAAACATATTTCAATTATTTAAATAAAAAGTGTATATCAAATGCATAAATAGATCTAAACAATTTTTAACTAAATTTTAAGTAACTAAATACCAAATCTAAACATTTTATAATTAAAACCTAACAATTACACAAATATTTTAACAAGTTTTATTCAACCAACTAAACATCAACATCTAAACATATTTATACCAATTTAACAAAAAGTCTATATCAAATACCCAAATACACCTAAACTCAACTAAATTTTAAGCATCAAATTTTATTTATCAAATCCATAACAATACTCTACATCAAATGCCCAAAATACCTAAATCCATCTCACTAGTTCACCATATTCAATATTTTTTCTTAAAACCTAAAATTACACAAATTATACTAAAAATTATGTTCAACCTACTAAAAATTAACATCTAAATATGTTTCAACCATACATTAACATAAACAAGCATAAAATTGTGTTTAAACAAAAAAAAATTACCTTCTAACTATGAAGAAAGGTAGAAAGGTATTAGTGGCGACGGTGGTCGAGATCTACGACAAGAGCAACCACGTTAGTAGCAGCAGGTCCACGGTGGTGGTCGTCACGGGATGGTGGTGGTCAGATTTTGAGAGAAGGCGGAGAGGTGACCGGAGGTTGAGCAATGTGGTGAACGAAGCTTGAAGAAGGTGGTGACCGGAGGTGAAGGAGAGGTGGTCGTTGCCCGGTGGTCGTGAACCGGTGGTCGCCAGAGGTGGGGGAGGCCTGGTGGTCGGAATATGCTGTTGAAGGTGTGGTGTGGAGGGAAAGATAGGAAATGGAGGGGAAAACTCGCTTTTATCAGATCTGCATCAATAGCGGCGACTTGTCGTCGCTAATAGTCAAAAAATGTCGCCGCTAATGGTCCTTGCGTGAGGTGGAACCCTGGCCGTCAGATCTAGCGCACTTTCAACGGCCAGATCTTAGTACGGAAAAAGCAAACGGATCGTCACTTAATAGCGGCGACAGTCGCCGCTATTGGTGTCGCCGCTAATGGTTGTCGCCGCTATTGCTCCATGTCGTCACTATTGGTGTCGCCGCTATTGAAGACATTTCTTGTAGTGTATATATACATACATATATATATATATATATAGAGAGAGAGAGAGAAAAAGAATTAACTTTTTTATTTTGCATTTGTTTAAAATTTTTGATATAGTTATGATTCAGTGCAACCAACAACAAATGGCACTTGGGAGTATGGTATTACATAACAAGCTATATGTTTGAGTTGTGCTGTCTCCATAAAAGGAAATCCTTCTAAATATTGGTCAAACACGTTTTTTCAATTTTTTTAATATTTTATTTTAATTAGAATGTATAGACTATAATTGGAGCAACGTTTCTCCACTTTAGTATAAGGCGTAGGATGATATTGTTAGGACATAAGGGCATGGATGTCATGCTTTGTTGTCATGATAAACATTTCGAGAATGATAAAAGAAATTAAACAATGTTACTAAGGCTTATTGAGGTGTCTTTTTCTTTCGGTCTTCAACAAGAAAAAAACAAATTATTCATAAGGTGATAGATATTTAATAATATTTTTTTAATGAAAAACTGCTATTCATTTAAAAAGAACAAGATACTAGCAATTAGCTAGCACATGCTTGTACACCAAAAAGAGAAAAGAACAATAAAGTTGCAAGAAATTGAAACTACTCCATACTTTTCAATCTAAGGTTTGAAATATAGCTATGCACCTAGCCCTAAAAATCTCATTCCATAATCTCCTCTAATAACGTAGTCACTAACCCATTTGTTTCCTCAATTTTCTTGCAAAACAGGCACATAGCGCATCAAAGTTCAAGGTGTTGATACAGATTTATGACTGATGATTTATCAATGATGGTAAGAATCCATAGGAACATTCAAACGCGAGTCTTTTTTGTGACACTCCTGAAAATTCAAGGTATTTCATATATTTCATTATTTACGCGATTACGTAATTTATTTAGTTTAGAATATCAACTAAGGAATGATCCTTTGATATTATGATAATCAAATTAGGATCATCACAACTTGAACCATTTCACCATATTAGCATCAAATTTCAACTCAAAGAAGACAATTTATGTCGACATCAAAGATATTCATTAACATAAAATAAAGATTTACGTCAATATTAATATATGTAAATATAAATATAAACCATCACCCTTGCATTAAAACACCAATAATACACCACTCACTAACATGCACTACTTGAATTATACAAACGTAATATTAGATAATATTACTAGAACCCTCAAATGAATTACAAACATATATAAATTTAACTTGAAAGAGTTATAAAGAAATTATATGCATTAACGCAATTCAATTTTTACGCTAACGAGAATGAGATAATTAACCTAACTAGCTAATCAAGTAAACATCTTTTAATTACAAAACATTAAAATCCATGAAAACTAAAATTTATTCATACCTTACTAAATAATGATGACAAATTGTTGCTTCCAAGAAATAAATCAAGATCAAAGGGGCCCCCCTTTGGCCATGTTTCAGCCGTAGCCCTCTAGACCATCCCATACATCATCATCTTCCTACCATACCATCCAAATGCTTGTTCAAAAGCTCCTATAATTACCTTCCTTTGATCTATTTTATAATACACCAGCACCCTAACTTTCCCCTCCATAGAATCAGCCCTCTTCATCTTTTTATTCCTCCTCACACTTGACAGAAATGGAGCAGCCAAGCTGCCTAAAATAGTGTAGCAAGTGCGCATCACACACACCCCCATTGTTCAAGCTTCGTCTCTTGCAAACGTTAAGGTATCCATTCACTTACACTTAAGCAATACTTTAATATGTTTAAAATGATGAAATGATGAGTATATACATGTGATAAAGTCATCCAATATTTAAGAAAACAAGTGCATTATTCGTTCATATAAAAAAAAATATGGTTTAAAAGTTACTTGATTTATAAAACAGATTCTGTTAGAAAACTTTCTTAACTTTGAAAGGTCCTATCTTGATCAAAACAAAACCAAATTGAACGATTCTTGAGCCTAAAATTAATTTCAAAGAAATATCTTTCCAGCCATAGTAAGTTCATAATTTTTCATTAAGATTTGGACCCTCAAAAGCTAAGCACAAGATAAAAGGGTCAAACCTAAATTATTCGGCAGAATACTTAGGTCGACTTTGGGAGGCCATAACTCCCTCAATTTTTATCCAATTGACTTGATTCTTTCTCTGGAAGTTAGTTTTACGAGTTAGATTTAAAACAAAATTGATCTCACTTTAAATGGTTAAGTTTTCGACCCTCAACCAACTGAAATAAATTTGAAACTCCAGAATATAACTGCACTTACTTTTGAAACAATATAATTATTTTTGGACCACTAAATGAACTCTATAAAAGTTACATTTATTTTTCATAGTAAGTTAAAACTCATATATAATTATGATAAAAGTCTCATATTTTATTTTGCATATTTGATTAATTAAGACCCTAGCACAAAATGACCTTTAAAAACGCAAAAATCAAGTAAACAAACTTTAAATCACAAAATGTTGTAAAATCACATTTGAACTTATAATTATGACAAAATATAACTCATTTCATAATATGTATTTATGTTTATAAATTATTTTTAAAAGTCAATGGTTCGTAAAACATACAAAACCATAAATTTGAATAAGTTTACTTATCAAGTAATAACTTAAAACTAAAACTTATACTATGTAACGCTTGACACGTCACTTAGTTTAATAACTTATTCATGGGAATGTAAACCTTATTTGCATACCGCATGTATATGTAGGAACTGCTTCGGTTTAGTGCAATCCATCTTGTTTCACGTGACTCGTATCAGAAAGTGAGTTCTCGTAGGCCTTTTACTTTTATTAATTTCGGGGGAGAAACATGTTACTTAACGACTTTATATGAATCATTGCTATTATGTCTTTGCTTATACACATTTTGGTGATTTATGTTATTTATTGGGTTTGACTTACAAAAACCTCGCTATCTTACACAACTATTTAACTCCGCGTTGGAGCCGCAGGTTTAATATAGATAGTACTATCGGGATTGACAATCCCCATTCTCTCGACTGGTTGGAACGCGTAAATCCACAGTCAGCTATATTGAATGATTATTACCACGCAGACTATAACTTGACTTTTATTTTCGTACTTGAAATAAGTACCGAACGAGGCATGCAGTCAAAGGCTTAGTTGTGGACTCATAAATGCACTTATCCTTACTTGTGTTATGGCTACTTTACATAATGAGTTTTTGATTCATAGTTGACTATTTACCTTACAACTACTTATCGAGTCTCAAAATCTACGAGCTCACCAACAATATTGTTGACCCATTTTAACATGTTTTTCAGGAAACAACCAAGGTTAGCGTTTTGGACTTCACTTAAGTATGGCACGACTAGGGCACAACAGAAGATTATTTTGTATAAGCTTAGGATTCTAGGCTCATAATCTTGAATCTTTAAAAACTTGTACCCTAATACTTTGTTGCCTAAGTTTATTTTGAATGCATGAATGAATTTAAGTTTCCTTAAGTACCACGTGTTCAAAATATCCGATTACGTCACCTCCTTGCGATTCCGCCGCCGGCGAGAGGTGTGACAGATTGGTATCAGAGCCGTGGTTATAAAGAACTAAGAGGCCTTAGATAGATCCTCTAGACTATAACTATAAGCTCCGCAATTATACTAGAACACACTTAGTAATAATTATAGTCACTTTTGCACTTATTTTTTATTTTTAAATTGTTATAGTCATGCCTATCCAATGTTTACACTCTTTACGGATCATATTCGATTGTGTCAAATACACAAACTTACAATCTAATTTAACACCCATACGACTTATACCTAATGACGTAATCCCAATCCATGCATATAGAAATATGCCGCCTAGAAGACGGACTACGAAATCAAGAAAACATGGCAGAGCTTATCGCTCAGCAACTTGCAGCTATTCTTCCAACAATTGTAGCTCAAGTTAGTGATAATATTCGAAATGGAAACAATGGGAATGGTGGTAGCGGTAGTGGCAATGTTAACAGTGGAAATATCAATGGAAATGGTGGTAGCGGCAGTGGCAATGGTAATAGTGGAAATATCAACGGAAATGGTGGTAGCGGCAGTGGCAATGGTAATAGTGGAAATATCAACGGGAATGGTGGTAGCAGTGGTGGCAATGGTAATAGTGGAAATAACAACGGAAATGGTGGGAGTGGTAGTAATGATGGTAATAATATTGGGAATGGTGGCAATGGAAATGGTAAGGGTGGTAATGGCCATAGAGTTATAAACGGTGGTAACGGCAATGGGAACGGTGAGAGTGGCAATGGTCGAAATGATGAAACCAACAATGGAGGACCAAGAAGGCAAGGCTGTTCATACAAGACATTCATGTCTTGTAAACCGAAAGAGTTCTATGGTAATGAAGGAGCTATAGGTGTGCTAAGGTGGATCGAAAGAATGGTGGCAGTGCTTGACATAAGCGATTGTAAGGATGATTGCAAAGTCAGGTATGCTGTGTGTTCCTTCCAGAACAAAGCACTAACTTGGTGGAACACATAGATTCAAGCGCGTGGTAGAGAAAATGCAACCCAAACGTCGTGGGATGAGCTCAAGGCTTTACTCATCAAAGAGTATTGCCCTAAGAATGAAATGCAAAAGGTGGAAAGTGAGCTCTGGAATTTGACAATGATTGGTGCTGAGCATGCCGCTTACACCAACAGATTTCATGAACTGGCGCGACTCGTTCCCCATATGGTGACCCCCGAGTCAAAAATGGTGGATCGTTATATCTGGGGATTGGCACCCCAAGTTCGTAGCCATGTGAGAACTAAAGATCCTGCCACACTTCAAGAAGCCATACTGTTGGCAGGTACCTTAACTGATGAAATGCTCCGGACAGGAGTTCTCACCAAAGGGAACCCTAATGAGAAAAGAAAAGCCATAGACAGTTCTTGGAGTAAGAAATTAGGAAATGGTACAAACAAGAAGCATCAAACAGTCAAAAACTTTATTGCCACACCTGCAACACCTACTACAAACAAACAGATAACTGTTACACCAGGACAAAGGTATCTAGGACCTGTACCCAAATGTAATCGTTGCCCATTCCATCACAAAGGACCTTGCCCTACGTGTGGGAAGTGTAACCAACAAGGACATTTTACTAAGTATTGTCCGGGAAACACCACCAACAACAACAATGCCAATCGCAACAACACCACCAACAATCATTCAGCTTCAGTTAGTAATAACAATAATAACAATGTTGTCCCAAGAGCATGCTTCGAGTGTGGAAGTACTGATCACTTTCGTAATTCCTGCCCGAAGCTTAGCCGCCATCAAACTAATCAGAACAACCAAGCCAGGGGAAGAGCTTTCGTCATTGGAACCAATGAAGCCCGTCAGGATCCGAATGTTGTGACGGGTACGTTCTTAATCAACAACCATCATGCATCCATTCTATTTGATACAAGTGCTGAAAAATGTTTCGTATCCACTGAATTTGCATTGCTTTTAGAAATACAACCAAATTGCCTGAATGAAACCTATGTCATTGAATTAGCTAATGGTTAATTAATAGGAGCTAACAGTATAGTTCAAGGATGCACAATACAATTAGGGAACCATGCTTTTAGCATAGACCTTATCCCGATTGAACTTGGAAGCTTTGACGTTGTAATTGGAATGGACTGGCTATCAAAGAATCGAGCAGAGATTGTTTGTCGCAAGAAGATCGTCCGAATCCCCTTACCAAATGGCGAAATTCTTACAGTTCATGGAGAACTACCCAGAAGAAGTTTGAAAATCATTTCATGTATGGAAATGAGTAAACATCTAAAGAAGCATTATCCTATTTTTCTAGCCCAACTGGTGGAAAATGAATCAAAAGAAAAGAGACTCCAAGACATCCCAGTGGCCCGGGATCACCCAGAAGTTTTTCCAGAGGAATTGCCAGGGTTACCCCCAGTACGTCAAGTCAAATTCCGTATTGACTTAATTCCTGGAGCGGCACCGGTAGCAAAGGCACCATATCGCTTGGCACCCTCGGAAATGCAAGAACTATCTAATCAGCTACAAGAGCTATTAGATAAAGGATTCATCAGACCAAGCTTCTCTCCTTGGGGAGCACCGGTTTTGTTCGTTAAGAAGAAGGACGGATCCTTTCGAATGTGCATTGATTATCGAGAATTAAACAAGTTGACCATCAAGAATCGGTATCCATTACCGAGGATTGATGACTTGTTTGATCAGTTGCAAGGTGCTACCTACTTTTCAAAGATCGACCTTAGATCTGGGTATCATCAATTGAGGATTCAAGAAGATGATATATCAAAAATGGCGTTTCGAACTCGATATGGTCATTATGAGTTTTTGGTAATGCCATTTGGTCTAACCAATGCTCCAGCAGTTTTTATGGATCTTATGAACCGTGTTTGCAAACCGTATCTTGATAAATTCGTGATCGTATTTATAGATGATATTTTGATTTACTCACGAAGCAAGGAAGAACATGAGCAACACCTGAATCAAATTTTGGAACTGCTAGCAAAAGAGAAACTATACGCCAAATTTTCAAAATATGATTTTTGGCTTAGAGAAGTGCACTTTCTTGGACACGTGATAAATGAAAAAGGTATTCATGTGGACCCAAGTAAAATTGAGGCAATCAAGCAATGGAATGCACCAAAGACACCCACTGAGATCCGTCAATTTCTGGGTCTAGCTGGGTACTACAGGCGCTTCATTGAGAACTTCTCAAAGATTGCCCAACCTTTGACGGCTTTAACTCAAAAAGACAAGAAGTTTGAATGGGGAGTAAAACAGGAAGAAGCATTTCAACTCTTAAAACATAAGCTATGCAATGCACCGATCCTATCCCTCCCTGATGGCATCGACAACTTCATTGTATTTTGCGATGCATCACACCAGGGACTAGGTTGCGTGCTAATGCAGAACGATAAGGTCATAGCTTATGCCTCACGACAACTTAAGGTTCACGAGAAAAATTACACAACTCATGACCTAGAGTTGGGAGCGGTAATTTTTGCTCTTAAAATCTGGAGGCATTATCTTTATGGTACTAAGTGCACCGTTTATACCGACCACAAAAGTCTTCAACACATTCTTGATCAAAAGGAATTGAATATGCGTCAACGAAGATGGGTTGAGCTACTCAATGATTATGACTGCGAAATCAAGTATCATCCAGGCAAGGCTAATGTGGTGGCCGATGCCCTAAGTAGGAAGGAGAGAGTTAAACCTATTAGGGTGCGAGCATTGGGGATGATAGTACAAACCAGTTTGAAGACTCAGATATTAAAGGCTCAAAAGGAGGCTATTCAAAGAAATAATTTGAAAGGTCAACTATTATGTGGAGCCGAACACAAGTTAGAATCCAAAATGGATGAATTACTTTACTATCTAGATAGAATGTGAATTCCAGATTCGAGTAACCTAAGGGAACTTATTATGGATGAAGCCCATAAGTCCAAATACTCTGTTCACCCAGGAGCGGACAAGATGTATAAAGATCTTAGACAATTCTATTGGTGGCCGGGTATGAAGAAGGATATTGCGTTATACGTTGGCAAATGTGTAACGTGCTCCAAAGTTAAAGCAGAACACCAAAGACCGTCTGGATTATTACAGCAACCTGAGATTCCACAATGGAAATGGGAGCAGATTACAATGGATTTTATCACAAAATTACCTCGGACATCCAATGGTCATGATTCCATCTGGGTCATTGTTGATCGTCTAACCAAGTCAGCACATTTTCTTCCTATCCGAGAGGATTTTAAAATGGAAAAGTTGGCCAGATTGTACGTTAACGAGATCGTAGCCAGACATGGAGTACCGATTTCAATTATCTCCGATCGAGATAGTCGGTTCACTTCCAGGTTTTGGCAGACCTTAAAAAAGTCTTTGGGAACTCGACTTGATCTGAGCACCGCTTATCATCCTCAAACTGATGGTCAAAGTGAAAGAACTATACAAACCCTAGAGGATATGCTCAGAACCTGTGTTATAGACTTCGGTGGTAACTGGGATAAGCACTTACCCCTAGTGGAGTTCTCATACAACAATAGCTATCACGCAAGTATTCAATGTGCACCGTTCGAAGCGTTATATGGTCGTTAGTGTAGATCGCCTATATGTTGGACTGAAATTGGTGATAGCCAAATATCTGGTCCAGAGATTATTCAAGAAACGACTGATAAGATCGCACAAATTAGAGAAAGAATCAAAATGGCAAGAGACCGTCAGAAAAGTTATGCTGACAATCGTCGTAAACCGTTAGAATTTCAAGTCAACGATAAGGTCTTACTTAAAGTATCCCCTTGGAAAGGCGTCTTTCGATTTGGCAAAAAGGGAAAACTTGCTCCAAGATACGTTGGACCTTTTGAAATTGTGGAAAGAATTGGTCTAGTGGCGTATAGACTAAAGTTACCTCAAGAACTCAGCAACGTGCATAATGTATTTCACGTGTCTAATTTGAAGAAATGTCTTGCTCACTACTCACATATTATACCGCTTGACGAAGTTTGTATCAATGACAAACTCCATTTCGTCGAAGAACCAATCGAAATCATGGACCGCGAGGTTAAGAAACTAAAACGGAGTCGCATTCCAATAGTTAAGGTTCGGTGGAACTCGAAACGCGGGCCTAAATTTAGATGGGAACGTGAGGACCACATGAAACAGAAATACCCTCATCTCTTCTTGAACCAACCTCCAACAGTATCTACCAGTTGAATTTCGGGACGAAATTCTCTCAAGTGGGGGAGACTGTGACACTCATGAAAATTCAAGGTATTTCATATATTTCATTATTTACGCGATTACGTAATTTATTTAGTTTAGAATATCAACTAAGAAATGATCCTTTGATATTATGATAATCAAATTAGGATCACCACAACTTGAACCATTTCACCATATTAGCATCAAATTTCAACTCAAAGTAGACAATTTATGTCGACGTCAAAGATATTCATTAACATAAAATAAAGATTTACGTCAATATTAATATATGTAAATATAAATATAAACCATCACCCTTGCATTAAAACACCAATAATACACCAATCACTAACATGCACTACTTGAATTATACAAACGTAATATTAGATAATATTACTAGAACCCTCAAATGAATTACAAACATATATAAATTTAACTTGAAAGAGTTATAAAGAAATTATATGCATTAACGCAATTCAATTTTTACGCTAACGAGAATGAGATAATTAACCTAACTAGCTAATCAAGTAAACATCTTTTAATTACAAAACATTAAAATCCATGAAAACTAAAATTTATTCATACCTTACTAAATAATGATGACAAATTGTTGCTTCCAAGAAATAAATCAAGATCAAAGGGGCCCCCTTTGGCCATGTTTCAGCCGTAGCCCTCTAGACCATCCATACATCATCATCTTCCTACCATACCATCCAAATGCTTGTTCAAAAGCTCCTATAATTACCTTCCTTTGATCTATTTTATAATACACCAGCACCCTAACTTTCCCCTCCATAGAATCAGCCCTCTTCATCTTTTTATTCCTCCTCACACTTGACAGAAATGGAGCAGCCAAGCTGCCTAAAATAGTGTAGCAAGTGCGCATCACACACACCCCCATTGTTCAAGCTTCGTCTCTTGCAAACGTTAAGGTATCCATTCACTTACACTTAAGCAATACTTTAATATGTTTAAAATGATGAAATGATGAGTATATACATGTGATAAAGTCATCCAATATTTAAGAAAACAAGTGCATTATTCGTTCATATAAAAAAAAATATGGTTTAAAAGTTACTTGATTTATAAAACAGATTCTGTTAGAAAACTTTCTTAACTTTGAAAGGTCCTATCTTGATCAAAACAAAACCAACTTGAACGATTCTTGAGCCTAAAATTAATTTCAAAGAAATATCTTTCCAGCCATAGTAAGTTCATAATTTTTCATTAAGATTTGAACCCTCAAAAGCTAAGCACAAGATAAAAGGGTCAAACCTAAATTATTCGGCAGAATACTTAGGTCGACTTTGGGAGGCCATAACTCCCTCAATTTTTATCCAATTGACTTGATTCTTTCTCTGGAAGTTAGTTTTACGAGTTAGATTTAAAACAAAATTGATCTCACTTTAAATGGTTAAGTTTTCGACCCTCAACCAACTGAAATAATTTGAAACTCCAGAATATAACTGCACTTACTTTTGAAACAATATAATTATTTTTGGACCACTAAATGAACTCTATAAAAGTTACATTTATTTTTCATAGTAAGTTAAAACTCATATATAATTATGATAAAAGTCTCATATTTTATTTTGCATATTTGATTAATTAAGACCCTAGCACAAAATGACCTTTAAAAACGCAAAAATCAAGTAAACAAACTTTAAATCACAAAATGTTGTAAAATCACATTTGAACTTATAATTATGACAAAATATAACTCATTTCATAATATGTATTTATGTTTATAAATTATTTTTAAAAGTCAATGGTTCGTAAAACATACAAAACCATAAATTTGAATAAGTTTACTTATCAAGTAATAACTTAAAACTAAAACTTATACTATGTAACGCTTGACACGTCACTTAGTTTAATAACTTATTCATGGGAATGTAAACCTTATTTGCATACCGCATGTATATGTAGGAACTGCTTCGGTTTAGTGCAATCCATCTTGTTTCACGTGACTCGTATCAGAAAGTGAGTTCTCGTAGGCCCTTTTACTTTTATTAATTTCGGGGGAGAAACATGTTACTTAACGACTTTATATGAATCATTGCTATTATGTCTTTGCTTATACACATTTTGGTGATTTATGTTATTTATTGGGTTTGACTTACAAAAACCTCGCTATCTTACACAACTATTTAACTCCGCGTTGGAGCCGCAGGTTTAATATAGATAGTACTATCGGGATTGACAATCCCCATTCTCTCGACTGGTTGGAACGCGTAAATCCACAGTCAGCTATATTGAATGATTATTACCACGCAGACTATAACTTGACTTTTATTTTCGTACTTGAAATAAGTACCGAACGAGGCATGCAGTCAAAGGCTTAGTTGTGGACTCATAAATGCACTTATCCTTACTTGTGTTATGGCTACTTTACATAATGAGTTTTTGATTCATAGTTGACTATTTACCTTACAACTACTTATCGAGTCTCAAAATCTACGAGCTCACCAACAATATTGTTGACCCATTTTTAACATGTTTTTCAGGAAACAACCAAGGTTAGCGTTTTGGACTTCACTTAAGTATGGCACGACTAAGGCACAACAGAAGATTATTTTGTATAAGCTTAGGATTCTAGGCTCATAATCTTGAATCTTTAAAAACTTGTACACTAATACTTTGTTGCCTAAGTTTATTTTGAATGCATGAATGAATTTAAGTTTCCTTAAGTACCACGTGTTCAAAATATCCGATTACGTCACCTCCTTGCGATTCCGCCGCCGGCGAGGGGTGTGACATTTTTGATGCAGATTAGTGTGATTATAGTTGTAAGTTTAAGTAGGGGAAACTAGAGGTTCTTTTTCTAACCTATGGCCAGGCAAAACTAACTAGTTTCGCTTGATCAAGTCAGGCAAAACTAGTGAGTTAGTATTGCTACACGGGTTGTTATGCATGCTACTTATAAATAGAACAGATCTTGAACATTTGCAGGTTAAGCATCCTCTGAATTAAAGGATCTCTAACAAGAGATATATGTCACCGACCCTAGGAGAGCTCACCTAGTTGGACATGAGCCGATGTATGGATGGATGTATGCATGTTGTAATCCGTGATGACACGGCTAGTTGATTTTTTCATATTCTCGAATTCTTCATTTAATGATCTATAACTTGTTTTGCTACCAACGTTGTTTGCTTTGTATCCACGACTTGTTTACTAGGTAACTCCACAAAAGAAATCATTGCCATTAAGATTCAAGTAGTTTATCTTGGCAACGTGGTAAATCATTATCTCAAGAAGTTCTAACTATCATCAGTGAGATATCAAGAACATAAAAAATGCTAGGGTTTGATCACAATGATTGAAAGTTTTTATTACTAGAAAAGTTGATAATAGAACACAATTTTAGATGACTCAACTATTCCTAACCTAGCTATTCAAAGAGATCACAACTTCCTTTAGATAACCATTGTATAATGTAAATAAATCAAATAAATAAACCTACTTATTATTAATATTCTATGTTAATCTCCTCCGACCATCCCCTTAGAGGTTACTGTATCACCCTTGTATTTTCCATCTATCCATTTTGTTCTTTCATGTTAATAATTTTTGTTATTCTCACACTCTCTCTCAATATCACTTTTCATCATTCCCATACACGTCAATAGGTTAACCTTTTGTAGACTCTTTGTTTGCATATCTACCACCTGCATCTTTGTGTTGACATACACTAGACCAATTTCTACATTTAGCATTTCCTTTGTAGGAAGTGGTAGTGCACCTTTATAAGTTTGCTGCATGCATGAACTGTTGGATACTCATCATGTTGGATTATGGACTTATTTTCATATATACCTTGGCTTTTCCTCGACTTTCATCCTAAATTGTTTAATTAGTCGAACCAACAATACTACTTCTTGGGATGCCATTGCCGAGGCTCTATAGTCCGCCTTGCGAGCTGACATTGATCCTATTGCTTGGCATTTACTATACTATGACACCATGCATTCACCAATGAATATTTCATATCTAGTAGTTGATATTCTTCTATAAGGATAATGTGCATGCTCTTCATTGTAAATTCTTTTAATTTGATTTTCCACTCCCTCTTGAACACTCATTCAAGTCCAACTAAGCCTTTCATGTATCGTAGGAACCATTGAGTTGTAAAAAGAGGGAAATATTCATTGTTGCATGAACATCCTCAAGACCTTTGACAAGAAGGCAATGTCTAATCCTGTTAATATTAGAAACATAAACATGTATGATCTACCAATACTAGGTCAGATTTTTGAATTTAGTATTATCTTCATGATACAACTTTGTATTTTCATCCATCAATGTGGTTGTGAATTTTGCATTTTCCATTCCCAAGCTTAATAGTAATTCACCGATGTACTTCCATTGATGCAATACTAAAACTTTGTTATTATCTTTGATTTCTAATCCCAAAAAGTGTCCTAGACATCCCTAGTCTATAATTTTTAAATTAGATACACAAGTTGCTTCATAGTTGATTAGTTTCTTCCTTCCTATTTTAGGATTTAGTTAAATCTTAGCAGGACCTACTTTACCTACTTTACCATAACAAGCTTGTGGTACTATACCTATTATGCTCAAAGAACTCACCTACATTACCATACCAAGCTTGTGGCAACTATTTGATTCCATATAACGCTTTGAAGGTCCAGGTGAAATATAAAATTCATATAAGCGGAAGCAATCACTTGTCATTTTATTTCATTTAAAAATGTTGATTTACAACTTTAATTACAAAATATTATGTACAATGTCAATTCCCATTGATGATGACCATCCTCTCAGATAGCACATCTCTTAACTCCATACACGAGTATACTAAAAAACATCATTTAGTACTAGTGAGTTCATGAATCATAATATATATGAAGACAGTTAAATATGCATCACAATATGGACACTATTTCATATGGAGGCCTTCTGCCTTATATGGCTGCTATAACAACCACGATAGTGGACTACGTCCCCCGTGGTCGTTGCATGGTTATGGGAATGTGTTCGCTATCGGGTCCCAAAACTATGGTCGCATGGACTTCCTGTTCCTCGACACATCCCATTTTTTACATAAGGATCCATACATACACCCATCAACTTGTGACATATTGTGGCATTCTCGTTATTACCATATTGACCAAACAAGGATACTGTACATTAAAATAATTATGATAAATCACTTGAGTTATTAGTCTGGATCTAGTTTATAAGAGTATGTGGAACTTCATTCTAATAGTTTATAAAGATGTGCTTAGTTACATGACTAGGAATAGGATTAATGAATGGATAAACATTACCAAGGTTAGCTTTGGGTGACTAGACATAGATCAAGCATAGTTGATCAAGCTATGTATAACTTAGGACCATGTTACTAACTATATAACATAGTTATCACTTCTAAACCATTTTCTCAAATCGAATTTAAATAACCCAATTGAACCTAGAACATCCTGAAATGGCTAGAGGTTCAAATCATAACTTATAAGCTGAAACTTAGTCTTGTCATGTACCGTTACGGGTGAAGTTGGCAATCCATCATTAACACTCATGACCGCCTTATCCATTTTAGCTGCTTTACCAATCATTATTTGCATTGGTAGTGCCCAAGATAGTGTTAACTCATCAGGCACATGTTAAGGTTTGATAATTAGTCATCTAGTAAATCTCAACTTCTCATAGATGCTTCACTTGGTTCTTCATGAAACATTTTGAGATATGGTAGCGATCTACGAATGTCTCTGTCTTACCTCTTCCGAATAAGCTTTCTTAGTAGACCGCTAAGCCGTACGTGATGGTCTGCCACCACTATTTCACAAATTCGCCATTAGTGATGATCTTTTTTTAGCTTGATCATAGCTAGCGGCTTCGCACTTACACCGCACCACGTGTTGTCACCCCTTGGATCCAACTACCATGAGTGATGCCCCTTAATCCCTATTGTTCGTAAGGTTACTATTCTTTACTTGGGGTATTACATTGTCACACCCCGGGTCTGGGTCACCCTAGGTCATGTGACCCGATCAAGCTCATTTGATTATTTTATTTAGAAAAAAACATTCTATGAGATTTTATTTGTAGTGAAATTTTGTTTGTAGACTATATAATAATACTTTTTTATAAATCTATTCAAACTTTAAATCTGAATCATACTTTGATTCATAATGTCTTTTTGCAAAGATAATGTCCGTATTTACAAGCCACAAGATTTCAAAACTAGGGATGCGTTCATCTTTTCTTCCAGCTTGTATAACTCAGATTTTAACGTTAGATACACCCTTAAATTTATATTATGGCATGATTTAATACAAATTCAATCATTTTTAACCTTGTAAAAGGTTTAGATTCAATATCAACAATAGTCTGGCACACATACCAATGCTAAGTATGTGTTTTTTGCGGTGTCTATTGTATAAAAAATGAGCTAAAACTCACCAATTTATACTAGAAGTTGGTTGGCCGACGCTACCCGCAAAGTCTTGGCGATGCACCTCGCATCAAGTGTCATATTTGCATGTGTAACACATGTAGCGCATGCATTGCCTCAAACCCTTTTGACTTTACGGCCCGCATCTAAAACCTATACAGTCAGCATCAGTATCCTCATGTCCTACACCTGCCCTTTAGTCAACACCTACATGACGTCATTGTCTTGTTTTCTTAGCCAAGTCGATGCACCCCACTTCCCTTCTCTAGTGTGAGTGGGAGTCTTCTCTTTGATGTAGTTCCTCATTTACCTATGCATGTTCTATAATAGGTTATTCCATAAAGTTTAACTTTGTGTTTGCTTGAACATCTTAGAGAGGTATTTTTTATGCTTAGTCAATTAAGCACTTTTTAAATTTAACACATTTGAAATATATCATGTATTCCTCTCATCTCCTTGGAAGTTAAATTTATAGGCTACTAACCCAGCCTTGTCTATTATTTTAAATAGGTCTACGTACATTGGTGTAAGTTTTCTTTTCTTTGTAAAACGTTGCATTTTTTCCATGAGTGAAACTTTTAGCATCACTTTGTCCCCTATTTGGAATTTGAGGAGTTTATGTCTTTGATCCACATAACTTGTTTTACGATATTAGACGTTTTATACTCTTTTCTTGATCGGTTTTATATTGTTTTTTTTATGAATTATCAATGGTGTATATAACTGACTATTGCCTACTTCTATCCACCATATGGGAGCTTGACATTTTATACTATACAATGTTGCAGGACCGTGTGAGGGACTTCAATGTAATAGTTTCGCAATTGTTGGAGAGAAAACAGACAAACAAGCAAGAACAAAGTAATTGGTTTTCAAGAATATTGTATATTGCTCTCAAGTGTTCAACCATAGTTACAAGCCTTAGTCCCTAAGGACTGGTACATGAGATACTTTATACTACACATCCGGCCATACTTTGAAGGCGTACTGGAACACTAATCTAGACAACAATATTAATGTAAAGTCAAAAGGTGGATTGCCTTTTATCATGTGACTATGACATGTCATAGCTCATATCTTCATCTAATATAAAAAGACAAAGGTACAAAGTAGAAAGATACAAACTCTATGTCCATAATCTACAGTTGATAAAAGTATAGAATTATCACCAACTTGTATAAGTTGGTGAGTTATTTGAGGTGGCAGCGAAAAGTGGTTCAGCTTTGTCAAAAGTATGTTAGAGAAAGCATGTCTTCTCGTGTTCGAAAGAAATCAGTCTTTTGGCTTCGAAAGACTTTGTCTTGAAGCTTCGGAATACTTCATCTTTGGCTTCGGAAGAAATGATCATTTGGCTTCGAAAGATTTGACACTTAGAGAATTTTTTAGTGCTTTTGTCAAATCTTCCGAAATAACTTCCTTATATTACAGAATGCATGCTAAGAGATCTTTGGTGAGCATCAGTCTCTAAGATAACTCGTTCAAATTATATGGTGCTACTTTAATGCAAGTATGATATCTAATGTTTTAGGATTATTCAATCAACGGTAGATGATGTGACATCCGTCACCCCAGGTCCGTCAATTAACCTGAGACTCGTTAATTTCTAGCTATTTATTCGTTTTCTTTGTGACCTTATGGTGCCCAATTTAATGTGTCGGTAAATGGGTTCTAGTCGCGCACAAATTGAAAATATATAAAATAAAATAAGATAAAATCAAATAAAATGATAAAAATATATTAATATCATTATTATCATTGTAACTACCATTATTGTTATTATTATCAATATTATTATTAAAAATTATTACAAATTATTAAATAAATATTATTATTATTATTATTAATATTATCATTGTTATTATTAATATTAAAATTATTATTATTATTGTTATTATTATTATTACTAATATTATTATTATTGTTCTTATTATTATTACAAATATTATTATTATTATTATTATTATTATTATTATTATTATTATTATTATTATTATTATTATTATTATTATATATTCGTATTATTAATATTATTATTATTAGTTTAGGGTTCAAAGTGTAATTAATATAAACTTGAGGGATTAGTTAAATGGAAGTTGAGGGTCCAAAGTGAAAATATGAATATTATAAATAAATCTTTATCACCTCGGCCGAAACCCTATCGACCCCCGCCCCCTCCTGCCGTGAGCCGTTCGTGAGCCTTCCGGTCATCGTTTTGTTGTCGCCGATCGTGAACGTGTTGCCATATAGTTGCTCCGCAGGTAACCAATCATCATGAAACTTGTTTCGTTTCGTTTCGTCAAATTGGTTTCGATACTGGTTCGGGTTGATTTCGGTCATATTCCGGTGCTTCGGAAAGGGCTGTGGTGGTTGGTTGGGTTATGTAAGACACGTATCCGTATGTATATGCGCATATATATTGTTTTTGTATGTGTATGTGTCTGCTGCGTGTGTATATATATGCGACAGTGTGTGTGTATGCATGTAATGTATGGGTGCGTGTGTGAAATGTGTGCGCTAGAAGGGGACACAGCAGCCGAAGGCTGCTGTGTATACATGTAATCTGTTCGTATGTATATATATATGCATGAAGTGTGCGTGTGAGTGATTGCTTTTGTATCTATATATATGTGTGTGTGTGTGTTGTGCTCGTGTGTATATATATATGTGTACCAAAGGTATAAAATCTTTACATATATGTATATACATGTTTTACTTGTGTATGTTATGCAATTTTTTGTGTGATTTGAAGTGTGTGTGTGCGTGGTGTGAGTGTGTAGTGAGTATGCGTACATATCTTGTGTGTGTGTTAGTGTGTATTGTGTGTTTTGCGTGTGTGTTCTGTGTGTGTGTTCTATGTGTGTGTAAGTTGTGTCGAGAAAACAAATTTTAAATGTGTGTGTAATAGTATGTGTGTGTGTATGGTGATACGTGTGTGTGTGTTTGTAAGATTGTGTGTGTGTGTGTGTTATGAGTAATATGTGTGTGTGTTGTGTGTTATTATTATTATTATTAGGATTTATATTATCATTATCATTATGACTAATAATATTAGCATTATCATTAGTAATAATAATAATAATAATAATAATAATAATAATAATAATAATAATAATAATAATAATAATAATAATAATAATAATGTTGTTGTTATTATTATTATTATTATTATTATTATTATTATTATTATTATTATTATTATTATTATCCTTACTCTAATATAATGTTAGGGTGTATAAATGATATATATATATATATATGTGTGTGTATGTGTGTGTGAGAGAGATGATATAAGTATAGTTTTTGTATTGTCAAACATGCATGACGTGGACGAATAGTAACTAAAGTTAAGTATACATATAAAGAGAATAATAGTGAATGAACATGAACTAATTATATATATATATATATATATATATATATATATATAATTCATACACATTCGTATGTATATTTAATAAATAATTGATGTATACATACTTTGTATGCGTGTCGCGCGTCGAACCTGAACCGACCCGAAACCGACTGAATATCTCTATCCTCTATAGACGTGTGAAAAGGTTTAATTATAATTAATTATAGGTGTTAGATCGTCGTTTGCTCTCACCCATTGAAGCTTTTGTTCATCTTTATATTCGTATCATTCAAGATAAGTTTCGCGGCCCCTTTTTCATTTCCATTATTTATAAAACTTAGGAGTAAAAGTACGCTCACCCTTTTTATGCTGTGAACTCTTTATAATTTTAGACAATTGTGTTTACTGTTGGCAAGTAAATATCTAGTACATGCATGAGTTTTATTGTGTGGTCATTTATTCACAACTATTTAACTCCGGTGTTAGAGCCGACGGACAGGTATTGATCTATTGGGCTGACACCCCCACCCTTGTTTGTTAGTATACTAGTTGGGACTTACAGTGGTCACGGATGGGCCCTAGGGTGAATATGTTCCGACAAAATCTATGTGGTTCATCAAAAGTTTAGTTGTGAGGCTCATATTTACATGTAATATTGCTTGCCTATAATTGTATGCACTTATGTCCTATCAAACAATTACACAGCATCAAGTTTATTTATTATTTAAACCTGCGAACTCTCAAACAATATGTTGACCTTTTTGAGCATATCTTTTCAGGTAACAATCAGCGAGAATTGCTGGTTATGATGCCTTAGTGATGACCTAAGGAATTCGAGCTAGTATTGCTTTGACTTTATAAACGATGATTATGGATTTGTGTTTAACATTCTGAAATTGGTTTTCACTTAGAATTGTTCCCGGGTTGTGGGAATTCATTTGGATTAGGTTGTTTGACTATGCTGTCATGAATTGACTAACCACGACACAAGTCACCATTTGTTTCGGGTGACGTCATGACACGTTATTTATATCATTTAATGCTCTCTAATAATTAACAATGTGTTATGACGATCTTGTCCGTTACATCCTCGTGTTTACGCTATAAGCGGGGGTGTGACAGATTGGTATCAGAGCCATTGGTTATAGAGAATTAGGTGGATTATTCGAGTTAGATTATAACCTAAGCACCCACATGTAGTATGCATAATAGGATTATGTGTGCAATAATATACATGTGAACGTTCTAAGTGTATTACATAGCATGTCTTACATGTTCTCAGTGATATACTTATTTGAGAAAGTTTTGGGCATCGTATCATCTATTCATAACTTGAGAAAGCTTTAGGTAAGCACATCCATTAATTATGTATTTGACTTCTATTCGGATTGGGTTGCTAAGTGCTATTGAAAAAACTCTTCTAAGGGCTTAGGTTGTTAAACCAACCTTTATACCGTGCGACTGTCGATGTCACGTTTGCTATAGGCGCCCTTATTCATAACTTGTTGGGTTGAATCTCGAAAGACGATCACGTTGACTAACAAGACACCAGAAGACAAGAGACACGATGTACTCAATGCAGATGACTACTCTATCGAATTCTTAGCTATGTTAAATAGATTCCTCTAAGTGTTCTCTTCCTAAGTGAATTCTTTCTCAATTGTTTCCATAATACATCTCCGGCTAATTAACTCTTGGTTAATTTCTATATCCTTATTACTCCAATCATGGATAACACTTTGTACTTGACAAGACAATTTAACTCGGTGGGATGAGCTAGGGTTGACCATGCAAAGCAAATTTCAATCACGGGTGCACACGTAATTGCAATTTGCATTGCATGCGAAGTCAGCAAACCCCTCCTTGGGATAACGGTCGTAATTAGTACAGATATTTCTTTCTATACCTTGGGACACTAGAGTCTCCGTCCTTATAATACTTCTTTCATTGTGCGAAAACATCTATCACCTTTAGCCTCATTTATGTTCTAATCTACCTGAACCTTCATGGGGTTCATGTTGTGACATTAGTCCTAGTCCCAATGAGACGTTGCTCCTTTAGCATTTCAGAAATTATACAATTGACTATTTGTTTAAAATGTACATGGGCTTTGGAGAGTTGTAGAAGAGTGATGCTACTCCCTACACATGTATTACCTTGTCCAATGGATTGATCTTAAAACATGGAGCATTAGTAGTTTAAACGTTCTATCATTATGCCTTGATGGAGTGATTGGATGTCACGTAACCAGTTTAAGCATTGTCCTTGGTATAACGTGAATGTGGTGGGAACGCTGCGGGGAACCCTATATATAAACATCACCGGTATACTAAGGATGTGCTTGAACTGGGCTATGTGATTATCTTGATTAATTAGAGTAAGAAATGGCAGAAATGATAAGGTAACAGGATTGGTTGTACATACAAGGGATTCTTGACCTGATAGTCAAAAGAGTATGACGGAAAAGGGGAAGCAGTAAGTATAACATGTTGGATTGTGAAACATGGAAGCTATAAGGGTATCAACATCTATGCGGAAAATAAAAAAATGAAGTATGTTGCTTACTCACTAGTGGGTAAGCACTAATATGGTAGAATACTTAAGCTCAAGCCTGAGGTAGGCAGGTTGTGATAACCATGACTTGGGATGAGCTCAAAGCTTTGGTGACTGAGGACTACTGTGTGATGAATGAGATGCAAAAGTTAGAGTTGGAATTCTGGAATTGTGTAATGATGGAGCCAAGTATTTCTTCTTATATGGACGGACTACACGAGTTGGCGAAGCTAGTGTCATATCTTGTGACACTTGGATCAAAGAGGATTGAGAAATACATTGGAATATCTGGTTAGTAGTAGAAAGAAATTTGAGAGTCGAAAAAGCAAGCTAGTGGTAAGATAGACAAGAAGGCCAATGTTGTGAACGTAGCCATGTCGATTGATGCGGTTAAGCTAGTAAACATTTAACGTGGATGCTATGAATGTGGAATTTCTGACCATCACCATAATGTGTGCCCTAGGCTGAGTTGGGCACGAGGATAAGTTGGAAACAATCAGAATTAGGTGATGGCTATAGTCAGGAATTAAGAACAGGGAAATTATGGAAATAAGAGTAATGTGAATTAAGGTAATGCAGCACGCGGTCGTAGATTTGTGATTGGAGCAAACGCTCATCAAGACCAAATTGTTATTATGGGCACGTATCTTATCAACCATCACTACGCATCTAATGTTAGTTGATAATGGGGAAGAAGATAGTTTCGTTTCAAATTTACTCATTTACTTGACATGAACCCTAGTTACCAAAAAAAATTAAAATTAGTTACTCGATTGAGACGATAATGGTAATAATTAAAGGTTGCAAAGAAGTACAAGAAGATTATGTCTTTGACGTAGACTTAATATCGCTTGAATTTGTTATTGAAACATGAAGCCAACATAGTTTTCAGAATAAGGTGGTACGTAATTCTCTGTCAAATGGTATAATGCTCAAGATTTAAGAAGAATGCTATGGAGAGAAATTAAGACTCATTTATTGCATGAAGACTCGTTAATGCTTAAATAAATAGTATCGTGTATTCTAACGTATGTCATGGAAAAGAATGCTAAAGAAAGAGAGTTAGAAGATATTTCCATCGTGCGGGATTTTCCAAAGATGTTTCCTTATGCCCTAATGAAATTGCCCTTTCCTCGTCGAGTAGAATTTAAGAATAATCTGATCCCTGGAGCAACACCCCTAGCAAAGACACCATATTGATTAGCACCGTCAAAATGCAAGAATTATCAAGTCAATTACAAGAGTTGTTGGATAAGGGATTCATACGACCAAGTCACTAGCCATGGGGAGCACCGAAATTGTTTGTTAAGAAGAAGAATGGAATGTTCCGGATGTGCATAGATTATCATGAATTGAATAAATTGACGATGAAGAATCAATATCCTTTTTCTAGGATCAACGATGTATTTGATCATTTACAGTGAGCGTCGTACTTCTCTAAGATTGATCTGCGATTAGGCTACCATCAATTAAGGGTTCATGAGGAGGATATACAAAAAACAACGTTTAGAACTCGATATGGACATTATGAGTTCTTAGTCATGCCATTTGGGCTGACCAACGCTCCGGTAGTGTTTATGGATTTGATGAACCGGGTATGTAAATCCTATCTAAATAAGTCTGTAATTGTATTTATAGATGATATTCTTATCTACTCCCGAACGAAGGAAGACCATGATCAACATCTACGAGCGATACTAAAATTACTAAAAGAAGAGAAACTTTACGCCAAGTTTTCGAAGTATGAGCTTTGGTTACCAGAGGTGAAATTTTTACAACACGTGGTTAATAAGAATGGAACCCACGTTGATCCTTAGTGGGATACACCTAAGAAGCTTTCAGAAATACGGAAATTCTTAGGAATGGCTGGTTACTATCGTCGATTCATTCCGAACTTCTCCAAAATCGCTCAACCGTTGACAATGTTAACGCAGAAGGATAAGAAGTTCGATTGGGGTCATAAGTAAGAAGAGGCCTTTTAGACATTGAAGGAAAGATTGTGTAATGCGCTAAGGTTTTGAAATGCATCACACCAACGTTTGGGATGTGTGCTAATGCAGAATGATAAGGTAATTGCCTAAGCATCACGACAACTTAAGGTTCACGAGAAGAACTATACGACGCATGATTTGGAATTAGGTGCAGTAGTGTTCGCTCTTAAGATTTGGTGGCACTATCTATATGGAACCAAATATGTTATCTACACTGATCATAAAAGTCTTTAACACATTTTCGATCAAAAGGAATTAAACATGCGTTAGCGACGATGGGTGGAACTTCTTAGTGATTACGATTGTGAGACCCGTTATCACCCTGGAAAGGTGAATGTAGTGGCTGATGCCTTGAGTAGGAAGGAACATGTTAAACCCTTACATGCACGAGTCTTAAGAATGATCATACAATCGAACCTAAAGGCTCAAATCCTAATGGCACAGACTGAAGCGTTAAAAGAAGAGAATATTGCGGGTGAGGAGTTCCATGGTTTGGATAAGCAAATGAATTGTAAGGAGGATGGGGTGCACTATTTTGTAGATCGTATATGGGTACCTAAGTGGGGTAACATTCGAACCCTAGTTATAAACGAAGCGCACAAATCTAATTATTCTGTTCATCCTGGCGTAGACCAGATGTATCAAGATCTTAAAGAATTGTATTGGTGGCCAGGTATGAAGAAAGACATTGCAACGTATGTAAGTGAATGTCTGACTTGTTCGAAAGTCAAAGCCGAACATCAGATACCGTCAGAACTATTACAACAACCGGAAATTCCAGAATGAAAATGGGAAAATATAGCGATGGACTTTATCACTAAATTGCCTAGAACAAGTAGAGAACATGATTCGATTTGGGTTATCGTTGACCGAATGACGAAATCCGCTCACTTTCTACCGATTTGTGAGGATTATAAGATGGAAAAGCTAGCGAGATTATATGTAAATGAGATTATGGCTAGGCATGGAGTGCCCGTGTCAATTATATCCGATCGTGATAGTCGGTTTACATCACGGTTCTGGCAGACTCTACAGAAAGCAATGGGCACTCGATTGGATCTAAGTACTGCTTATCATTCACAAACGGATGGTCAAAGTGAACGTACGATACAAACTCTCGAAGACATGCATAGAGCATGTGTAATTGACTTTGGTTAGAGTTGGGATACTCATTTACCGTTGATCGAATTCTCTTATAATAACAGTTATCATACGAGCATTGGATGTGCTTCGTTTGAGGCGTTGTATGGAAGGAAGTGTAGGTCTCCAGTCCGTTGGACTGAGGTAGGTGAAAGTCAATTGACAGGTCCAGAGATCATTCAGGAAACGACTTATAAGATATTCCAAATCAAGGATAGGCTTAAGGCAGCCAGAGACCATTAGAAAAGTTACGCTTATAATCGATGAAAACCTCTGGAATTTAGTGTGGGTGATCGCGTCTTACTAAAAGTTTCTACATGGAAAGGAATCGTACGATTCAAAAAGAAAGGAAAGTTAGCTCCAAGGTATGTTGGACCATTCTAGATCACTGAAAGAATTGGTCTTGTGGCATATTTATTAAAGTTACCTCAAGAGCTTAGTAGCGTGCATGATACATTACATGTATCGAACCTTAAGAAATGTTTGGTCGATGGATCTCTCCATGTACCGATTGAGGAGATCCGGATTGACGAAAAACTTCACTCTGTGGAGGAATCGATAGAAATTACGGATAGAGCAGTGAAACGATTGAAGCGCAGCAAGATTCCAATCGTTAGGGTTCGTTGGAACTCCAAACGAGGACCTGAGTTTACATGGGAGCGGGAAGATCGAATGAAACTTAAATATCCGTATATATTCACGGATAGAGTTTCAGGACCTAACTCCAGCTGAATTTCGGGACGAAATTCTCTCAATGGGGGAATACTGTGACATCCATCACCCCAGGTCCGTCAATTAACCTGAGACTCGTTAATTTCTAGCTATTTATTCGTTTTCTATGTGACCTTATGG